>JAOXJK010000077.1:1596638-1612255 GCA_025774025.1 Xenus cinereus
ACCTGCTGCTCACACTCTTCCTGATGCCCCCCAGGATGCCATTGGCCTTCTTGGCCACCAGGGCCCATTGCTGGCTCGTGGTCATCCTGTTGTCCACCAGGACCCCTCTTCTTTCTGGGTTTCACTCCGCAGGGTTTCGTGTGGCCTCCGTAGCCCTTTCCCCGCGCGCAGGGCAGGCCAAGTGCCAGCAGGGGAGGAACAACAGGATCAAAAGCTCACTCTGGATTTCCAAAGCCACTCTCGCATCTACAGTACGTGTGAGTGTCTGAATAATTCATCGCTTGGGATATTATAACAGTTTTTGTAGGTCATGGTTCTCAGCGACAGACGTTTAGCACACACCAACTGTTTTAAATTGCTTCGGAGAGAGAAATTTAATCCAAATCTGTGAATTATTTGGAAAAGCTAAAAATAAACTTTAAAAAAAAAAAATTCCCCAGTGAGTGTTACACATGCTCTAGGGAGTGCAGAGAAGGATTTCACACACTGTATAATAAAGAAATAGTGAAGTCACCTACAAATACTGAAGAAGTTTCAGACACATCCAGGGGGATAACGTCGTGTGGAATGACTAGGGCTGAAAGACCACATTTCCATCCACAAGCGAGTTAAAACGAAGCCAGAAGGGTTAACACCACCTGGGCACGATTGAATTTATTTCTAATTTTCCAAATTAGCAATAGTTAAAATAGACCCGAAGTGGGAGCAGCCGTTCGTTTCCCTGCCCGCGCCATCAACAGCTGGAGGAGGAAGAGGCCAGACCCCGCTTGACTGCTCGGAATAACAAGCGTGAGAACTTGGCATGGGATTTCAAACATTGCGTGCGCTCATACAAATGCATTTTTTGTGCGTTTCTAATTTGAGCTGTCAGTCATAAAATACCTGCTGCGATTATGGCTGCTTTTTATTGACGCCTTTGAAGGAACACTCTGTGATGGCCGCGTTCTCACGGTTCCCCTGGAAAGCACAGAGCGGAACCGGGCTGAGAACCCGGAGGGCAAAGCCCGCAGGCAGGGAAGGGGCAGGATCAATAATTGCAACTCCTTTCTCGGCAGGATCTGAGCGAGGGAGAGGGACCCCTACCTGCCCATCGGCCTAATTCAAAGAAATCTCACCTTTTCAGCAAGCTCCCACTCGATACAGCCGCGATTCATGCCCAGGCACTTTAATAAAAGCAAAAATTCCAGCACACCTTTTTAATAGAATGTCAGTTTACCCTCCCATGCTGCTGCATTTTAAATAAAGCTCTTTTTCCAGATCAACCCCCTCATTACACAGTGATACCGACCAAGTCCGCTCCATCTGCCTACTTTTTATTTTTCTTCTCTTGAGATGGACTGAGGAGCAAACCCGTAAGGGATTGCTATACAAGAGAATTTGGCACTTTTGGCTAACGCTCTGGTTTCTAACTAGAGAACAAACTTTAACTTTGGTCTCTAACACCCAAAACTTTGCAACTGCTCATCCTTTGAAGGAGCTGCGCTTCACTGTGGCAACAGGAATCCAAAAATCCACCAAAAGGCACAAAGGGGTCGCACCTATTTCACGTGACACAGGGAGGATGTGGACGGTACAAGAGGAAAGTACAAATATCTTATGCAGAGATCTCACTTCCTTCTGAAGTTTGAAAAAGTATCTACAAACGGACCAACAAAATTCTGCAACGATACAGGTCAGAAAATACAGGTTATCAACACAATATTTAGATCCACAGTGTTCTCTGTGCAGTGCAAAGCGGGGGAAAAAAGAAAACACTGCATTTGACAGCAGCTATAGTTATAGGTTTAGGTAATGAAAATTCATTTCCATAGACGTGCTTTCAGACAGAGACAGCTTTCAGAGTACAGCCAGCAGTTGTGGCATTTATCAAGTTAAACAGTAAGATTTCTTTCTTTCTAAATTTCTTTCTTTCTTTTCTAAAGGATATTGACTTCGAAATCATATACATCTACTCAGAAGTTAATGTTTCTTCACAATGTTAGTTATAACATACAACTAGTTTACATTCATATATAAACCAGACTTCTTTCTGATAGATTATATTACAGAATCCCAGAATGACAGCAATATTAAGCAAATGAAGTGAGACAAACCAAACTCCATGGTCCGCGACCGGCAGACTTGTTCTTCTCAAAGTGTGAAAAAAATACTGCAGGAAAAGTCAACAGTTTTGCACACTTTGTAAAAACAAACCCCCCTGTAACAGCTACTTCTGCAGCTTTTCAGTGTGTATATTCACCAAAGAAATTCTAAACCACATGAATATATATAAGATTTAAGTGTATAATAACAGAGCAGCATTTTTATCCTCTGTCTCTTTGTCAGAATCTTCTTATATTCCTAGCGCAAATATTTTTGCATATTCAATAATGGCTGCAGGTAAATACAACATCAAGTGGTTTACCCAGAAGACTGAGATTGCTTATAAAAAAAACATAGGAAAGAGTAACTTCTAAAAATCAGATATAGAAGAAATCATATTTTCTCTGAATCCAATAAAAATGCTTAAATAACTTCTCCCCCGCAGTGTTAGGTAAAAAAAATACCAACTGTGCTGTACAAATATCAGAGAGCTCAAGAACTTGACTATATGAACTAAAAATTGCTGATTTTTATCAGCTATAATTTAAACAGCAAGAGCAGTGGGGAAAAAAAGTTATTGGACTTATTTAATGTCTTTAATTGCAAATTAGTTTTTTACATTTACCTGCACCTCTACAGAACAGCTAGAAGCACAGACAAAAAAAAAAAACAAACCTCTAGCTTTGAAACACTGTCTGTTTTCCAGACAAGAAAGACTCATATTTTGCAGATAAGCATACATCCCCTTTCATTTTTTCTTACACATAACACCCACTAAGTTTAAGGCTTCATCTACAGATGTGAAACACTCAGGAACAGCAAACTATTCTGTTTTCAGACCTGAACCATCCTTCTCAACAGTGGTATTTAAGACACGATACGGAAAGAATAGCCTGTTGGTCCCTGCAGAAGGAAATTAATACTGCAAAATTCATTAAAACAAATTAACTTCACCCATGGTGGATTCCTTCCTTTAGTCTCTCCTACTGTTTTAACAGGTAAAGCAATGACTAAGCAAAGAAAACACTTTTTATAGTGTTATAGCTTCCTATAAGCATACACGAGGTGCTCTTCCAACACACGTATACGTGTATGAGAATGTATACATATACATGCATAACGGAGGGCAAACTTGGTTGTTTTCCAATGGTTGGGCACTCCTAACACTTCCCACATCAATTTTTTGTTCTGCAGCAAGAGCTGAGCTCACCCAACAGCTTTCCCCTTGAGCTGGGGAAAACCATTGTCTCTTCTGCCACCCCCTTCTCTTTGCCATCTCTACCCTTCCAGTTCCACCAAAGCTGCCCAGTGGGCTTCAAAGGTCGTTTCTGGGGTGGCGATGGGGAACAGGACAGAGGAGAAGAGACAGACAGCAAATGCCCTCATCTCACAAGCCCCATTTTATCAGACAGGCAGCTAAAATAAGGCTTTGCAGGATTAGGAGTCCAGAAATCAGCGCGGTGGCTCCGGCTGACGGGGAAGTGCTGGCTGCAGCCACCAAAGAGGAGCACAAAGGAAGGACCGAACAGGCACGGCGACACTTTGGAAAGCAAACATCTTGGATTCTTGTTTTAAAACATCCCATAGCAGCAGCAGCGGAAAATGCAGACAACTTTTTTTATCCAAACAGAAAAACGCTCTCAGATTTCTCCAACGTGCCCTAAATTTAAGCTCCTCATTGGCAGATGCTTATGTTTCCGCTGGAGCTACTATGGAGCACGGCAAACAAGTTTAAAATAAAATTTGACCCAAAAAAAGCACAGAAGAAGAGAACCTTGCATGAAAACCTGATCAGTACATTGACAAGAACAAACATTGATTAAACTCTCCTTCCAGACAGCTGTGGGATCCATACTGAAACAGACAATTTGCAATCATTTCAGCTTTCCAAATTCAGAGAGGGCGCTGCCAGGAGCCGTCGGCAGCAATCTGTAGATAACACGGTGCAGATCCAATCTTCCATGCCATCCTGTGCTGCCACTCCAGACAAATTTTGGATGTTTATTTATAACCCATTATCTTCGAGGTCCTGCCGCGTACTTGCCCCCTCCGCTCCTCCCCTCCCCGCGGCAGAAACAATAGCTCTGATGCGCAATCAGTGCGGCTCACACCCGCCGGTGCTGTGCCATGATGACAATAATTCAGAAATAATCTTTGCAGAAGGCATGTTTAAGCCCCAAACTCTTCGCTGTGGGATTCAGGGAGAAGTTCTGGTCGGGGAAAGTTGTTGCGTTTATAAAAAAAAAAAAAAAAAAAAAAAAAAAAAAAAAGGGCACTAGTGCCAAAGTCGGAGTCCTGAAAGCAGGACATAACTAAGGGTAACCCCAAGGAAAAGCTGGAGAAGGTCCCCTCCGAGCTGACCTCCAAGGACAAACCCACCGCAGGGCTGGCCCTGCTCCAGCGTTGGCCCCGGCCGGGCAGCCTCCTGGACCCCTTCCTGCCGATGGGATGGTTGCTTTGTGAAAACATGTTAAAAACTGGCCGAAACGGAGAGTAAGAAGTGAGGGGGAAGCAACGAGAACAGACAGCATCGCTGCAGAGCTTTGGCCCACCTCGGCACTGCCGGAATTAAAATACAACATGTTTTATTTGCATTTTGTAGCAAAATTAAAAAATTGGACTATGTCCAAGATCTTTAAGCAAGCTTACAAAAAAAATCGAAAAATTCTTCAAGATCTCTCCCGCATCATGGCTAACTCCATAAGCATAAAAACAAAATATGCTTAATTACATTTCTTAATGATGACAGCAGGCTTTGATTTGTCAGGTTTGCCCATCTGCAGAATCAGCCGGTGACCATGAAATCCCTTCTGCTCTAGAGTCACCCTCAAACGCTTCTCCAAACTCTGAGTTGGGACAAGGTGACACCCCCGTGGCTTTCTGCTCGCCACAAAAAACGCAGCCAGCGGAAAGTCACGCTCTTCGTGCTGCCCAGGCTGCGAGAACACCCAGTGGGAAGCAGCGTACCAGCAAGAAAACGTGAAAATTCAACTAAAATATTTAATTTTTAACTGTTGGCATCATTAAAAAAAAGTTGCCTTTACCAGACTTTTCCACAGCGCATTAGGAAGAACAGGGAAGCTGCTGAAGGGTGCCAAAAGCAAGCAGGTGCACAGATAACATTTGGTACTGTCAAACTGATTTCATTTTCCATTACACACCGCGCAGATTGCCCGTACACTTCATCACAGTGGAAAAAATAAGCAAAAAAACCCACTTTGCAACAACACAGGCTGAAATCCTGTCTTTATAGACAGGCCTGCATAGCAAGGCGTAGGGGTAGCAAACATTTACGTCGAAGTAAAATGAAACACTGGGAAAAGTTAGTCATTGTAAAATCCACTTTAAGCTGACTAGAAACGTGGTAGGACGACCCACCGGGCAGTGCTGGCTTCTTTCAGATGGATTACCAAGAGAGGTATTTTCAATTTCCCCATGATTTCATTCTGCAGCGATATGCTGGTGTAATTAAAAAGCTTTTTTGAGTGAGTATGGAGAAAATCCCTTTGGAGATGGCTCTTCCCAGGCGTGGGACACGGTCAGAGAAGGAACCTGCTTTCCCTGTGTCCCTGTTCCTTTGCCCGTCTTCAACTTCTCTCTCAAGTTCAACATCAGATTAACATATTAATTTAAGTTCCTTCCTTCCTCCCATACTATTATTTGCAGGATGAAGTAGCAGACTGAAAAACGCCCACCATTACATAGGGTGGCTTCCTTGAAAGATTTCATCATCTGTATTCTCAGTGAATTTTGTTCCCAAAGGATTGCAAGGACCTTTCCTTACAATGGAGACTTGGAACAGGATCACGGCGAAGTAACCCCAGAAGCTTTAGCCAAAGCCACCCGAGCAGCCCTCCTGCGGGGTGATACCCCGTTTATGAAGCACCGATGCTCTGACTTTACAGCTTTAAGGGATTCACCTGAACCTCCATAAAAATCTCTATGACAGCCTATGGCTTTCACACGGACTGTCATGGAAAACACCATTCTAAGAAGTGAATAAAAGTGAAAATAAGATTAAGCTCATTAATACTCACTCCGTGTTTACCCACGTAAGTTCAAATCGGGGCCACCAGAAACAAGGAAATACGTTGCCATCAGAAGCCTGAGGAACAACATTCTTCCGCGTGGCCAAGTGCTGTTTACCCTGATTTTCAAGCTTAAATTCACAGAAACCCATTACCTGCAAAGACAACTTCCTGGATCACAACAAATTGATTCCCTTCTTGGCACATTAAGAAGTTTCCCCTAAGAAATGAATTCCAGAAGTGAAAGAAGGTGGTTAAGACAGTACATTGAGGGCAGGGGGAGAAAGAAAGAAAAAACAAAAAAAACATTCAAGAAGATTATGAAAGAATTAATTTGCCTTCCTGATGGACGGGCCACACTTAGATACGGATCGAGCTGCATTTCCACAACTATTTCCAAATATACCCTTTTTAGGGTTTTTGTTACGACTTTTCCATCACACTTGACATTAACTTGAAAGGCTGCCTTTGTTTTTCCCCTCAGCCAAAAAGCCCTTCCTGCTGATAGGTGCCCTGAACTGAAAGAAACCTCCTTCAGAAAGAGGGAAAATGTCCGGGCATTATAAGATTTCGCTTCCTATTGCTAACGTTGTTTGTGAATTAAATGTAGCTCTATTGCCCTTTAAGCTTTATCCCTACTATGCTTTTATCTTTAGCTTCATTAGTCTCTTCAGAACACATTTCAGACAGGCTTCAAAGCTTTCCCATGGAGAAAATAAAAATTTCAGATAACCTGGACTGATATCATATTCTGATTTTTCTCACACATTGCCTTTTTTATTTTTTTCCTGCTTTTATTTGCTATATTTAAAGACTTCAAAGGTTCATAACTGTTGGTTGAGAGGGATGGATGCTATTAAGCAGATGTCATTACTCTCTTCGGTTTTTAACATTTCTCGAGAGATTTTTTTTTTCCAACTTTAATCCTCTCTTATGACTTCAGGATTTGTTTTTCAACCAATAGTCCAGAGTACATTTTTATTTCTAGCACTTGCTAGTAATGAAATACGGATTATTTGTCCTAAATCCATGAATTCATCAGCTATACAGCAGCAGGATCAAGCAACAAGCATTACTGATCTATGTTTCATTGCACGATTTTTATGAAACAAAACAAGCATATGAAAAGAATAAAGTGGGATACGCAATTACTTAGCATAAAATCCCTTATTAGCTTTATCGAAATCAATAATTAGTCACTTGCATCAAATTTTAACTGGGATTCTACTAAAAAGCAAATTAGGTGGAAAAAGTCCAATGTTTACCATAAAAGACCTGCAAAAACACAAATTCTCCACCTCCGAGTGAGAACTCCCCCAGGTGTAACACACGTTCATGGAGCTGTAAGCTGCCCAAGGTGAATATAAATTTATTTTTTTTTTAGTTGTCACATATTTTTGCTTAGCATTTTGCCTTAACTTTGCTACAACTGCCTCACATCCTTCATTTGGCACTGGGTTTGGGATGTGCTGCTCCTCGTGGCGCCTGACACCTAAACTCTTACCTGGATTCAACTGGTTTCCGCAGAGTCCCAGTTTTTCAGGCTGCCAAATTCCCCAAAAGGATCTCAGGAAACAGACACTGACCTCCAGGGTCAAGGTGCTCAAAGGAAGTTTCAGAGCCCCCAAAGATGACACCTCATTTCCAGAGGCATTCCCCTTCGGTTTCTTCTGACATCTATAGCACCAAACACTCCCTAGAAATAATTCCGTACACGTTCTCAGCTTTGATATTTTTTCAGGGAAAAGGTTAGACTTTTTAGGCTATTTTTCCTAGTGTTGGACTGATCTGAATCCAGCCTGCTCTTGGTCTTTTTCCATAATGGCAGCGCAAGTGGGAGCAGACCACAACCATGATAACATGCCATGAGAATGTAGCACCCAGGATATAACACAATTCCACAGGTTATAAAGCAAAATACGCTACTGGAAAATTTCAAGATGTTTTTCACAGAATAAAGACTGAAAATTAGGTAACATTGTTCAGAGGAAGGAATAAGCTGCAAAGAATGCGTTTGGAGCCGGGGAAAGGGCTCCCTAGAGCTCTTGACTACAGAGCCTAAGGTTATGTGCTGAAGATATCGAACCAGAATGTCTCTCGTATCCCTGGGACTCCTTGCGAGGAAAAAAACCAACCCAGCCATGCCATAATATCAAGCTTTCAAAAACTGTATTTATAAAAACCCAAATCAATTCAATTCTTGAATAACTTACGAAGCTCTCACAGAAAGAGAAAAAGCCTTCTGTGTAACCTAAAGCACATCTGTTGTGAAATTACCAGACACCAGCAAACCAAAGCCATAACCAGCTTCATGTAGAATATGATTTTACCAGTTTGGGGTTTTTTTTTAACCCAATGTGTTAGAATCCAACACTTCGAATCTACCCAGACACTAAGACTGCAGTTGCTAAGGCAACACTGCCTTTCAGACCCGCTTGCTCTTTGCTTAATATGCCAATATTTGAAAATATTTTACCAGCGCACCTGAAGCAGGACGGAAGTCTAAATGGCACTCCAAAATTAAAAAAATAATAATTTTACAAGTGTTTTCTTTTTTCCTTAACGAGCTGCTCCTGGTTTATTAACTGAATCCCAAGACAGACAAGCTGGGAGCTTCACTAATATTTCCTTTTAGATTCAGAGTCTTAAACTCATTCTGTGTACAAGCCCTCACCCTGCTGGCCAGACCACACACTGTCCTGGAATCTGCTGCGTTCCCAAAAAATAACCAGCTCTACATGAAGTGACAGGCGCTCAGGAAACATTTGGGAGTAATTTTGTATTTAGTTTATACATAGAAAGCGTAATTGCTTTTCTAAGAGCCAAAATAAAAGACTATGCATTTAGATATACTCTTAACTAGTAGTGCTATCATTCCCTTGTAAAAGAAATTTAAGCACTGCTCCTCTCCCCAGCTGCCTACACGTTCTGGATTTCACAACACAGATGTACTGGCAGGGACCTTCCTACAGGACCTGAAAGGAAGGAAGGTGAAAGATCAAAACATACAAAAAAACAATGCAAAAAGTTAAAGATTTCAAGGAGGGGAGGGGGGGAGGGACAACAAAATTATTCAATTTAGAGTTATTTTAGGCAGGCAAACCATACAAAGTGAGGTGAAGTGCTCGCACGAAGAGGGGAAGAACATCTTCCAGGTGTCCTTGTTTGGGGTGACATTCCCAAGAAATGAGGAACTTCTCCTACAGCTTATAGTAATGGCACCTACATCCCCCATAAGTCACAAGGCCAAAGAGAGCACCCCAGGGAGGGCTGGGCAGAGCCAGGAGGAGACAAAGCCTCCGCTCCCAGATTTAGAAGGGGTCCCTTCTCTTCTTGTACAAGGCAAACAGATCTTGTTTGGCTAGGAAGGAGCTTCAGATCAAATTAAATGCTTTAGTAGCAACCATTAATTCTAGACAGCAAATATGAGATTTCAAATTTTAATTCCACCATGGCAGAAAAATCTGATTAAGTGAAGGCCTTTTAATGTTTATGTATTTAGAAACCATCGATTTGGGCTCTGCCAGAGGTGTGAGGATTAGAGTTTATAGTTTTAACTCTAATTTCAAGATATGCATGAGCTTTGTAAAATACTGATTGCGGAGCTACTGGATTGGTACCTCCACCCTGAAGGCTTGGTGTGGGCCTGGGAGCAGCAAAAGCACTGCCTCTTCAATTTTAATACCGTTACAACATTTTCAACCTGTTTGTAACAAACCTTAAACACTTGTGAAGCCATGTCTGCAAACGGGGTAAAACTGGCTTTTTTCGGCTAGCACCGAAGAGTAACACCCAATTCCACAGAAAACATTCACACACACATCAGAGATACCAAATAAATCCCAGAATAGCTTTATTCCACACACTGAAGAATGCAAAACCCACACCGTGTAACGCTTTCCCTCAATGCAGATACACGCAGAGCTGAATTAGAATTATCCAAGCTGATTGCATTTTTAATCTCTTATCCACGACCTAAGAACTACAGTGGATATTCACAAAGAAATTTTTCTTGATCCCACAATCTCAGAAAGATTAGAAAGAAAAGGCAAAGGCTACTCACTTACTTCCATCCCCAGAGCACCACGAGACACTTAAAATACGTGGAAAACGGATTTTATGGGCTCAGCCTGCCCTCATTCCAAGCCTCTGGGACCTGGTTACAGCTGGGTGCTGCTACACCCTGCCTCTAATTAGCTTCAGCTAACGAGCCAGCACTCCCCCATCAGGGGTGCCTCAAAACTCACTGGTCCAGCATCTTACCCAAACCATGTCTGGCTACAGAGAAGTGGTTTAAACGGCTCTACCCTCACCGTGCGACATTAATAGTGTTTGATTACCAGTGGGTGGAAATCGGATAATATTATTCAGGAGCAAGAATAAAAGCCACATCTCTCAGCAGCTCCTCTCTTCAAAGGGGAAGACAATGTAACATCTGATCTGCAGTGCGGTGCTAGTAAAAGAAAAACATACTCCAAGTTTCGCAATTATAGGAACTAAACTCCATTTACAAGAGTTACATTGTAGCGAAAGAAAGAGGAAACGTGGCATCACTCCCACTAATAAATAACTAAGCTTTTCTCTTCAGTTCCTACAGAAGTTAGTTCCAGAAGTTTTCTACTGCAGTTGTTGAATTTTAGCTCTTTTTTTAGCAGTACATCATCACAGTGAAAATTATATAAGTAAGGAATCAAGCCTTTGTGTGTGACAGCGGCCAGAAAATAGCGCCAGTTTTTCACTTCTAAATAAAACCCCACTAACTTGAGTTTACAATAATTTCTAAAATTAATTTTTAATCTGAATGTGTCACCCTAAGAATTCAAGGTAAGAAGCTGCTGTCCTTGCACAGCAGCCACCTCTCCAGCACTGCCATCACCTTTACTAGCCCTCCTCCCACCCATCTAAAAAAAAATATAGAAAAAATAACAACTAAATAAAATCCTAGAGGCTTCCAGATATTCTGGCAGCCCACATGGACAACTGGACACGACAAATCAGCACAGCTGGTTTCTGCTGAGACCCCTTCTTGGAGGTTTGCTAATCAAGGTGTCTGGTGAGTTTATTGTACCAGTGGAATCAGCAGCTGAAGAAATCTGCCCCCACCCCACCTGCAGAGACTGATAAAGAGAACACACAACAGCTGTAACACAGCTGGTTCAGCCCAAACAAACCCCTCAACCCTGCAAGATGGTTTTAAAGAGGAGATTAGGTAAATTCTGCACTTCAGGAAGAGTCCTGCCTCCATCGTTCACGTCTCTGACGGGCACCCAGCCCTCTTGGAAGTTTTGAGCACAGACTGGCAGAGTGTCGTTTGTTTTTTACAGTGAGCTCCTGTAACTCTCACAAAACTACCAAGAACATACACTTGTTGCCTTCTCTAAGGGCACAACATGGGTTCAACCCTCCCTAGAAAACAGAGAAATCATCCCAGGATTCATTCACAAAGAGAAGTCTGTAAAACTTAAACTTTGTTTCCAGTGCTCACAACACCGCTTGCTCCTCCCTTAATAAAAGAAAATTAAAAAAAAATAATCAGGAAATCGTGCCTGAATCTGTTTTTCCACAACTTTAAACCCAAAGTTTTTTTACTTCTTTACCGAATATGCCTTATTGTCAATGTCTGCATCTTGATAAGCTGCTCTGAGCATAGCTTTCAGAGAACTTTCAGAGAGTTATAAATAGTATGGAAGCAGAGTTTCCGACGCTTTTCTGACACCGACAGTACCCTTTTATTCAGCTCTAAATGACATGGACGACCCCGGTGAGCAGGACTGATAACCTCTCCAGCAGGACCCAGGATTTGCACGTGGATTTGAGCCAGGCAAAACAAAGCTGCAGGTACGTCCGGTTCACACGGAACCTGGCTAGAAAAGGACACGTGGGTCAGTTTGCAAAATCCAAGCAGTTTTCCAAAATAATCACTTCAAGTTTACCGTTAGGTGTGCTGAAGTGGCAGCGATTGAAACACCTAATTTTGGACAATTAACACATTAAAGCCTAAGAATCAAGTCTTACATCCTGCAGCAGGACATGCCAAAGCTGTTAGGAAAGGATGTTGAACTGATGAAAATAAACGCATTTTTAGTATGAGAGAAAGCAAGTTATAATACCTTGTGTGCTAGCTGCCCTGTTTTATCACCTGGTGATACCTGCACAAAACTTCCACGTGGTAACGACACACATTAAAGCAAGAGCACTGTTACAAATCAACAACTCAATCTCTCTGCATTATTATTCCCGCTTTTTAATTTCCTCTTTTGGTCCTGGTCAAAGTTAACATCAACCCGAGCAAATTCAGCATGTTTCTTCCCAAAAGGACAACTAAGACTCGGTCAAAAAGAGGCTGGAAGTCAGAAGCAAGGTATGTGGTTGAAATGACATTTGCCTGATGCTTTTGGCTCCTTGATAACATCAACCCGAAAATTTGCTTAAGAGGATTAACTTATTATATAACGCACCTGTAAGAGCCAGAGTAAAGCATCAAGATAATGCTTATCTGCAGTAATTTGACAGAGCTGCACACACTATTCTGCTCTCTTCAGCTCCTAGTGGACAACCAGTTGGGAATTTAATACCTTATTCAAATAAGAACTCTTAATTAGAGACTCTGACCCAAGCCCAGTGGCCTTAGACCTGTATTCCTTCAGCCTGGATACAGTATCTTGTCTTTACAGAGTTTTAAAATAATCTGTGCCTTTCACACAAAACAAATTAAGCTTCAACATATGTGTTGCTCCTTATTAAGGGAGAATGAATTGACTTGACAACTATGTTTCACATAAAGGAGAAAAACCAGCGGCAGAACTAGAAACTGTTTCTATCAACAAATTCCAAGTTCCACAAGAATATCACTGCAGCAGGATGATAAAAAAAACCAAACCAAAACAACCTCACACACTATTACACTTGAAAGTCCAGATGCACAACAGACTTACTTACAAAACCTACAAAAATATGTACATTGTGCTCACCTAAGTTACAGATAACAAGACAAAAAAATGAGTTGACACTACACATATATCAAAGACAAGCCTCGTACAATTTTTACCTTCAAATAATAAATTAACTCCCTCCTTCACACCAAAACTTTTCAGTAGGTGTACACATTCTTATTAAAAGGTAGCTACAAGCCATTTATATAAAAAAAAAACCAAACAGTTTGACACACTTTTTACCATTTTATTGAAAACCAAGAGTTACATACATGTTACACTTAATTTCAATTGAAGTTACAGTGAGTTTTAACATTGGGTCAATTTTCAGTTCTCCTTTTCTGGCCTTTCCCCCCCTGCCTTCTCTCACCACTTCCAGCAGTAAATGTGACCACAATTTAGGAAGGGGCAGAGAGACCGGGACTGAAGTAGTAAAGCAGGTTCTGATCTGAAGTAGGGCAAAGGGTAGAAGGAGGGAGAAGGAACAAGGAAATAGTGCAAAATTGATGTTTAAGACAGTTGGTTGTCTCTATCCAAACCGGTTTATATTATCTAAATAAAAGACAAGCAAGTTTTTTTTAAATTATTTTGAATCCTTATCCATGTCCACCATATTATAACTATCAAAACTTATCAAAAACTTCTTATTCATAAAATATGGATTTATAAAAACGCTGCACAGAACCCATGAAAGCATCCACACATTTGCAATGTCACACCTTGCCCACCTGAGCCTCTCCAACCCAATTCTCATTTGAGGCAATAGAACCAGAATCCAAAAAAGAAGAAAACCTCTCAGATTTCTCTACAAGCCTCCCTGGAAGAGGTGAAAGGTTTCAGTGCTTGAAAAAAAAAAAAATTCTACTTAAACTGCCTTCGACTAGATTTTTAGTGACCGTCTACCTCAACATTAGTACCCCGACTTGCCCTAAAAAAATCTAAGGATTTAAAGCAGGACGGCTTTCCGCCCGGAACTGAAGGAAGACTTACAGAGCTGCCAACACAGAGGTTTTATAGGGAGGCAAAGCCCCCCCGCAAACACACACCGTGAAGGCCTCAACCCCCAGGGCCGCAACCAGCCACCCTTAGGGCAGTGCTACCCGTCCCTCCGGCCTGCTCCTCTGCGGGCCCATAGCTGGCCCGGGGCAAGGAGCGGCAGGGCCTCGGGCCTACCTCAGCCGAGCAGCCCCAGACTGCCGGCCCTTAGCCACGGTTCAGCGGCGGGGAGAGGCTCTGGGCCACCCTGAGGGGCCTCCGGCCGCGCTGAGGAGCCGCCGGGCCTCTCTGAGGAGCCTCCCCCCGCCATGGCGGCCGCTTCCTCCTCAGGCGGCGCCTACCACCGCGGGCCCGGGGGGCGGAAGGCCGGCTGCCGCGCGCGCCTCCAGCCGCCCCGCTCAGAACATACCAACCCGTCACGGGGGGAGGGACGACGAGGCCGACCCTCCGTGACGGCGCGTACCACCCGCCACAAGGCGGAGGGGAGGGCGACTGCCACCTCCCGGTTTGCTTGAACGGGCGGCCAAGGAGGCGCCGGGCGCCTCGCCCCCCCGCTCCTTCAGACGTCCTTGGTGCCGCCCGGCTCCCAGCGCCCCACCTCCGGCCCACGTGAGCTCCTTTCCCAGCGTGCCCTGCGCTCGGCCCCCGCCGCAGCCGCTTCCCCCCGCGCTAGCTCCGCGGCCCGCCGGGCCCGCGGCCCGTTCCCCGCCGGCAGCGGCCCGCTCTCGCCGGGAGGCCGCCTCAGCTCGCCGTGACCCCAGGCTCGGCCCGGCTCGGCGAGCCGCCTTTTTTTTTCCGCGGGGGGCCTCCCGCCATCCGCCTGCTCCTCGCCGGGCACCGAGGCTCAGGGAGGCGGAGAAGAACTCCCGGCGGGCCAGGATGTCAGGTGGGGATTCGGCAGCGGCGGCGGCGACCGCCTCCCCGCAGCCGCTCCCGTTCTCCTTGCCGAAGCCCCCTCCCCTCATGCAGCTGACGCCGGGGGACGCCGTCCGTCCCGTCGCCTCCGCCGCCGACCAATCGCCGAAGAGCGCCCGGCTGGCGGGCCGCCCGGATTGGCCGGCCGGGAAGCCAGTCAGCCTGCTGGCCCCTCTGCTCCCGCCCCGCGCCGAGCCCGAGCCGCTCATGCCCTTTGGCCCCTCCTCGCGGCAGCCACTCAGAGGGCGGCTTCTTGGCAGGTGCAGCGGGGGCAGCCTCCTCAGCCCCTCCATGCGGCCCGGCGGCGTCGACCGCGGCTCCCTCATGGTGAGTAGGGGGCGGCCGGGAAGGGGGGAGGCGACCCGTCTGTTATGAGCACCGGGGAGAGCGGTGAAGTGGGCCGGGCTCTGGGGCGGGCTTCCGCCTCCGGAGGGGCGGCGCGGCGCTGTGGAGCCCCGCGGGGGGGTGGGTGTGCGGCTGAGGGGAGTCGGGGCTTGGCCACTGCCGGGCCCGCCGTGCCAGCCCCCTGCCACAGCCGCCCTCCGGGTCGGCAGGGCCTTCAGTTAAAAAAAAAAAAACTCGCAGTCCCACTCAGGGGAGGGTCTGAGGGGGGTTTGAGGAAACGGTGTTGTACCGGGGGTTGTTCGGAGTGCTCGGGGGCTCA
>JAOXJK010000077.1:1615872-1627657 GCA_025774025.1 Xenus cinereus
TTAGAGCATTGATGTTTAAACTTAATAGCGCTCTCCATCTTGAAGTTGTTTGCAGAAATTCCTTATTCTAGCATCCCTGTAAAGTGTTTCTTCCTATTTGTGAGGTAAGAGGGAAGGGAGACAGGTTGAAAGTTGTAAAAAACACAAGCAGAACTAACCTCAGACTTGGAGTTTTCCTTTCCTTTGTTTGGTTTGTTCCATGTGGCCTTGGAATTTTGCAGAAATCTTTCCCAAGCTTTTATTTTGCCTCCTTTAACTTGGGATTTCAGTAATACCTTATCAACAGATCACACATCTTACCATTTGCTGTTGTTCTTTTGTAGTTTAAATGGTGGTCTTTATTAATATTTCATATCAGACTTTGGAAAACCCTAGACATGTTATTCCTAACATCTGTTTTGTAGGAGGGTAATGAAGGGAATCAGCATTCTACAAACCTACCATTCTTTTTGTTGCCAAGTGATTTAAAGGGTTTTTAAATAAAAACTAGTAGCAGGTAATTGCTTTTAAATAAGAATGAAAGAGTCCTCATGTTTAAAATATCGTAAAATATATCTGAAATACTTTTTAATTATAGATGCCTGGAATGATGCAGTCAGTGATGCCTGGAATGATGATGTCTCACATGTCTCAAGCTGCTATGCAGCCTACAGTCCCGGTGAGTCTAATTAACTGCTTTTTCAAAAGGTGTCTGTGTCAGTTGTCTTTACTTCAGTCTGGGTGTGCTTTTATTTTTTTCTTGGATTAACAAAAGGTCTTGCTGATTTCAATTAAGTTTTGTCTAGCTCTTGAATTATTGTAAAAAGTGAGATTTCTGCGAGAGGTAGAGCTAGTGGTACTCGGTGTCCTGTGGATTTTCATCAGTCTTTCAACCCTTCTCTGTAGCTGCTTTTTCCTTCTTTTTTTTTTCTGTCTGGATTCTGCTTCCCATAACGGTTCCCTCATCCCTGGCCTCCTCCCTCCTCCCTCACCTGCTTTGAGCTTGGCAGGAACCGGCGTGATCTGGCTGTTTGGAGGGAGGGCTAATTGACTGACATACATCTGATTTTCTGTAAAAGTTTCTGAAATTCAGCATGTTTGAGATCATGAGTAAAGTTTGTTGATATAGGTATGAAGAAGTTATTTGGGTGGAAATGGAGTGGGAAGAGTTAATGGATATTATAGATTAAGTCTCTCTCTGAAGTGGAAAAGGCTAAATTTCTTTCCTGTTAACATAGTCTTTTTGGATATTTAAAGTAACCATAGGAGATCTGCTTACAAACATTTCTATCCACTTAAATTTAGAAATACATTATTTTTTATTTTCTTACCATGTGGATACTACATCCCCAGGTCAGGTTTCATCCTTGTAGAACTTTGTATTTTTCTGTAGTACTAAGCACAAAACCTTTGCTACTGCTTTTGTTGATTGTTTAAAAAAAAATAAGTTGGTTAATACTCCACTTCTTTTTTATTTTTCATTAAGAATTTGCTGAAAGAGATCTTTAATTCACCTACTAAATAGGCTATGTGTAACCAGATGTAGTGTGCTAAGTAGTCCATCTGCCCTCTGGAGTAATGAGAGAAAAATCACCAAGACACAGTTTTTATAAAATAAATAGAGAAGGGACTATTAGGAGAAGGATGGGACATCACCTTGACATGTGCTAGATTACTGAAAATTCATACCAGAGAAGGGATGTTAATTATTTTAATTAACAGTGGAGAAAAACTTAAGTTTAAGGCGTGGGCTTTGTCAGACGCTAGAGCATCTGCCTGTTAGTTACAAATTTGTGCTCATGTAGCTGCTTCCCAATGTGCTAAACATTTTAGAAGCTACCAAGTGGGAAGGATGTTAGTGATTTTGCTCCATTTCCTATACAGAAGTTGTCATGAATTTCTGACAAGTGATGCTCTTGGAGAATTTTGAAAGAATTTCACACCTTCAGAGAAAAATCTTAAAAAAAATTCTCTGGCCCAGAGAGGCTTAAAAGGGGAGGGAGAGATCAGTGCTAAAATCAGTCTAATTTTGAGTTTTACTGTATATTTTTACATATTTTGGCATGAAGGCAGATCACCTGGTTTTCTTATATGGGATTAGGAATAAATTTTGATTTAAATAAAGGTTTGTTGATGATTCACCTTTTGATGATTCAACAGTTTAGTTCTGTTGGATAATAGCAAACAAAGTTGACCCAATGTGATTTCTTCTCTCTCTTTAGCAATTTTTACTTAGAGGTGTTTTTTGTTAATCAAATTTGTAGAAGAAAGCTGAAAGGTAAACCTTAGCAAAAGATAAACCTGCAAACTATATTTTTACCTACAGAAAAAGGAAAAAATTGCGAAAACTATTTGAATCCTGTTAATCTTTTCCCTCAGTTTGAAAGAATTTCAAGAAGGGCATCTGAAGGAGCTTTGGTTGTTTGCAAGCATTTTTATGAATGCAGCAAATTCAACGCTACTACGTTCAAAGGCTTACTCTACACAATTACAACAGAAGCCTACTAAGCTACTCCAGCAGAAATTCAGATAGTTTTTTTTATTATCTTTTTTTCCTCCCAACCTGCTCATTTGGGAAATAAAGATGGGTATTGGAACGATGGCAAGGGACCCCCTGGTGTAGTTTATTATATATACTGGCTTTCTGAAAAGTAGCATGATGTTCCTAATCGCTTCTTTAAGGAGCAGTAATAATTCAGTGGGTGGTGGGAAGCTGGGAATCCATATTCAAGGCAGCAGAGAATTATGTTGCTGAAAGCACTTGTTTGAATATGTACTGTATTTATTGATGATTTAATTACAGTTGCATTCAGTACTTAAATATCTGTTGATTGTTTCTACAGCCTGGGGTGAACAGTATGGATGCCCAAGTAGGTGAGTATAAAAAATTTGTTACCATTTCAAAATAGTTCACCAAAATTAAGTGAAGTATTTAAAAAAAAATAAATATACTTCTCTGTAAAACATGATTTAGCATTTCAGTAACCAACGTCTTCATTGATTCCCAGAAAATTTTTCTTTCGAACATTAATTAGTCTTTATGTAGCAAAAATATATCAACCAAACATTTCTAATTTTTTTTTTTTTTCCCCCCAGGTGTAACGCCTCCTGGAACTCAGGTATGTGAAAACCAAAATTGTAGAAGATTGCAATAGCAGTGTGGTGTTGTGCATATGTGGCTTTACAGGTTTAAAAGAAAACCTGGTGTCTTATTTTTCTGCTCATACGGAGCTTCTTTGCTTATTTGACTGTCAGTCTGTAATTAATGTTAATAGTTAAAGTAGGTGTGTTTTCTGTGATGTTTCCTCTCATTTCTGAGCACTGAAGTCTGTCTGTTTCTAGTTCTTCTAGTGTGCAGGACAACAATAGGAGATGTCCCTTCCAACTCTAAAAATTCAGTGAAATTCAGTGAAATTCTTCTGATGTTTTTGTCTTTTTGCCCTACCTGAGCAGCAAGGGAATTGTAGCCTAGATTAGATACCTGTGTGTCTAAAACTGGCTGTTTTCAGATTTAAATCTTGGCAAGCGTTGGGCTAGATGGATACTCAGGGTAGAGGTGGGAGTTTATTTGCTCTGAAGATTGAAGGTTGTTCCTCTGTCTTGTTCCTCTTTTTTCTTTTTTCCTTCCATATCAGTGACCAGCTTATAAACACTTTTAGGTTAAAACCAGGAAGCCCCTATAAGCAGTTTTTCGTTTTACCTACATTTGGGTAACTTCTTGCCTGCTACATATTAACGAATATTTTGCTTTAGCAGTTCTAATGTGTATAGCAAAATTTGTCAGGCAAACCAGGACAAAGGATTAAGTCTTCCTTGCTGTTCCTTAACACACCTGCACTTAGCAGGAAAAAACAGGTCAAGGTTCTCGTATTGTTCAGTCCTGTGTGATTTATTGGAACCTTTATTAGCATTGTCAGCTTACTGAGAGTTTTGGTTACCAAACACTTCAACAATAAAAAGAGAATAACCTATAAAGTTACCCAGAATAATTTTGAAAAAATCTCTGTGGTTTTTGAAGGATATAAAGGGCTAACATCAAAAGAAAGGTCATCACCACTTCATCAGTTCGCTGTTGATAATTTAGCTTAACTTCTCCCCCCACCGAAGTCTTGACATTACTTGAAATTTTCTTTTGTTAGTGTCTTGTGTGTTTGTGGGAACAGAGTGTAATTCAGTAGCTTAAGGAGGAATAAATATTGGGTAGGTTGCACGGAAGGTGATGTAGGCTGAACTTGGAATCAGGAAGGTGGCATGGAGGCCGAACCAACTTCCTTAGGTGCTTTTTAGTAATCTTCATCAGTCTTCATTTAGTTCCAGCAGATGGGAAAGTGCTGATGGAACAGAACTGGTGCTGTTTATCTCAATATTGAAACTTTTGAGTCATGAATTAATGTAGCTTTGAACTGAGGTTGGCAGGTCATCTAAAAGTAATTTCAAATTTTGTCTTTCACGGCACCTTGGATGATGATAAATAACTTTCAGTCACTATCAGAGTTCTATTTAAAATTTTGTAAATACTAAATTACTTCTCTAGAGGCTATCCCAGACATTTACCTTTAGTTTTTAAGATGATAGAGGAAATAGTTTGGCTAGATAATGGAAGAGGCAGAATCAGTAAAAATAGTTATGTGGCCTCAAAGATATCCCATTGTAAGTTTTTTGGTTCAAAATTTGGGGATGTTGCTTCTTGAAGCAAATTTTTCTTAGTTTTGAAAACGTGGTGTGCTTCTGAGACTTTCACTTGGAGTATTTAGGGTCCTGTCACACTCACTTTCACTTTCTTTTCTGATGGTAATTGCTGCCTTGGGTTGCTAATGGGAGGGGGTGTGAGAGACTCTTAATAGCTCTTCTCACAAAGAACTAGCTTCTCGAAAGCAACGCCGACTTAAACGTGTTTAGATTTTGGCTTGCTGTCTTTCCTGTGCTGCTAAATTACTTGGTATATTTGATCTACACACTCAAACGAAAAACAAATATTAACCAGCATGTCTTTTCAGAGCTCTGTTTTGTTTCGCCCTCAGACAACGCATCCTGTGGTTTGTGCAGCCCAGCAAACCGCCACAACCAACAGTTCTGTTAGCGACGAGCACTCCAAACAGGTTTTTCCACTTGTATTTAACTTTTGAGTGCCTTTTGATAACATCTCAGTCGGCAATTATTGCTCGTCATTAATGGTATCTTTTCTTTTTCCTAGAAATCTACGTGGACAGAACACAAGTCACCCGATGGGAGAACATATTACTATAATACTGAAACGAAGCAGTCTACGTGGGAGAAGCCAGATGATCTCAAAACACCTGCTGAGGTAAACTAAACTCAAATGAAGATTACTGTACTGTGAGAGTTTGTGTGAACACAAGCGTTTACTATCAGAATTGTTGTGCAGGAGGGTAGCTCTGCCAATAGATTATTTTTTTTCCAATGGGAGCAAACTCTTAAAATAAGAACCTTGCAAAAATGTTTATATCTCACTCCTATGTTGGTAGAACTTGAGGCTGCAAAATGGACAAAACTCTCAACGGTTTTCCTGAATTTTTAGGTAAATTTTCCACATTAAAAAAATGGCATTCTTTAATATTTAGATAAGTAATGTGTTTGCTTAATGCTAGGGAGGATTTTCCGTGGAAAGTATATGCCTACATTCATTGATCCTTAAATTATTTCTTGGCATAGCGTTTGTGGCTCACTTCTAGCTACCCTTTTAATTGTAAAACACTGTTGTAAGTTTGATTTTATGTTTCTGTTTTCTGTCCATTAGCAATTGTTGTCTAAGTGCCCCTGGAAAGAGTATAAATCTGATTCTGGCAAGCCCTACTATTACAATTCCCAAACGAAGGAATCGCGCTGGGCAAAACCCAAAGAGCTTGAGGATCTCGAAGGTAACGTTAACGGAAACGAGTAGGGAGGGTGGCAGCGATTGCAAGCTGTGCATATGCCCGACTTCGGGCAAAAATTTGGCATCACAGCATAGCACTCAAACTTCTGTAAAGGAATTAAATCTACTGAAATTAGCTTTATGTAGCAGAGCTTCTGTGGAGCATTTTTGTCTCCTGTGTCCTCACCACCATCCCTTTTTCCATGATAACTTTAGTTCTTCCCTGTTTATGTGGCAGCAGCGTCAGCTCCCCCTCGTGTCCCGAAAGGGGAACTGAATTACGCTGTGGCAAATTCAAGGCTGGTATCAGTTTGCTTTTAATTTTTGGCCAAAAAAAAATTATTTTGAGAAACTATGATGTGGCATAAATATTAGTAATTTTTTATTGCCCTTCAGTATTATAAAGGCCGTGTCCCCTTTTGTGCAAATGTCATATGATGCTGTGCCCCCGTTTTTCACTTTCAGCCTGGTTTTGTTTGGTGTTGTAAGGGAAATAAGATCTTGGTGAAAAATCTACAAAACCAGGTGGGGTAAGAAATGAGTATTTTAAACTACAATGACTAAGCATCAGTGACTTAAAATAAAAAAGAAGGAAAGATCTGTTTCAGTAAACCTGACTTTATCTGTTCTTTAAGATAGTCTTTTAAAGTTAAAGTAATTACTTCAAACGAAGAAGTCGTTCTTTATGTGCCCTTCTCTTTCTTTAATGGGATTTCTAAATTTTGTTTTTAGTCTGAATTGATTTCAGTCTTCAAAGGGCATAAATATTACAATTATTGCTAGTAACAAAAATATTTAAAGCTGCGCTTTTATTAAATAATAGTAAAAGTAACTTTTTACCATGCATATATAAGCTGTATTTTGAATTTTTTTTTTCCTCTTTCTCCTCTAGCAATGATTAAAGCTGAAGAAAACAGGTATGTTTTTAATGGTGGGCTGTTTTTATATTAAGCTGCCTATTTCTTAAAAATGGGATCTACTCCTTGAAGCTTTAAACGTTCTTCTCGCAGCTTTTCATTCCAAATCGTGGCTTAATATCTAAATCTCAATTTACTGTGGGTTTCTTTTTAACTGAAATGAATAATCTACATGGACACCCTGTTTCGGTGAAGCCTTTCCTTTCTCTGAGCTGAGATGGGGTTGCGTTCTTCTGAGAAATCTTTGTGAACTAGACCTAAAAACTCGGCCTTTCCCTAAACCATTCAGTTGTCCCATTCTTGTGTGTGACGGTTCCCGTTTTCTGATGCCTCCAGCACAAAGCCTGAAGACTCGACTCCGGCGGCGTCCGCTCCGGCCGCGGCAGAAGCAGCGAACGCAGCCACGGCGGCCACGACCGCCGCGGAAACCGCCGGCGCTGCCACTACCACCACGGCAGCCTCTGCCGGTACGGCGGCCCCCGAAGCGGAATCCGCGGCAGGTTCTGCTGGGGAAGGCGAGAGCGCTGGCACCGCCGCAGCCGAGGAGCAGGGACAAGGGACTTCTGCCTCTGCCACGCAGGAGCAGAGTGGAGAAACCGCGGCCAACGCAGCAGACGACTCTTCCAAGCAGGAGGCCTCGGCAGAGTAAGTGAAATGACCAAGCGCGTGGTTTTGCTGCAGTTTTGTGTTTCTTCTGGGATGTGGTTTATCTTCAGGTGTAGGTGGCCGGGTTTCTTTGACGGTTAGTTGTCTCTTCAGTGAAACGTGAACGTGAATCAATGACAGCAGAGGAGAATGAGTAAGAGAGAGAGTGTTAAATCTACTTTTAGAAAAGTTAGCATCCTCCCCTTGCCAACCCTCCCCCAGAACTCTTACACCCCATGGAGAGCACTCGTGCCTCGAACACTTGGTAAACTTTTGGTAGCTGTAAGAGTTTCCCAGAGTGATGTTATGTGCTTCCACTTCCATAGTGTCCTGGTTTGAGGTAAAACAAAACCATTTCTCAGTAATTTTACTTTTCAGTTAAGTCTCTTCTAACCCACTGCACTCTCTGAAATTAACGGTATGTTTTTCAGACAGTGTCTGCTTCTAGCAGTGATAAGGCCTGATGTTTATAGTGAATACCAAGGGATGGGATGCAGAGGGGCTCATACTTATTGATGTAACAGCTAAGGTCAGCTAGCTTTTATGTGCCCCGTTGGAGGGTTGGAAGCGGAAGAGCGTAGAGGGGTGGCACCTGCAGGGAGGAGCGGACAGGGCAGGTGACCCAGAACTGCCCAACGGGGTATTCCGTCCCATCGGCATCGTGCTGATGATAAAGGCTGAGGGATCAAAGGGGTCAGGCTCTTCCTTCAATGGCCAGCGTCCAGGGAGGACTCTCTTCTACTGCCTTTGATCCTAATCTGTGTGTCCCTGAATCCAGTTCCCATCTGCCACTGAGCCTAGTCCCAGTGCTGGCCAGTGATGTGATCCTCATCCTGGGAGCTCGAGATTGGCTTTGTATCTATTTGTATATATTTCGTTATTTTCTTGTTACTGTCTTTTCTTTTTATTGTACAATATTTTGTTAAAGCTGGTTTAGTTTTTTTCAACTCGTAAGTTTCTCTCCCTTCCCGTTTTGTCACTTGTTTAGTGGCCAGCCCAGCCTAAACCTCGACACACAGATCTGTGCAATTGGCTATCGTTAGAAGAAAATACAATACTAAGTAGACCTTTATCTGTTCCACCAGAAATGAGATCCTTTGTTTTTTAATAATAGAGAACTGATTAGGTGGAGAATTATAGCTTATGCTTTTTATCATTCAAACAAAGAAACCTCCATGCTGTGGGGGACAAGAGCCATCAGGAAATAATTAAAGGCAAAAAGCATGTTTTAGGCACTCCCCTTTATATTTTTATATTTTATATATGTATAAGTATTCCTGCTAAATTTCAGCATTATATTTTTATGAATCATTTCTAGATAACTTGAGCAGGTAGCCAATTGCATAAGTGATAATACTGAAACAGTTTGCCTTTTTTTGATCAGTTGTGTACGGTGCCTGTAAGCAAAAGTCTTGTACAAATTGTGTGTATCATAGAATTGTGTAGCTTCATTATTTTTCTTTCAGTTGCTATTTAAAAAACTCATTTGCTCTAACTTAGGGAAAAATATAGGTAAATAATAAATTTACTTATTTTTGTATGTAGTGGTGCTTCGAAGAAGGAGGACGACGATGCCCAACCAGTTAAAAAAACCTATACGTGGAATACAAAGGAAGAAGCAAAGCAAGCATTTAAAGAGCTATTAAAAGAAAAGGTATTTTGGTCAGCTAGTCTTAATGCTTTCTTGAACTACAAAAACTGCATTTGCCAGAAATTGCTGGACTTTTTTTTTTTTTTTCTGCTTAGCTTTGTTTTTCCCTCAGTGTATGAAATGTGCTTGTGCTTTGGCTACTGAGTCAACATGGTTTTATAATACACAAACTTCCAGAAGAATTTATTGTAGAAATGGCAATAATCCCAGAAGTACCTTGTTTCATTTTCCATGTTGACTGTTTATAAAATATAAATAAAACTTGTGACAAAGAATGTTGTCTTAACCTCAGAAGTGTAGTGCTTTTTTTTTTTCGAAGGGATATTTTTTAAGGAATTGGTCATTGTTGGATGTTGGTTCTAAATCTAATTAGTTAATGATTTAATGTCTTCACAGCGAGTACCGTCCAATGCTTCTTGGGAACAAGCTATGAAAATGATCATTAATGATCCTAGATACAGGTACTGCTTGATTCTTTCCTCCTTGAATTTCTACACAATTACTCTTTTAGGGAGTTTGACTTTGCTGACATAACTTCTGATTTTTTTAATAGATATTTGTGAACATGTACCATTGTCAGAGAATTTTATTCATTTCCTGTGAAAAGAAATTCAAGCCCTAGGTTTAATTTTTCATTGGGGAAAAATGTGGCAGTTGTTGGTTGTATTTCATGCTATTTATATTATTTGTGGTTGATGTCTATGATAAAAAATAGTTTTATAATGTAAAATGTGTAAATGCAACCTGAAAGCATGATAGTAGCTTGTGTTTTAGTATCAACTGCTTTTATTAGTAAGTGCTTGATTTTATTGCTTTTTTAAAATGATCTTCCATTAATCCCGAGGGAGAGGCAGGGTGATGACTGGCCGTTTAGGTTATATTTAATTTTGTTTCAAAAATCTGGATTATTCAAATCTGTTATCTTTTGATTCTTTGGTTTTGTTTTTCTAATGTAATTCCCTTTTGTATAATTGACACTGTTGTTTTCTTTTTCTTTGATATGAAGTGCTTTGGCGAAATTAAGTGAAAAAAAGCAAGCTTTTAATGCTTACAAAGTTCAAACAGAAAAAGAAGAGAAAGAAGAAGCGAGATCAAAATACAAAGAAGCTAAAGAATCATTCCAGCGTTTTCTTGAGAACCATGAAAAGATGACATCCACAACAAGATACAAGTAAGATCTAGATATATGATAGAAGTTTATATTCTTTTTTACTTTACTTTTTAAAAATTTTTACCGGCCTTTACTAGTTTGCCAAGTTAATAATCAAATCTTGCTGGTTTGCTCTTGGTGAATGCCAGCCTGGAACTAAAATTTTTATAGCAACACAAATAGTCTCATTTTCATAGAATGTATATAAAACCAGGCAAAAAACCCCCAAATGAGTAAAGTGCTGACGATAATGGGTTGGGGTTGAGCTTCTAATGAGTAGGTACAAAAGATGGAGAGGTGTCTTACATTACATTTAAGTGGTTTTGATAGGTTGTTTATGGAAGTTCATGCCCAAAGGTAGGTATATCCAATAAGCTTGTTGAAATTTTTATAGATCTGATTTCATATAGTGTTTACTAAAACAATGACCTGAACATTTGCCAGCCCTCGGATAAAAATACTGATGTAATGCACTGCAGGTGAAACTGCATTTCTGGGGAGTGGAGTGTGTGGTGGCATCAGCTTTAATTTTTAACTGTTTCCTTCATTTTTAAGGGATAGGAGGGTGTTACAGATAAAGTTTCCCAAGACAGAAAACGAGGGAGATGCCATACAAAAACAGTACTGCTTCCAGTATTACTTACAACATTAGAGATGTCTGTTGTAAGCCAATGGGACAATTTAAATCAGCATTTACCGATAAATAATTGTATGGTTTTTCTTTTTGTCCAGAAAAGCTGAACAAATGTTTGGGGAGATGGAAGTCTGGAATGCGATATCTGAGCGTGACCGACTTGAAATTTATGAAGACGTCTTGTTTTTTCTGTCTAAGAAAGAGAAGGTGACTTTCTCTCAAACTTCTCTTTTCACTTGGTATCTGTAAATTAGTTTATACCTGTAGCAGTATCTCTAAGAGATGAGCAGCGTTTCGTGAGCTTTTCCCATCTGTGGGGAACAGTGAGAGATAATAGTACTGAAATGGTTTGGCTGTGGATGTGAGCAATAATAGCATGTAGAAATTATATCTAGGTCAAAATTGTATTAAGTAGCTTTCCATGCAAACAAAAGGTTAATTTTGTGTTGTCTTGGAGAACAAACTTCAGGGGTTGTGTATTTTTATCTGTACAACCTCAAATTTAACAACAGCAACAAAAAATAATGCATTTTCTCCTCAGGAACAAGCCAAACAGTTACGAAAGAGGAACTGGGAAGCTTTGAAGAACATACTAGATAACATGGCCAATGTCACTTACTGTACCACATGGTCGGAGGCTCAGCAGTATCTGATGGACAACCCTACATTTGCAGAAGACGAGGAACTTCAGAGTATGTAAAAAGTCTGGGCATTTCTTGTTGGAAGAGGGGAATGGATTTGTCTTTAGCGGTGAGGACTCCTGGCTGGGTATGGCTTGCTCCTGCACAGGCTAGAGCTGCTGTGACTTCCCTGGAGGGGTTCAAGACCAGGTTGGAGGGGGCTTGGAGCAACCTGGAGTGGTGGGAGGTGTCCCTGCCCAGGGCAGGGGGTGGCACTGGGGGGGCTTTAAGGTCCCTTCCAACCCAAACCATTC
>JAOXJK010000077.1:1680960-1691097 GCA_025774025.1 Xenus cinereus
GGTGGTGAGAGCCTGGCCCAGGTTGCCCCGAGAAGCTGTGGCTGCCCCATCCCTGGAGGGGTTCAAGGCCAGGTTGGCGGGGGCTTGGAGCAACCTGGTGTGGTGGGAGGTGTCCCTGCCCAGGGCAGTTGGGACTGTATGATCTTTAAGGTCCCTTCCCACCCAAACCATTCTATGATTCCATGATTCCATGATCTCTAAGCACGGAGCCCGGGGGATGTCTCCGATGCTGACCGGAGCTGCCAATGCATCTGGGGTGGGGATGGGGAGAGGACAGCTATGGCTGTGTTGGTGGCATCTGATTGGGGACAACCAGAGGAGACAGAGTCCCTACGTCCATCCTTCACCCCGTCCTGTGGCCCTTAGCACCGCCTGGGGATGGGAGCAGCTTCACAGCATCGCTCAGAGCTGCTGCTTTCCCTCTCAGCACATCTCGGACAACCCTAAACGCTCCAACCTCTGGCTTCTTCCACGGTCATGATGGGGCTAAGGCAAGAAGAAATGAGGTTTTGACCAGCACTAACATTACGTTTTGGTTTCAGATTATTTTAGCCACATTTGAAAGCTTTTTTTTCTTTTTAAGAAATAACCCACCTATTTCACAAATGAAAACTCTCTCTTGATCACCTGGTTTCCAGGCACAAGACACCAAAAATGCTTAAAAAAATGAACTCCCTATAGCCTTCCCATGTCAGGTTTGCTGACTAAGGGCTGCTAAAAAGCAAGGAATGAAGTACCAGGTTCCATCAGGACAAGATTTCAAGCGGTGCGCTGTAAGGCAAGCGGACAGCCTAAGCAAAGGCTATATATATATATTTATATCTTTATAGTGCTGTTGAGTTTTGTCTCAGCCCCTAGTTTTACCTTTCCTTGCAGACACTGCGATGTCAGATCTGGTTCTGTTAGACACGCAAGAGCTCCAGGCTTTGCTGGACGTGGCTGCCAGGGTGACAAGTGTGTGCGGGGAGAGGAGGGGACACCGCCAGCAGCTCCCCCGTCCCCACCATTGCTGTGGGTGACCAGCAACCCGACCCACAACGAGAACGGAACCCTCCCTCAAAGAAATGTAAAGCTAAGGACACCCCAGTTAAGACGATTTTCCGACTCTTTGGGAAAATCCCGCGCTCCGCTGCCACCAGGGCTTCAGCAGGGAACTTTCAGCTGAAGAGTCACAACTCACCGATTTGCACCATAAAACAGATTTAATCTGATTCAGGATGAAGGCGGATTTTTTGCTACATGTTTGAGCACAAGCATACCCCTGAAAATGCTTTTCCCTGTACTTACCTACTACTTAAACTCTCTAAAAGCAAGGGCAGCCTACCTGGGGTTCTTGTTGTTCAAGCTTAGTGCAATTTCGTTAACGGCATGCGGATGCGACATGACCATATTGAACCCGTACTGGAAAGAAAAGGGGAAAACATCATTTCAGTTTTGAGACTGAAACTATTCTTTTTAAAATCCAAGAAATGACGTATCTCTGACCAGACCTGGCTGCAGACTTTCACAACGCTATAAGCCAAACAAAACATTGAATTTACCAAGTCAGCCAGCACTTTTCCGTCTCCCATTGTGCCTAACAACTACTCTGCCACCAACAGGGTCCAAAGTACCCAGTTTGGCCCCGTCGGCCAACAAAAAGGGGTCCGCTCTCCCCCTGCTCCTCCTTTCCCCTCCCTCTCCCTTTTCATTCTGACAGTCAAGTGCATCATTCACTCTCTAAAGAGGAATTTGCCATTTGGCTGCCAAAATCTGCCAAATCCGCAGCGTGCGGTTACTGCACGGGTAAGGTTGCCTTTGCAGAAAGGAAAAAAAAAAGAATTGCTCTGGCCAACATCGTACTGGGTATTAGTACAGGATCCCGGCATCCCCAAGGGCAGCGTGTTAGAAATACCTCATACAACTCGTAACAAAGGTGTTCACCTTCCTTTGAAGAACTTATCTTTTAGCTGTTGTGCTTTTAGCAAAAAATACCCAGTCTCTGAAGCTACCTGGGGATGCCATACGATCACAGCATCCCACCGAAGAGAAACTCATGAAAATAAGATTAGCTTTGGTCCGGTTTATTCTTTGATTTGCAGTTGTCGCAATTGCTTGGCAATAAATGAGAGCGAAAGCTCGGATTTTCCACCCGTGTCCAGCTCTTCTGAAAAATTCTCCTATTTTCTCAGCGTTAGTACTAACTTCTGAGACAAATTGTAACTTCAGTGGTGTGGCTGCGTGTGTAATACTCGGGGCCCATCACTGCCCAGCGTGCACGGGCTCTTATCTACGTGTGTCTTCACATCTGTTCTAAATCACCTGCCTGGATGATTAGCACTATGTCACCCAGCTTCCCAGCCTAAGGAGAAGTCAGAATTTAAACCTTTGTGTCAGTTTTACCTTAATAATTCACCGCTAACCTTTTCCTCCCCCCCTCCCAGCAACAAAGCAGTGGTGGGGTCCAACAGAAGGAAAAGGGAAATACCTGGTAATTCATTATGGCCCGTAAACACATGATGCAGACGTGGACGTCATCTTTTTTACTCACTAATCTGGAGTTTTTTAGCGTTCTTCGGCTCGGCAGGGTGTTATACCTGCAAAGAGAAACAGCTCTCATCAATCGCAAGGCTATTTTGAGGCGGTAAGAAAAAAAATAAAGGGGGATGGAAATATCCCTCCTCTGGGTGAAAACGCAGCTGGTTTTAAGTTCTGCAGAGCAGATGCCCATCGGACAACACACGTGCCAGTAACACGGGGAAAAGGTGACGGATGGACCAGGAACGCCGGTCCCAGCCCTGTCCATGAAGCTTCAAAGCCAGGCACCTCCATCTCCCGTGGCACCCAACGGGGACAGAACAATCCACCCACAACCAGAGTTTTTTCCACAATTTTTTTTTTTTCCACGCACTTCACCCCACACGGACTTTTAATGGATCTGAACATTGGTAGGCATCAGCAAAATGCATTAATTCCCGCTGCGCTTCACTTAAGAATGGTGCCTCTCTTCTACTCCGCAGCTGAGCTTTCTGAAAGCCCTCCAAATTATTTGAGGAAAATGCAGCCCTTCGGAACTTTCCTCGGAACAGAGGCATTAATTATTTTAATCGTAACCCCTAACTGGTAAAGCAACCTTGAATTCAGTTAAATAAGTACACAGAATAAACACAAAGGGAAATCTTGAAGTCTGTCATTTCTACGGCACGGTAAATGAAAACCACATTTCAGCTCTTCCCTGAGATGCTGCTTATTTTCTTTAAGAAGAAACCTGCTCCGGGAGCCGAGCGCAGGAAACGGGAGAGGAGGAGACGGGCTGCCGTGGGAAACGCAGGCGTGTTCTTAAGCGATGAGAGGATTACGATCACGGTCAAGAAACTCTTCACAGTGATGCGGGAACTGCTGCCATCGGGCGAGGGTGGCCGTGGTGCTGCCCCGGGGACCAGCAAGGACAAGTTCCATCCACGCTGGGGGGGCTGCGGGGTCCCCCGGCTCTGCCAGGGATGTTGGTGGGGGGGGTCTCCGCAAAGCCGTGCGGGTGGCCCCCCAGCAGCCCCAGCAATGCCGACAGCGTGGTGTTTGGGCGTGGGAAAACACAGTATTTGTTCTATTTGTTCTGTTCCCCCAATTTACAGAGTAAAAACAGCCGGGAGAGAAGGTCCAGGCTGCAGCATCCAGGGTTTTGCTCCTGATTTGCACCGATTTAGAGGTGAGAGCAGAGACCACGCAACACGGGCTCGCTGGCTAAGGAAACCTCGGGGCAGGCACGGCAATCCCGCTGCATTTCCAACTATTGCACTCGAGCCTGAAAATGGAGGAATAAAGTCTAAAAAATCTGCTGGCGGGAAGACAGAAAGAAAACTAAGGTGATGCACGTGCAGCCATGTGCAAATCCTGACATTTCCTCTGCAAAGAGCAACTCCTTGGGGGGGAGGAAAGAGAAATTCATGGGTGAAGCTTGACTGCCGGAGTAAATACAACCTCCAGGAAAAAGAAGACTGATGGAGAGCACTGGAGCTGGGCTCACGCTTGCCAGTGCCGCCTTTGCAGCCCGGAGAGCACACACGGGAAGGCTTTCCTAATCTTTGATTCAGGACAACAACCGCAGCGGGGAAAACTTCTGGGTTACAGCATCCTTAGCTCCCGCTCCAGTCCCCGGCCAGGAGTGAAGCCAATCCGTACTGGTACCCAGCGACGACCGCACACACTCACCGAGGCAGGGGGAGAAGGTGAGAGCTTCCAGGGGACACACAAACCCAGGCTTTTCCGTCCCAGAACTATCCCAACACTCCCAAGGAAGCCTGAGCGGCGCGGAGGGAGTCAGCGGGGAACGACCCGTCGTCATTTCCCGTAACACGGGAACGATGCGGCCTCACGGATAATTATCAGGTGCCAGGATCAAAGCAAACCTGGTAATTTCGGAAGCGCTCCCGAGAGCGGGACTGCTGCGGAGCCCAGAGCCCGGCACGGGCTCCAAAAGCACTTACAGAGGGGAAAAATCCATCAAGAAGTGTTAAAGGTGAGATGCAATCCTTAGGCGAGGATGCTTAGACCTAGGGAGTGCTGGAAGCAGGAGCACGTACCTGGAGAAACATCCAGGGCAGAGACACGGCTCCGGTGTCCTCACACTGCACCGTTCTCCTCTTTCTTTCCTTTTGGGGGGGTTACCCTCTTTATTGCTGATGCTACCCTGCAGTTCCTTGTCTAATCCACGCTACTCGTTGTGTTTAAAAAAGAGGTGCAGCTTTTAAAAACAGTGATTAACATCATCACCATCATTATGAGCAATAATAAGGATTAATATGAACATGAACATATTACATGAACAAGTGATAACAGACTTGTTTTATTCTGTCTCACTGCCTCACTCGCTGGCATAAAGAACGTACTTGCAGATTTTCTCATTTTTAATTATACAAACGGAATGGGGATGCACCGAGTGCCGGGCAGTGATTCCAGCTCCACATCACCCTCGCCCGTGGGACCTCTCCGGGAGCAGAACCGGCGTCGAGCTCCGGAGCGCGGTGCCGAACCCCCCTGCCCACGGAGAACCGGCAACTCTCAGGCTTCGGCAATTTTTTCCCTTTGCTTTCATTTTTCCAGCAGCGCCCGGGATGAAAGAAACCCCAAAATTCAAAGCAGAATTCAGTGAAACTGCCTTTTTTTTTTTGCCTCTTTTTTTTTTTTTTGCTTTTTTCCCCATGTATCTGAATGCATAAATCAGCTCAGGGCGCTCCAGACGGATTTCAGGTTTGTGGGAAAGATGACCTAGTTTTGCCAGAGCCCAGCGAGCGGTGGGATCACAGGAGCCGGGTTTTGGGGAGCAGACCCCAAGGAGGGACACGGGACTGGGACACTACTGGGCTGCTCTCCATGTCGTGGGGGTGGCCCCAAGCCCCCACCAGCCCTTCGGATGGGATGCTGCACCGCACACACCTGGGATGCGGGACGTGGTCCAGCTGCTCCTGGAAGGAACGGGGACAGTCCCCACGGACGGGCTGACTGCCCACACACAGACCTTGAGCTCAGGGACTCATTTATCTTCCAGATCTCCCTTCCTGGGACAAAGCAAGAGCCCTTCAACCTTCAGCTGGGAGCCCTACATTGAATCTGAACCGGGAAGCGTGGAAGCACTGCCAGCGTTGGCTGGAGAAGGTTGTTCCCACACCGCACCGGCGTATTTTCAGACATTAATGTCACTAAATATGAAAAATGCTGCAATAAAAAGATTTAAAAGTCACTTCTAGTCACCCAGAGATCGTTCCTACAATGACTTATCTCAGTTTTAAGCCGCTAACGGCTGCATACATTATTTTCCTTTAAAATTTAAGTAAGTAGAGTAATTAGATTTTTATCACGCTACTGATAGAAGAAAAGAATCTTCCTCGGTGCCTGGTGTCTCAACTCCTTACATTTCAGGATGCCTTTAAACATCTGCCAGAGCTTTGTCAGCTGTAGCAAATGGGAGCAAGTCTCCTTAAACTAATAAAAGATGACCATAAAGGCAGAATTTGGCATTCCCGGCCGCTTGGGGAGCGGGGAGAAACAGAATCGGGGAGCAAGGATACCCTGAAATGCAGCAGGACCCTGGAGCAGGCTGGGTCCATCTCCCTGGGATCCACCACCTGGATGGAGCCTCCTTGGGCTGAGGGATGCTCTCATCTACACCTCACCACCCGCACCCCTGCTCTGCAGAGCAATGCGGCCACCAGAGGGAAGGTCTGAGGTGGAAACAACACTCACCTCTTCTGAAGAAGTAGAGAAGACCCACAGAAACCCTACAAGGGCTGCAGACATCCCGTACAGCACTACCTGCCCACAGCCAGGAAGACCGCTGTCTCGAAGCCTGGAGATGTTCACTTGGAGGATTCTCATACCAATGACCCACCAAGTGACCCACCATGTAGGCAAAGGCAGAGGGACCTGCCCCGTTCTCTTCCCAAAAGCCAAGATGACCCTCACCCATGGGACACAGCCCCAGCCCTGAGCTCTGTGCTCCTTGCCATAGCCCTCCTGCTGTCCCCACCATCCCACACATTGCTAATTGCTAATCAGTGGGACCATCAGCAACACGCAGAGCTTCCACCCGTGGCCGTTCCCCACCAGGCTGAGGAACGGGAACAGAATACGCAATCGAGAGCTGCAGCGCAGAGAAAATATCTCCTGCGCAGATGGGATTCTGCCCTAGATTTAGATCCCTTCCCTTCAACAGATGCAAATTTCTTCACACAGACATGAATGCCAAGAATTAATGAGGATTTTTTTTTTTTTTTTTGGGTACAGAAACTCTTTTGCGACGACTCCGCACGCTGGAACTCCGGCTCAAGAAGCTTTCTCTGGACTAGCGGCGACTGCAAGGACCCCCGATGTTACTCATCTCCTTCCCGAGGGCAGGGCAGGCTGGCGGGAGCTCCAACACCTCCCTCCACACGCCAGGAGCCAAACCGAGGGTGGGAAGGGGAGGGGGGAATGATCTTCTTCTGCTTTTATTTCAGTTCTTGTTACTAACCATTAGGCTGGATCCGAGCATCTGGATGAATTGTTGGGTTTGATTTCCTGTCTGCTGCAGGTCAAAGATTATGTCACCACGAGTATATTTATCCTGGTAATTAAACTCAGATGGTTCCTCTTTTATTTCTTCCGCCCCGCCTTTAAAGAAGAACTCTAAAACCTTACTGCTGAAAAAAGAGCAGAAAGAGGAAAGCTGACGGTGTGCGAGCTCCTGCAGAGCGGAACGCTCTCCTCCTGCCTCCGTCTCCACGGCACTTCGTTATCGTCACCAGACAGAGCTGCTGAAGATGTCCAGCCTGTCCCGGACTCACCCAGCGCTTTGTACAACCCAGACCCAGAAAACACCACCTGCGAGGACATCTCCCGGCCCACAGCAGCTCAGGCCGACACTGAAGACCCACGGATGGATAATTAAAACACCCACGCAACAAACGGAGATGCTCAAAGTAAATAAAAGCCCTTCTCATCATAGTAAGCGAGCAAAGATCTCAGTACAAACTCCTGGCATCTCCACCAACTCCAGTGGAAGGACTTTCAGGCTTAAAGCGAGGACGATGTGCCCAGTCCAGTGGTGTGGACTTCTAATGTCCCGTGCTAATAACAAATACGAGTTACAGCTGGTTTCTCCCATCACTTTTATCTTACTCTCTGCTAAAGAATACCATGCCCTCATTTGTCTAGGCCTGGCTTCCACAGAGTAGGAGCAATGAGAGCAGAGGACAACCCAGGGTAGACCTCACCGCCCCCCCTGCTGCTCGCCCAGCTCTGCGTGGGCTGGGACTCCTGGTTTTCATTGGGGTTTGGCGGGTTTTGCGTCACATTTCTGCAGTTTTGGTGGCGGTGGTTTGGAGTTGGTGGTGTTTGTATGATGAATGTCCTTCTGACCGCAGAAAGGGACTTTGGAAGAGGAAGGTCTTGGCACCTCCTACAAACTTTGGATTTTGCTGATCTTCTCTCAGAGCAAGGTACAAGCTGAGTCTGCTGGACATGGGGAGCCTGAACTTCTACCCCACTGCAGGGGATGAGACATGGAGAGGGAAAGACCTCGAGCCTGTGCTCTGTGATGACAAAGCTGGTCTGTGCCAGAAACGTAAAGAAAATAAATCATAGAATGGTTTGGGTGGGAAGGGACCTCAAAGCCTCCCCAGTGCCACCCCCTGCCCTGGGCAGGGACTCCTCCCACCACACAAGGTTGCTCCAAGCCCCCTCCAACTTGGCCTTGAACCCCTCCAGGGATGGGGCAGCCACATCTTCTCTGGGCAAAGGACTTTGAGCCTGTTGGGTTTGTCTTCATCTAAAAGAATCTGAGAAAATTTTTAATCCAGAAAGCTGAGGAGATCTTTGCTGCTTAAAAAACGTAGAGGATTCCCCTCCAGTTTGACCAGGACAGTTTCTGACAGACACGCCACACTACCACCAGGCAGGTGACACGAGAAGGGGGGGACACGCTGCCTTGGAGAGGCACCACTGCCCGACCAACGCCTGCGCCAGATCTGTAAAAATCATGGTCTTCAAAGCAGAGAAACCACCAGAATCACAAGGCCAACAACTGACCGCTCAAAAATCCGCTCTGTTAAATTGGCAGGGATCTGACCAAAACGGTGATGGTGAAAGTCCAACTCGTTGCACCCCAGAAGCCGTGCCAAATTTGAGTCCAATTTCTGGGTTAAGCTACATTTACCTGGACCCCTCACTCCTTACGGACCCCACAGATTTTGAAGGAAGAAATGAAGTTTCTCAGTTCAATCCCCATAAAAATTGAAGCATTTGACTGGGAAGAAAGGGAATTTCTAAGGGACTGCAACATGGCAAAGTCTGCGTTAATATTTATCTGAGAGGAGAGTATCACTCTCATGTGAAAGTAATGCTCTTTCTCCCCCAAAATAGCAGCAATAAAACCCCCCAAGGTTCATCCCCGTTTTTATCCTCCTGCCCTCATTTTGGTGTTTGCTTCCCAAATCCCTGCGCCTCCCTTTAAAAAAAAAATAATAAAAAAATAAAACCCCACCTCAGTTGCCAAGGAAACCCAGCGAGCAGGGAGCTGGCAGGGTTTAGCACTGCTAAAAAGAGCCAGGGGAAGCCAGTTAAAGTCACAATTAGCAATGGATAGTCTCCGTCAGGCAAAGAACAGGCAGACAGCCCCCGTGCCCCGGTCACCGCCGGGTGACGTCCCACCCCTGGCTTAGCTCCTGCTCCTTCTAGAATTAAACATGTAGAGCCACACATCGGCCGGGACCGAGCAGGGTCCTGAGGGCTACAGCAGGTTTGCATCCACCAGCCCCAAGGACGGGGAGAGCTGGTGCCACGACACCGCCAAACGGGCACCGAAAATGAGGGGAAAAAACGGTGTCGAAGCTGGCAGGAAAGACTGTCCCCCCAAATCTTCTCAATAAAGAGGAATCCAGGCCAAATCCGTTCTCGTTTTTCAGACCGCTGTGGCATAGGAGGGATGAGCCCAGCTCCTGACTTTGAAATTACCCCGTGAAGATTGTCAGCCTTCACCTTTTTCACCCGAAGAGGGAGGGTTGTTTCTTCCTCCCTCTCCATTTTAATGGCTTTTGTAACAAAGACAGAAGAGGAGCTGGCACACAGAGGAATCCATGGTCAGGGTCTCCACAGGTCCCAGACACGTCGTCTACCCAACGACGGGGCAGGAACCTCCCAGCTTTGACCAGAAACGCCATCCTGCTCCCCCTCCTCATTCCATGAGCACCCACCTTGTTCTCAGGAACAGATTCTGCTTCACTTAACCAATATCTACTAATTACACCAACAAACCCCTCTTAAAAACCTCCCACCTACTTTTAGCTTTTACTCTTTCTAATACACATCGTCCCCAGCTATTGGAAAAGTATGCATTTTAAAACACAGATTATTGTTTTTTAATGAAACACAAACCCAAGATGTAAAATGGGGTTTTACATGTTCCATGTAAAAAGTTGAGTAGTCTCTGCCCAAACTGCCCCGGCACCTGGGTGGCTCCACCTGGGCAGGAGGGGGTACGTGGATGAAAAACACTTTTCTGGGTTACATTTATGTGCCAGCTTTGGGTAAAATTTGTAATAAAAAAGATGAATCACAGAATGCTATGGGGTTGGAAGGGACCTCTGGAGATCATCCAGTCCAACCCCCTGCCAGAGCAGGTCCACC
>JAOXJK010000077.1:1821365-1839839 GCA_025774025.1 Xenus cinereus
TGTCCCTGCCCAGGGCAGGGGGTGGCACTGGATGGTCTTTAAGGTCCCTTCCAACCCAAACCATTCTGTGATTCTACACATAACCAGCCTGATGGAGGGAGGGGAGCTGTTGGTGCCTCCTGGCAGGCTGGGGTCCCACCACGTGGCACCACTGCACTTGTTTGACCCCGTTCCTTACCTGGCAGTCTTTGAGGGGAAGCTATTTTTTATTTTTAATTTTTTTTTTTGGATCTGCGTGACAGTGAGTACAAAGCGAGGAGCTTGGTTTCGCCGTGTTTGCACTGCAGGGTCAGTTTACAAGCTTGCGTCTGACTGGCTTGTAAACAGTCAAAGTAGTTTTCAATTTCCTGCATATTTTTATGTCCGAGTATCTATTTCAGTTTGTTTCTTGGCTGTGATATTTTAGAAGAGAGTGCTTTGTTCTAGCGAATCATATTTATGTTGTGGATGCAGTTACGTTTTTTTAACATAACTTCTCCAAAAGTAAATTACCTGATTTGTTTCCCTTTTTAAGAGGGGAGTAGTAGAGAGAGAAGGGAGTGTGGGAAGAGGAAAGTTTGGAGGTTTGGGGGTTTTGGAGCGTATGAAGTGATAAAAAAGCTTACAGATGTGACAGCACCTGCCTGAGGTGTGGGTGTCACCCATCAGGATGCTGCAGGCCCACCTGGAAGGCTGAGGTGGGCACAACCAGTGAAGGAAGCCTCCAGACAGGTATTGTCATACGTCTCACCTTGGTTTTTGGTTTCAGACCCTGGTTTCTCAGCTGAGTTGCATCCTCCTATGTCGGTGGGCATTGCTGAGGCTGGGGAGAGCCCATGTGGAGCGTTGGTCACCACCACTGGTGACATTTTATGGTTCTGAACACTTGGGTGTGAAAGCCAACCTTAATATTTCTTGGCTTCCATTCCTTTTTGTTGACCTGCCACCGTTCCTTACTGTTTACTGTTGGCTGCTCCCTCTCTGCTGGTGGAAGAGGGGAATTTACAGAAGGAGGCATCTCTGTGCCGGGAATTTCAGCGGGGAGACAGTTCTCATCAGGGTGACAGCAGGCAGTGCTGTTAATTAATGTGCCCAGTCTGTGTTATAGGCATCGGTGCTATTTGTCATCGGAGGGTTGGCTTTACATGCACAACCCATGGCTGCTCTCATTTGATGAGATGGATTAATTTGACTGACGAGTTTTGATGGGAGGATTCCCACCCCTGGGACCAGGAAATGGGCATATGGGTTTTTTTCTGGTTTGATTCTTTTTTTTTTTTTTTAAAAGAAATTAAACATTAAAGTGTTTAAAATTGCTGGCACTCATTTATTTTCAAGAACAAGCAATGAGTTTTCTGTTAGTCTTCTAAAAATATTGATATGCTTAAAAGAAAACTTTAACAATTATGTCCTTTCTGGGTAAGTTTTAAAGAAGGTTTTTGCTGTAGGAACGTGCTTTCAGTGCAATATTTGTTTCCTCTAAGTAGTCTCGTTTGCGAAGATAACCTATGGCCAAAATTGCTCATTCCTATTTCTCCTTTTTGGGCTGCTTTTATGTCTCTAACGAGAGGTTTTTAGGGGCGCTGTTGGCTGCTCTGCTTGCGTTTTCTTTGTGGAAGCCGTTCTGCTGAGCCAGCCCCAGCATTGTTGCGACTTTTGACTGCAAAACTCAGTAGTGAAGCCCATTAGCAGAGAAGAGGCTTAATTGCACGTGTGAAATTGGGTTTATCCTGCCGGAGTATTGCTGTCAGCAAACCTTGTGATTTTGGGAACAGCTGCTGTCACAGAACACCATCGCGTTGGTAGGGACTGACCATCATCTTCTGCTTTAATCTACTAAATAGTCTAAAATACTCGCTCCCAAAGGATTAGGTGGCTTCTCTTACCAAAATAAAATTCTGTACAAGTGCTGATTATGATACTGCCATGATTATGAAGTGCATTCTGCTGGAATTAATATACAACTTAAAAATCAAAAAGCACCTGTCTTTGAATTTAGTTAAAATACTAAATTGGCAGCTTCAAATTAAATCCTATGGCAGCAAATGCAATGTATAAAATATTTAATTTTCTGCTTCTAAGCTGTTTTAATAGAACTGTAATATTTACATGTGATTAAAATAACATGGCTCTAATGAAAACTTAGAAGGAAAGCACAAATAAATAACATTAAGCCTTATCAGTTAATATATAGAATGTTATGCTACAAATACTAATTAGGGACACATTCTTTGGATAGAGCAGTCTGTCTTTTCTTGGCCCCTTGTGTGTTTTTTATCCATCCTTCCATGCCATTCGTTTTTCTCAACATTGTTGTGGTGTTTAGATTTCCTGAAAACTCTAGTAGAAAAAATATTTAAGTAAGTGTGTTGAATGAGGAGATGGCTTTCCTTTAGACTCCTAAAGAGATTTTGTTTTTTTCTTGGAACATTCCTGTGAAATACTTGATGGCACACAAATGTTAGAAGACCTTCAGCAAATCTAAACTAGGGCTGGGACTTCAACCTGGAGTTAAAGAAACTGTGCAGGAAGAGTTTCTTTTTTATCATTTAGAACATTACAGTTCAGGATTTGTTTCTATTTTTGGATCTTTTAAGTACTTACCACGTCTGTTAGTCCAGTGCCGGTCTTCCCATATGAAATCTGGTACATAACACTTTACAAGACAGCAAGAATTAGCCCCAAGCTCTAGAAGATGCTGCCTCTCAGTACTTTTTATGCGGAGTCTTTTTTTTGTGTGTGTGTGTGACTGAGACAGTGTTTGTTGACTAGAATCTGGGCTTAACAGGACATTACACTTAATCAAGCTTGTTTTTCTTTCTAGAAAAGGCTACAAATGAATACAACACCAGTGAGGACTGGGGTCTCATTATGGATATATGTGACAAAGTTGGAAGTACTCCTAATGGGTAAGCTGTGTCTCAGCGTTACAACGTGGAATTCCATGTTCATGTGAAGAATACTCTTTCAGAGAGAACGCGTCTCAAAATGCTCGGCGGAGTCAGCTATGCAAAAAGTGCTACCCATCTGACACTTCTGCAGGCGGCTCTACAGAGATCTGGAGTTGGCTTTAAAATTCTTTGAAAGAACTCTTCCGACAGGATTTCTAGTAGAGCAATGTGTATATGCTGAGAGCATTCCAATTTTCGTGGAGTTTTGCACAGTAGACCAAGTTGTTCATATTTAATGATCTTGCATACGTTTCGAGAAGCAACTGTGCCAGCAGGAAAAAATGATCTAGTTTCTTTGCAGAAAATTATCTGGCTGGGACAGTTAGCTATTTATGATGAGAAACTTGTCTGTGTTTATTCATTAGGAGCAATGGGGCTGATTGGAGGAGAAAAGGGAGGGAAATTTGGATCAAAACACAGATCAGTGTAATTCAGTTTAGCCTGAGTGGTAGGTCAGTGATCCTATAATGGCCGAAAGTATTTGCTGAATTTTAAGGTAATCTTTTTGAGAGAGAAGTTCTTTTAAATTTTGAAGTAAATCTGAATTAATGCCTAGGCTGAATTCTTAAAGTGATGGTAGAATTTTTATCAGTTATATGTAATGTTTAAGGTTACTATGTTTAAGGTAACTACACTGAGAAGGTTCTTTTTGTATTAATTACCTCTCACAAGGAGTAATAGCAGATCTATTCAATGGTAGTCTTTAGTCCTGAAGAAGAAAAAAAAGCATAGGATTTCCTTTGAGTCCTTTCTTAAAAATCTATTTATTTTTTTTTACTGCCAAAACACAGAGCTGTTCTAAATCTACTTGTTTTGGGGAGAGGAGAGTGTAAACAAATTTAGGGTGGGTTTTTGTTTTTAATTACACGTGCAAAATATATAACTATATATAAATTATGTAATTCAATCTTAATGTGGTTTTTTTTGTATATCCAATAAAGTCCTAAATTCTGAATTTGATTTGAAATGGACAATGATTTCAAATTCGATTTGATTTCAAATAGGCAACTTAAACTGATAATTTATCATTTATTATGCTGTTTCTTCCCTTGATTAATACAGGGGCATAAAATCTTCCTCCCTGCTGTACACACGAGACACTGAAACAGACATCTTTTTTCATGTTAACGGTGAAACTGTTTTGGTTTCATTTCTGCACAGGCTGATTTTTTTTTAAGCTTTGCCTAAGGTTGCGATTCCATGATGACTTCAAGTTGGCCGGAGAGAGAAGTTGCACTGAAGAGGGTTGTCAGGTGTTTCCTTGCTCCTCGTGCGACGGGTTCCTGGTGCATCTGGCTGAAGACTAAGCTCAGCCACATCAGGTCCTCGAGCCAGGCACTGCTGAAGCCTCGGGAAAGGAAAGGGACTGCGTGGCTGTAGGAAGGGACAGTGGGTGTTTGATCCGTTATTTTCGTCGGTGGCTTTCACTTGTGCCTGCCTAAAACCACCAGGGAACCAGAGCCTGAGTGGGGAAGAGCAAAATAATAGTGTTAATGAAGCCTTACATATGCCTCAGCCAGCGTACCTGAAACTCCTAGTAGAGTAGCATTGAGAGTGCTAATCTTTGTTCTATACTTACCTTGGATTTTACTGAAACAAATTATAAAATTATGTGTCCTTAGTGTCTTGAAAATGGGATCCAAGAGCTGACACACTGTGAGCATGATTTTTAAATTAAACCCATTGAGAGCCTTTACAGCAGCCAATAAAATAACTATTTAACCATCACTGACATTTCTTTCATTGTCTATTTCAAATCAATTTCCGAAACTGAATGGCAATTGCTCCCTTTATGACCTGTCAGCAGTTTTGTGGACATTAATACAAAATGCCAGTGTAAAAACGGAGTCTATTCCAATCCAATACACATATAAGAACAAACAGGTTGTTCAATATATTTCCAGATCAGCTCTGGGAATAGTTGAGGTTAGGATACTTTTTTTTAAAATAGACCCAGTTTTGTTTGCTTACCCGACTTGAGTAGCTGGCGTCGTTCCTTCTGCAGATCACATCAGTCACGTTTGTCACTCGTAGTTTCTGTCTTCCTTTTTCAGAGCAAAGGATTGCCTTAAAGCCATCATGAAGAGAGTAAATCATAAAGTTCCCCATGTGGCTTTGCAAGCACTTACAGTGAGTAGAATATCACTATTTTCAATAAACTTTGTATGCTTTTATGTAATGCAGCTATTATAAATGTGTACTGATCAATTAATACCTTCATATTTCTCCAGTCAGTGAGAGCGTGCGTGCTGAACAGAGGATTAAATTTAACTCTTTTTATATATATGTTTTTATTTTGGATTCTTTTTACTGTTGTCATGCATTTTCACAATTGTCTTTCTGTTGTCAGCTTTTAGGAGCCTGTGTATCAAACTGTGGAAAAATATTTCACTTAGAAGTATGTTCTCGTGATTTTGCCAGTGAAGCTCGAACTATAATAAATAAGGTAATTTTTTATAACCTTAAGTACTGGGGGAGAATTAATTTGGTAACTTCTTTGCTTTGTCTCACCATAGCAAAGATTTGACAAAACTGATGCTGTAGTTAATACGCATTTTCTAATTTTGGTGCAATTGCAGATACTGTTGGCTGTTTGTCTTATCACTGAAATTTGTGTACTTTAATTTTTACTATGAAAATATGATGTAGTCAAGAATTGACAAATTGCTAATACCTACTCCACATTTTTACAACATTACATGAGCAATTTTAATTAAAATCTGCGACTCTTCCTAAGCTCAGTTAATTTGATAAAGGTGAAGGCAGCTTTTCTTGAAGAGAGTTTTTATTTGGCTTGAGTGAAATTCATGGGCTGAAGTGCAAAGGGAAAACTGTGAGAAAGTTAAACTTCGTTTTTACAAGGAAAAGGATAAAGTTTTCAGACAACTTTATTAGTGTCCAGAGATTCTCAGAATGCTGAGCGAGGAGAGGAAGACCTAAATGGTTTGGGTGAAGCAGCTGATGGGATTTAAATCTAGTTGCGAGGAATGGAATAAGCAGCAACAGCTTTCCCCTAATTACTGCTCCAGTTGAAGACAAAAATGGCTAATGGGTTAAAAAGAAGTTAGTCTTCAAATATATGGGAGGCCTGGAATCATCAGAGGTGGAGGAAAGCAATTAAGGAAACTAATAAAATTGCTGGGAAGCAAAATGAGTTCACGGCTCTTCTGTTTCTCGCTTTGTGTGGAAAAATAGGTCTTAAAGTCCTCCCCTTTGTTCTCATTAGCCACGGTCCATTCTGAAATAGAACGTTGACCTTCATGGTCTGACAGCACTCGTGGATGTAAAACCAAACCTTTAATCCCACTGAAGAATGGGCTACTGGAGCGGAATTTGTTTTCTTGTTGGGAAATGCTTATGTTTTGCCCCTGTCCCACTTGGAGGAATAATCTTCAGAGGGCTGATAAAATTGTACTTTCTCCCTTTCCTCGAAAAGAAAATTAGTTCAGACGAGTGTCACAAATGTCTTTGTGCTGCTGCTGAGCCTATCAAGCTACATCTCCTCTTTCCTTTCAACGCGTGCTTGAGCCCAGACTTGTCAACGTTCTTCCTATTCAGCACGTGTTTACGTGTGAGACGCAGGCTCACAGCGTGACCTGAGCTGCACTCGAGTGACAGATCTTGAGTTGTGCAGTCCTGGGCTCTTACCCAGACAAGCCCCAGGAAGCAGATGTAGGTGAGCCCAGCACCTCCAGAACCCTTATTTGGATCCTTTGGGTTCAAACTATAGTCTTTTCATTAACTCTCAAACAAAACCAGGAAGCGTGTGGGGTCTGAAGTGCTTTGGTCCATGTTTGGCCCTCACGGTGATGGCATGACCTTCACCTATATTAGCTGCTCTGTTGAAGAGTTGTTCTTTTGTGCTCCAATAATCTTTTGAAGGCTATTACAGGATGAACAGCAGCTGATGTTTAATGTGTAGTGTGATACATGACTCTGACCTGCTTTTCTGAAGGTGGATTATCACATTGGGTGAGGTTGTTAGCACATGAAATTTACAGTGTTGAATGAAATCGTGGTCCTATGTGGATTTCGAGTGGCTGTAAATCCTGTGGATGAGCTGTAGAGGCTCTTTTTGTGCAAGAGGCTAGAGGGGCATGTGGGAGCCAGAGGAGTTGCAGGCAGAGCATGAACTTGATCTTGATTTGCCCCCGCTGCAAAGAAATAGCTTCATTTACCAGCCTGTCCCTGCACCTCCAGTCCTAATTCAGGAGCTAATAGTACAGACTGTCCCATGAGGTGCGTACCGCTGTACATAATGTGTAATTCCTTTTTGTGAGGGAATCTGAATCAAGGAGACATACGTACATATGTGTGTACAGAGATGGCACAAAGATCAGGGTTCTGTGAGAAGTCACGAGGAGAAATGTGTTCTGCCATCTGAGGAGAATACAGCAGAGGTCATAAAAGGTAGTGGAGGGGTATTGTCTTGTAGGGAAAGACTATCTTATATTGGACCGACTGAGGTGGTTGGGAGGGGAATAACAATACAAATTAGAAGTAATGAAGAGAAAGTTGAGGTAAAATGGAAGGTAACTAACGCAGAGGTGCGTGCAGAAAAGTTGGTGTGTGATAGCCTGAATTAGTCTCTCTAAAACTATTGAGGTGGAAACATGGCTAACATTTGAAAAGTCAAAAAGTTTGTCAGTCTTTTGCCTTAACTGGTCCTTAACCCCCTAAAAGGGACACCACTAAAAAAACAGCAGGTGAGCTGCCTGCAAGATCCGAGCTCTAGCTGTGCAAGGGAATTTGCCTCGGAGGATTGCTGTGAGGGTTGAAGGAGCCCTGATTTCAAATAACCAGTTGTTATATATAACATATAACCAGAGAATCAGGGAAATCCAAACTACCTGCAGGCTGTGGCTGCACTGGGGTAACGGTGTTGGGAACAGCTGTGGCAGCTTCCCAACAAAAGGGTGATGCTCCAGAAGCCAATCATGCTGTCTGTAACATCAGAATCGTTGCATAAAAGTCCGTGTATTCTGGGTTTTCTTTTCCAAATTTTCTTAATTGAGACAATTATTAATTATTGAGGATATTCATAGTAAACTGGTTTTGGTAACAAAGTCTTACTGAGAGGGAACAACTATTTCTGTTCATTTTGAGGTACAAGCATCCCTTTCTATACAATTTTGTCTTCTAGGCTCATCCGAAAGTAAGCGAGAAGCTAAAAACCCTAATGGTGGAGTGGTCAGAAGAATTTCAGAAAGACCCGCAATGTAGCTTAATATCTGCAACTATTAAATCTTTAAAAGAAGAAGGCGTAACTTTTCCTGCAGCTGGATCGCAGGTAAGAGCTGATCTGGGTTACGCGGCACCGTTGGGTTCAGTGTTCCTGGCAGGGAACAAAATGAAAAACTGTCCAAATGAGATCTTTTGTGCTTTCCATCAGAGGAGAGTGCAATGCTCGCTCTCGTTTGGGTGCCTCCTTACGCTGAGGTTCACTTCTGTTCATTCTGCTTTTTTATGTCCTCGCCTTCCTGAGAACAGGCTAAAGGCTATTTCATGATGCCCTTATGAGCTGTTTCATTTTAGATCCTTCTTTTGTTCCAATCACTTTTAGAGTTTCATTGAGCTGTCACCACCTTAAATCGAAGCAATTCTACGCCCACACTTTGTACTTGGTGTTTCATGTTTCTAATTGCTGACTTGGAACACATACCTTCATTTTTCTTCACAGTGTCTCACAAGACAAAGGGCAGTATCTGGAACTGAGACACTTTTGAAGCTGATCTGTGCTATGCTCTCCTTTTCTACTCTTTCTTGTTCATGCTGTTACCTGTCTGTGTCAGGAACTGTCCTGGCTCTGCAGGAGGTGCTCCAATCCCTAACCTCACCCTTTGTATTTTACTTCTGGGGGTGTATTGTACCTAATCTGCGATGACAGGTGGTTTTTTCTATGCTCTGTTATTGATGCTTCTAAATATTTTCTCATTAATTGTGAGTCAGGTGAAGATCAGTCCTGAAAATTAGACCTGCAGCTTCTATTACATGTTCCTTACATGAAGTTTACTTTTCTCTGTATTAAACAGAGGGTTTTTTTTTTTAACTTTTACAATCTTTCCTTCCTCCACAAAGATGTTTTCACTTCTAAATCTAGGATATGTGTTAAAACATATGGCAGAAACATGGAAGATGTAGAGTACTGGCAACCAGTTACGCTTCCTTTCCAACAAATACATATAAAATGACATCTTGATGTTTTTACCTCATACGCTTCACTTCAAACAAGCAAAGCTGAGGTTGTTAGTCTTTGCTACGCTTGTGCAGAATTGTTTTTGAGGACCACTGGTAAGTCCTAGACACAGCTAGTGTTGGAAAACCTAGATTCTTCATTCCTGGGATGTGCGGGAAGACTTCCTTGTGGGAATGAAAATTCTAAGAATGATTTCACCGGGCTGTTGTGGAGATTCCTATTTAACTCAGCAGCTCCTAACTTGATGTGCATTTGCTTTTCCTTCCCATGGTCCCACTAGCAGAGATAGAAGGTGGCTTTTTGCTCTGATACAGGGAGCAATCTCCCTTTTCAGCGTGTCCAGCTGCTGCTTAATAACTTGGGTCTTTGCAGACATAAGGCTCCAAAGAGCTTTTCCTCCCTTTTGAAGGGAGGGTTGGAGGCCTGGAGGACAAAGGTGGAAAGAACAGTCATTTAAATGAGTTTTCTCACTTTATTAAATGAGACTAAAATAATTATTTAAATGAGATCAGCTATTTTAATTAGATCTGATTATTTGTTTTACTCTGGTCCTTGCTGACGGCAAAATAAAACCTGGCTGAGATTCTGAAGAGTGATGTTTTTTGTTCTAGAGGGTCATCTTGATTTAGTAACGAAATGCTGCAGTGGGGCAGATAACCAGGAGCAACTTATTAGTCACTTTTTTAGTTATATAATTATAGAGCTTTCTTTTTCCTTTGCAACCTGAACTTACTCTGCTGTTAATATATTTTGCAGGCTGCCACAAATGCTGCTAAGAATGGTTCATCATTAAGTAAAAACAAAGAAGATGAAGATATAGCTAAAGGTAAATCGCTTGTCACAGCCTTGGGTAGATTTTGTGCTCTACAAGTTTTGTTAAAATGCACAGACAGAGGAAGTTGTTCTCTCTTCTGCTGCGGAGAAGGGAAAACAGGGGCACAGCAGGGTTGGAATTAGTGGACTCTGTCATTTGAGGTGTTTTCCTCATGGATGAGGATTTGGGGTGAGGAATGCTTCCCCGTCTCTTAGCCATTAGCGTTGTTTGGTGACTGCTTTCTCTCCAGAGAGCTTGCTCTTTTCCCTTCTGCACCCACGTGTTTTATTGTAGCCTTTGTCTCAATGCTTTAAAAAAAGTAATCGTAACATTTGAATGTTTTATTATTTCTCCTCTAGGATATAGTTACTGTTGTTCAGCTGTCATAGTGAAGAATTTATCGGTATTTATGGTCATGCTAATGATGCTGCTGATATATTAAATATAAAATATTAGAGAAGCAGATACAGACCACGTTTATAATATAGCAGTAAATATTTTTCTTTTTATTAGGAAAGCAAACTGCCTTTGTATACAGGGATAAAATATACAACCTTTTTCTTTTCCCCTCCCCTAATTGTAGCTATCGAATTGTCCTTGCAAGAGCAGAAACAGCAACAAATGGAAACTAAATCCTTGTACCCATCTGCAGAAATCCAGCAAAACAATCAGAACGCCAGGAAGGTGCGAGCTCTGTATGACTTTGAAGCTGTCGAGGACAATGAGCTCACCTTTAAAAGTGGAGAAATTATTTTTGTTTTGGATGACAGGTATAATATACTCTGATGAAGGTGCTTTAATTCCAGAACTGTTGTTTTCTTAGGATGGTAATCTTTTCCTCTGATGCTTTTTTTCATACAGAAATGTATATTTTCACTCTGGCCTCCCTCAAATTCCTTTATCTTCCACGGCTCTTCCCATACCCCAAGTTTTTGACCTCAAGTCATTTTTGGCGCAGGAAGAACCTCACTGTATTACGTTGGGTATTTCAATATGTAGGTCCAATTTGTTTGGAGTTTTTAAGATAAATGTTGTTTGGTTATTATGAATGTCATAAGAATATACTTATGCATTACAGTGCTAAATTCCAGCTTCTTCCAGAAATTGTTAAGTTTCTGGCTATCGAGCATCACATCTGCTAAGAATAAAACTCAAGAAATGATACTTAAGATAATTATTGTTGTTGTCACCGTTGTCTCAATGAGAGCTAAGAAGCAGAAGTTCTTCCCTGCTAATGCTGTTCTAATTTCATAGGCTGTGACACATCAGTTATATTTCTAATGTTAGTCCCCACTACTTGTGTACTTCTTGCAAACTTTTAGGTGAAGCTCTAATGGGCTATCATCTAATCAATCTAAAGAATTGAAGAGTTGTGCTAAATTTGAATGATTGCTACCAAATTACCTCCCCTGATCCCTTCTTCCTTCCCACTCCTCTGCCCTTTGGCAGCTCCTTTGGCTTTGCTGCTCATCTCTACGAATGTTCTCCTTTGCCTTTGTTATTGGATACACAGGGAAACGGTGTATTAGATAGCACAGGTTTTCTGCCAAAAGCCCAAAATATGTTGCTGACGGTAGCATTAATACATCTTTATTTCCCCAGTGACACCAATTGGTGGAAAGGTGAAAATCACAGAGGAGTAGGACTGTTCCCGTCTAATTTTGTGACTTCTGACTTAAATGTGGAACCCGAGGCAGGTAAGTTGGCTTTGAAACCTGCCAGATTATTTTAGAAAGGTGGGTTTATGGTGGAACTACTAATTAGCCCATCAGCAAAACAATTTCCTGAAATCAGCCCAAGGAAAGAATCGAGAGAGAAATCCTGCTCTTGTTTCAAACAAGCAAGCTTACAGGGCTGCTGTAGCTCAACGGTTCCTGTCTTCTGATTCTCTTCTAAGTTGTTACCTTTTTCCTGTTACAGAAACTCGGTTCAATTTACCCTAATTCTTTGTCAGTACCATTTTGCATCTGAATCCAGTCACTTGCCATTTAAAATGTCAAAGTCTCTTTTCAGACCGAGTATAGAATAACATCCATACCCGTGTCAGTGGTTTGTAAGAATCACATTGTTAGCTTTATTCATGCTCATGGTACCAAAATAAATCTTAACGCTTGGCTTAAAGTAACTGTGTGTGTGTTGGAGGTGGTTTTTAGATGCTAATATGACTCAAGAGCCTTTCCCTTGCTGGGCCTGGGTTCACAGTGGGGCTAACAGCCCGAAGGAAGCAGCTTGTCGGAATGCTGTCCCTTCTCCAGCAGCTGGGCGCATCGCTGCTTAAAGTACTTACTCAAATCTCTCTCTTGTTTAAAGATCTGATGGCAAGCAAGGGGAAAAACGTGTATTTTGAGTTAGCATACTAACACAGCTGCAGAAAAGAAACTAATGTTTGTTCTTTCAGCAACTGTGGATCAAAACTCTGTTCCCGAGGATACCGCAGAAGAAATTAAGAAAGTAGAACCTGAGCCAGTTTATATAGATGAGGTATGCAGTCACCTTCAATATAAAAAATTGCTGAGATTTTACACTGTTTGAAACCTTCTTTTGTTACTGAATGTTAGCAGATAATTGTTTTTATATAAGGAACTTGAAAATTTGAAAATTGAAACATTCTCTGACACGCTTCAAAAATAACAGTTCTACATCTTCTCTTCACCTTTCAGGATAAGATGGATAAAACACTGCAGGTACTTCAGAGTATAGATCCTACAGATTTGAAGCTTGATTCTCCAGATCTTCTAGACTCAGAAGGTACTTTGAGCACTAAGTTCCCTAGTTTTTGTATTTCTTCTCCACCTTTTGTGGATTGAGCTGGTAGTTCTTTGGCATTTATTTTAAGCTTAGAGAAGCCGTGGTCTGTGCTAATAGCCTGCTGCAGAATAGCTTGGTTCACAGTGGGAGGGTGGGGCTATATGTGTAACTCTAAATTTTCTAATAGTTGCCAAGCCAACTCTGTGTTCAGCAGAGTAATTTGCATAACTTCCAGCTACTCTGCGATGCCTGAGCTTTGCCAGAGCCAGCCACATATAAAAACTCTGCTTGAAACAAGCAATTGATTTTTGTGTCAAAATTTTTCCAAAAGACTGCTGGCTGCGAGGGGAGGGGAAGCTCAGTTCACTTAGGAGCCAATTAGTTCAAGGTGTGTAATCACCATTGAGCGTACATTAAAAAAGGAGCGTGGAATGGAAAAAGGGGAGGTAAAGGAAGCTCTACTGTCCAACAGGTCGAGATGGATTCACAGGCAGTCGAGGTTAGATGCTCCAGTAGGAGGCGACAGTCACAGATCCTGCACAGTGCAAGCAGAAATGCCAAATATTCCATGTTTTTCATCAGTAGCTTTTTGTTTGAGAGGGTGGAGGGAAAGAGGATGACAAAGCAGAGTAACTGAGGTATTTCTCCTGTCTGTTTGGGCTGGAGGAATGGGACACACGTGATGACTAGGTGCACTCTCCAATTTCATATGTTGTTTTAGGGTACTTGGTTAAAGTAATTTCTGGCTGCTTTTAAAGTTTTGATTGTGTAAGACATTAACTACCTTCACACTTTTGTCTTCACAGATATTTGCCAACAGATGGGACCGATGATAGATGAAAAACTCGAAGAGATAGATAGGTGAGCTGTAACCTTCTGCATTATTTACTTTAAATTGTGCAGTTGTATTTAGTATTTTTTTTTTTGGTACTTTCATCTCCTAAGCTAGAAAATCTTTTAAGAAAGACATTTTGACAATTCCGCCTTTATTTTTTTAACGCTTAGGTACGTAGTCAGATTTGAATGCTGCACTCCAGAGCTCACTGCATAAGTTACTGGGTGTATTTTGTATTGGCTCTGTTTGACTGTAGCCTTTTGCGCTCTGTCTAGGGCTTGGTAGAGAAACTTAGTCTTTGTGTGTATTTGTTCTGAAACAGGAAACATTCGGAATTATCGGAATTGAATGTGAAAGTTCTAGAAGCTCTGGAGCTCTATAACAAACTGATGAATGAAGCACCCATGTATTCAGCCTACTCGAAGCTCCACCACCCTGCACAATACCCACCTACATCTTCAGGCGTTTCGGTGCAGGTCAGTATCCCTTTGCTGGAAATAGAGACTTTCCTGATATAGAATTCTATTTTAAAAGATGACAGCAAAAATGAAGCGTATGCTTTCTTGCTAGCCTACGAACAATCTGACATTGCCTGGTGACTTTTTATAGCCTTTAGAATAAAATATCATTTACGCAGTTGAAGAGAGTGCTTCAGTTTGCAGTTACCTGCTTGTACAATAAGGGATAATTGTTAATTTTGCCCTACTTAACAGAAAGATACTCTGTTGAAATTACGTAAAGATTCCTTCCGTGATTAATTTTGTCCAGTTAGAATTGTGTGTTTGGGCAGCTCGGTGGATGTTCTTGCCGTTAGTCACGTCCTCAATCTTAAAGTAAAATGTTACCCCCTTATCTAATAGTGGGGATGCGAGTGAACTTTAATATTAGTGCATTAATCATGAGTGCAGTGTACTTTTTCTAAACATAGAAACCCTAGTCTGGTTTTAGCTCCCTTTTTTGTTCTTAAGAAATGAACATGTTGTATTAGGGGGTGTAGTTGCTCAAAACTGTTTTACAGTGTCTCTAATGTGCCATATTGATGTTTTAAGGAAACAAAAATGGAGGAGAAAGAGATTTTTAAAGATCCTTTTGGAGGAAAGTGTAGAATGAGTGTTTTAAAGTGAATTTCACTTTAATGTTAATTGTTCAGTGGGAAAAGAATAGTTGCCATGGCAACTGCTAGATCTGAAAATATGTCAGTTAAAAGTAATTTCGTGTCCTTAACTGCTGGTAGCGATGGAAAATTCATTATATTTGGAGGTTAAAAAGTAATTTAAGCCAGAAGGCAACTGGAGTTTACTGTTTCTTCCAAGATGTGTGCTTCCAGCGGTGAGAAATGTGAGGTAACGCTGACCGTGCTGAGCTCAGCACAAACCCAACGAGCAGCAGAGACTTCTGTAGACTAAGCACGTTCTGTAGACCATACCACCCGTTCTATCTGAATTTTCGGTCAAGACTTGCATTGCCTTAAGCCAGAAATGCAAGAAAAAATGTTTTTCCTTTCCTTTCGTGTTATAGTCTTAGGATATTCTTAAGTTTTAATTTCCAGAGTGTGTTAAATAACAAATCTCGTGTGGTGCTCATCTTCTTGCTCCACACTGGGCCTCCAAATATGCAAGGATCGAACATTTTAAAGACAAGGCAAATTAGAGAGAAAGAAAGAAGGTTTCTGGGAGGGGCAAAGGTCTTACGCATGATAAAAAAGGTTCTTCTTTCAGATATTAAGCGCTGACCCCATTAACAGTCTGTTTCTGGGAAGGTACCTTCTGATGAAGTAAAGGATGCCTATTTAAAACGTGTTATGAGAAGTTACGTGTTTTGGTTTTAGAACCTGGCTGGAAAAATCAATTGATGTTCATTCAGCCTTTGAACCCTGTTCATTGTAGAGCTACCTTGTACCACCTTTGTGCTACTTAATTGAAAATAAAAGGTATACAATGTGGGTGTTTTTTTTATTGACAGTCGTATCCTGTTCAGCCACCTAGTGGAAACTACATGATGCAGGGTGTCCACCAAGTCACCATCTCCCCAGGCTACAGCCTAGGACCTGATCAGATGGGGCAGCTGAGGTCTCTGCCTCAAAGTATCAATTCTTCTGGAGCAGCTCAGCCAGCTCAAGCTGCGTATTTAAGGTACTGCTTCAGCAAACTGTTAAATCACCTTCTTGAAAGTAATTTTACTACTTTGTCTAGAGGTTGTGTGTTCTTGAGATATTTACAGTGACACGTAATACTGTTTGATCATTTTGAAAGCGTGCAGATCGCTTTTGGACTCAGCAATATTCTTATTTGCAGATCTGCTTATTGGATAAATAGAGGTGAACTCGTCAGAATTAGATTTGGTTTGTCTTGTTACAGCCCAGGACCGGATTCTGTGTTGAACCAGACGTACGTGAACCAGAGCCCTGCCCTTCCGTCGGCCGCCGGCGCAGCTAATTACAGCCCGCAGCCGCTGGGGCTGTCGGTGGATATGTCAGCCTACCCGAACAACGCCTCCGCTCTGCCTCAAGGACCAGGTTATCCCCTGGCAGTTCCACCTCATTCCCTTCTGCAGCAACAAACAAATTACCACCAACAGCCTCTCCTTTAAAACCAAACCAGCTCCTGTGTCTGAATTAGTGAATAAAGGTTGCCTGACCTAATGATTTCGATGAAAACCTGTCACGGATATCAAACCACATTTTCCTTTTAAATAACCCAACTTACTGAATTGGGGTGATGCCGGGTAAAAATACGCATCAGACCTGTTTGTTAAGCCTCTGCGTAAAGATAGCTTGAACTAGATTAGCTGATGGTTTAAAATAATTTCAGATTACTTTGAGCCCTTACTTCAGTGGTTTCAAGAAACGCCGCTTGCGAATCTCAAGTTAAAATATTGTCCAAAAAGACTTTTCTTTCAAATGTGTTTCTGAAAACTTGAGGATGCTTAATCACTGTTACGCGTCGCTCTTGTTATGTGTTGCCTCCTCCGGTATCTTACTTTTCAAGTGGCTTTAATGAATCTCTGCTGATTTATTCGCCGCCTTCTCTCCCTGCTGCCATAGTGAGCTTTCCGGTGCGACGTGTGATTGGAACAACTGCACGGGGTCAGGAGAGGAGAGAGGGGAGAGGAAACGATTTGATATTGTGACAGCGAGGACTGTGTACCTACAGAAACGTGAGAAAGGAGATTTTTTTACAGCGCTGCCCGTTAGGTTTTTGGGAAACTACGGAGACCTCCTGATGCGTTTCTCTTGAAGGAAAGAGTTCTGCTGGAACTGGCTTGTGTTTCTCTGTCGGAGGTGGCACCGCACGCACAAGTCTCCTCTGCGAGAGCAGGCGAGGGATGCTCCCAGCTGACTGTGTGGGCTCTCTCTGGATACAAGGTGCTCAGCCAGAAACTTGTACAGAACCGCTTTGCTTTTCCTTTTTGGATGTATTTAGAAGTGAAGGAGTATTGTAGTTCCTTGGGGGGAAGGAGGGGCTCAGGAATGTTTGACGCTTAAGACTGTGAGAATCTGCCTTGTGGAACAGGAATCGTCTTTATGGGACCAGGAGGTTCTTGCCTCTCATGGATTTCCTTTCTCTTCCACTATTTCCATGGCTAGATAAATGCCGATTACGGTCGGATAAACTCTTGAACCATTTAGAAAAGGTGTGTTTAACACACAATCCGTACAGACAGGAGACACGGGCTTTATCAGCGGGACTGTGCTCCTCGTTTAATACAAGGAATGATTGCGTATTGAAAATAACAAACGAGTCTTTTAGGAAAGGAATTGCCATGAAACCGTGGAAATGTAGCGTTTGGTGGCTGAGAAACGAAATCCGAGAATTTCTTCCCTGATGCACTTTTTTAATGGGCGGGGTTTGTACAAGAGGAGCAGATGAGCTGAATTATCTTTCAGGAATGTGGGATTTCTTTATTTTATTGTTTCAGCCTCTTGAAATAAAATCACTTCATTCTTCTTACTTTAGCATAGTCATGTTTATACCTATTTTAACAATTTTATGATGAGTAATAATCTTTAGATTGGGAAAATAATGGAAGCAAATCACTGATAAAAACATCTCGATTAAATGCATGAAACTCCCAGATGTCTAAATAAGTATGTTTGGTGGATAAATTTTCTACCAAATGAGAACTATCAGATTGCAGACTGTTGTTGAGTAATAAAAAACACCCTTCACTCAGCGCCACCTCCATTTCTTTTACTTTTTATTTAATTATTTGGTATCATGACCTTACTCATTTGCAGCCTTATGCTTATGCAATAAGGTATTCAGTACCTGCTCTTTAAATCTTTTTTTTAAATTATTATTATTTAAATCTGTGCAATTGGAAGGAAGCTTTTGTCTTTCCTTTTGACATGACTTTAATTTGTCTTTATCCTTCCTCCTGAAGTAGCTTAGTATAAATAACACCTGTTGCAATACTGAAGTATTTTGATAACTCGTTCCTTGCGTTCTTTAAGAATAATTACTTTCAATGCTGCTGTTCAAAATTCTTTTTGTTTGGAGATTGTGTTGGTTTTTTTGGTAAGAGTTTACTTTGTTCCAGGTCGGTGTGTAGTCAGACTAACCCTTGGTGTCAATTCTATGGATTCTCCCTGTTGGTTAGAAAATTGAGATTAAGGGAGGTATTTTTCTTGGATTCAAAACCGTGGTCCAGCAGAAATACTGGGTATCTTACCTTGAGACGGCTAGGCACATGGGATTTGATTATGTTCAGTTCATTATTAAATATAAATAATGTATATACTCATTTGTCTGAGATTTTCTACACAGCTACATATACGTGTCCTGTTAACGCCTGAAATTTTATAAACGCAGGATTTGTCACTCTGTTGTCTCTTCTATTCTTAATTCTGTGATATGCAACTTGTAGATAGTGTAAAATAATTTAATTATTATTAAAATAGTGTATTTAGAGGGTTTTGGTGTTAATAGGATCGTGGTTTTTTTTTTTTTTT
>JAOXJK010000077.1:1842720-1866082 GCA_025774025.1 Xenus cinereus
GGGGAGACCTCGGAGCCTCTTCCAGTCCCTCAAGGGGCTCCAGGAAAGCTGGGGAGGGACTCTGGATGAGGGAGGGGAGCCAAGGGGGCGGCGGCCACGCGTGTCCCGGCCCCGCCCCGCCCCGCCCTCAGCCTCCCCTCAGAGCGGCGGCGGCGGCTGAGGAGAAACCGCCGATCCTTGGCCGCCATGGCGGCGGTGGGTACCGGCCTGGGGGTGTGTGGGGGGGACGGAGAGGGTGGGAGAGGAGGAGGAGGAGGAGGGTGGCGGTGGCGGCGTGGTGTGACACGACCTTTCACGTCTCTTGTGTCCCCCATCCCCGCGGCAGGTGACGAGGGGGACGGCGACGCGGCGCAGCCGGCTGAAGCGCTCGGATGGCAGCACCACCTCCACCAGCTTCATCCTGCGGCAGGTAAGGGGTGGCTGTGGGGGTGTGTGCGCGTTGGTGGGGAGCTTAACCTTTTAACGAAGCCCCCCCCTTTCCCTCGTTTTTAATAAAATACCGCGTTTTGAGGTGCGCGGGGGTGGATTCTCCGTGCACCAAGTTGTGGCGGCCGCTCGTCCCCTCAGCGCCGGCAGCCGGGGAGTTTGGGGGACACAGGGCAGCGCTGGGCTTGGAAACTATCAGCCCAGAGAGCCCCCAAAATGAGTAGAAAGGCCTAAAAAAACCCACAAAACCCACCCCTGCCTGAAGTCATAATTTATTCGCATTCTGGTACGGTGTTTGCCTTCGCTCCCCGCCGGCAGTTCTACCTCGGGCTGGTTTTCTGGTTATTCCCTCTTAACGCGGAGGGCGAGACGCTGTCCTGAGTGAACGGAACCTGGGGTTTTTACTGAGCTTCTGGCTCAAAAAGCTGCCTCTGGGGAAAAAAGAAAAAGAAAAGAAAAGAGAGACACTTGCAAAGGTGTCAAGAGCATCTGGGTTTGGGGCTCGGGGCTCGTCGGTGCTAATTATACAGCAGCTCTGCTTCCCCTGGCGCCGCCGGAGCCGTGCGGGAGATCTAGATGAAACCCTTTCCATCACCGTTCCCGGTCTCCCGCTCTCTCCTGCCCTCCCTCCCCCAGTAAAACAGAGGAGAACATCCCGAGCCTCACCGGAGCATCGCCTTCCCTCCCGAAAGACGCTTCTTAGAGTGGCTGTTATTAATCTGCTTCCGAAGTGAAGGAGGTAGGACGTTTCTTGGAGCACAAACCTGTCCCCCACGCACCCCCCCCCAGAGTCCTCGGTGGCTTTAGTGGAAATGTAAGGAAAAGAAAGCGGGACTGGGCCCTTGAGGAACTGGGGGATGCCTGTGCGTGGAGGCGGGTTTTGCTCAGGACGTGGAAGTTGTGAGGTCTGTGTCTGGCAGAGAAAGAGAGTTAAATAACCCAGGGGAAGTTTTAGTTTGCTTGGTGGGGTCTCCTCGTCGCCGCTCCAGCCCGGAGCGGAACGCGGCGGTGTGGGGCTGGCAGGTCCCCATTTCCAGCACTGGCAGAAGGAGATGGGAGAGCCACAGTAAGAATTTGACGTTTAATGTGATCTCAGCCACGCAGATTAGAGTTAAAACAAGGATAAATAAATATGAAGGTAGTTTTAGCCTGCGTCGGTCTGTGGTGGCGGTTAAGGAGATGTTGGAGGTGGCAGTGGGCCCTTCTTGGAGATGTCCTGGAGAATCTCCCAGCTCGTCAGATGCGTTGGTTCAAGAGGTGGATTTCATGCTGTGTGGAAGAGCCCAGCTCCTCATGCCAAGGCGCTGGGCGTTGCAGCTGAATTCCAGGGATGGCATCGACCGCACACCTCACGCGTGTGTGAAATGCGCTGAAGCCTTTTCTGGGCTTTGTACTTTTTTTATGTCCCGTATCTTGGGACGTGGGTGCTCCGCAAGTGCTTCAGTGTCTGTTTGTCTGTGGTCTTCTTTGGGGAGACGGGGAGAGTTGCTTTTGCTTCTTACCCCTGCTCCAGGGCCTTACATTAACATGCTTTAAATTAGGTAACAGGTTTGAGGGGCACCACAAAATTGATCCGTACTTACCCCAAATGGGAAGGCAGCAGACAAATTGCTGTCAGTTTCTGGGGTGATGACCTCAGGAGCTTTTAAACAGGCAAGTGTAGTCCCTCTCGCTGTGAGATGGGTGAGATTTCATTGGAATTGTGTGAGCTGAGCCTTCAGGGTTGCCTGTCCCACGGTGGGGCTGAGCTGGAGACATGCTGGGGTGAGGGCCTCACTGCTCCTTCACATAGGCTTCTCGTGAGGTTCCTCGCCGTGGGACGATTCAGCTTCTCAGGACAACGTTTCCTTTGCCCAACGGTGCTTCTGCTGCTCCTTTAGTGCTTGAATGAGATGGTTTTCTCAACCTTTGCGGTTTGTGGTTTTTCTTTGAGAATGAGGGATTTTGGCTCCGTGGATGCTGAGCAGTCCCAGCTGCCCAGCGTTGATGTCCTCTCCCACCGCTGCGGAGTTTTCCCTGATAGCAATCGGGCTTTAGAAGCATAAGTGGAAACAAAAAGTCCTAAAAGCAGGAATTAACTTCAAGTAACTTTGTGGTGGTTGGAAGTATAATTTTTTAAAAAGTGGAAATTCTGTCAGTAGGGTTGGCAATGAGTATCCCAAAAGAGTTTTAATCTTTTGTAGATCTCATATGTGTTAAGAATTGTGCACCAGCTTCTTGCCCAAGCCCGAAATACTGATGGAAGTTTTATCGCTGGTTTCCTTTTGTGTCAGAGAGGCGCAGGTTCCCCCCCGATTTGAACTCTTTCCTTGACTTTTCATTGTGTTGCATTTAATTTTTTGGTTTCAATCCATTGGCCAATCTAATTTAGTAAGGGAATAGCGTTTGGATGAGCTTTAGAGTTTGCATTTTTGTCAGTTCCACACGGTGATAAGCAAAGGCAGCTCGTGGGGCCAAGTCCCACGTGTGTGTCAGCAAGGGCTGAGCTCCCCGTTCCAGCATCACCGGAGCGGGAAGCCAGCAGGGCCCCTGATTCCCTCTTGCTGTGGGAAACGCTGCCCTGGAAGACACGGATGGATCGACGCGCGTGCGGGAACAGGTAGGAATGTGCTGAAAATCATTGGGCTGGATAAAAATGCCTAAGACCTACCCAGTGAGCAAGATCACTCGTGTCCTGGAGTGACCTGGGGTGCAGGAGGTTCCCACGTTGTTGGGTGGACACCTCTGCCTCCAGTGGCACGGCCACGGCTGCGAGTAAATCTGGTGCTGAAGCTGTTAAGTGCGGTATTTGAGCAAGGAAGGGGTGTACAGAATTGTTCCTCTTACGTGGCAGGTGCTGCTCAATTATATTTAAGAACCCCCTTAAGGGACAGAAGTCAATTATAAGACAATAAGTAGGTCAGCTGAAAACATATGCTTGTAAGTTTGCAAAACGCTGTAATAATAAGTCATTGTTGTTTTCTTCTGGAAGATTTTATGCTTCCATCCCTTATTGTGACAGGATGTGACTTGTGAGTAAATGCAGGGTTTTTTTTTTTCTTTGACTTCTGGTTGCATCGGTTTTATTGCTCGTGACTTTTTTTTTTTTTTTTAAATGGAATTTATGTCACTGTGAGAAGCGAAGCGACCGGTGAAGAACAGCAACAGCCACCCAAAGGTTGTGTTTCTTGTCAAAAGAAAGTGCCGTGGTGGCCGCTCTTTGCTGTGGCCAGTCCCAGGTGAGTTAGTGAGGCCGGGGCTGCAGCGATAGGTACGTGTGTCAGAAGTCACTAAAACCTTTTATGCATGTGACAGCACATTTTTTTGGGGGGGAAAAAATACACTTTAAATGGCTCCATCTGTGTAACAGGACTGGGGACCCCCAGGGGAAGGTCAGCATCTGAGAGAAGGACTTTGACACTTGGAGGTGGACAGAGAAGGGGTGCTGTGATGCTGGAGGTGGAGGTTCAGCCTCCCTTCCTCCTCCTCCTCACTCCTCAGCTCAGGTGGGTGTCTCCCCACGGCGATGCCCATCTGCCCGGAGGCACATGAAGCTTTTATAAATTTTCCTTTTTGTTACCCAGACTGCCCTCAGTGCAGGTGCGATTGAACGTCTCCTTATTCTAGGTGTCCCTCCCTCATTTAAAGAAGGTTTTGTGCCGTTAACTCCCATGACGAGGTCTGTGTTGAAAGAGGGCTCAAGTAGCTCTGCTTCTGGAGGTGAAACCAGAACCGAAGCCTGGTGGTGGACTGGTGGCTTGGTCCCCAACGGGTCCATTGCTTGTCTGCTCGCGTTGCCCCGCGGTATAACCTTACCATAACTCACGTGCTTGAAGTGAAACACCGAGTTATCTGCTCTTTGAAATCAGCAGGGCCTTGTAATACAGTCTTATTCAAACACTCATAGTGATGGCTGAAAATTCTTTCTGGCTCACGCCAGAGGCTTTGTGTAAAGCCACCGAGCGTGCCTGTTCAGTCCAAGCACGTTTGGCTTGACGTAAAATCATTTTCAGACACGCAGTTTAGTTCTGGAAGTTTGTTGCTGCTTATGTTTAGAGATAGCTGAAGTTAAAGTCAATTTTCTTTTGAGACATATTTACACCTAGTGGTGCATCTCTTGCAATGCTTACGCTTCCCCCTTTTAAATGTAATTTTTTCCCATGTAATAGTGAGAGGAGAAGAAAAGCAACATTTTCTTTTATTAGACCAGCTCTCAAGCTGTAGCGACCTTTTTTGAAAGTTAATGACATTCTGATCGGAGAAAAAGTAAAAGTCTTTCTAGAGCTTTGTTGCCTTGTTTTCAGTTGAGTTTTTCTCTGTGTGTGGAGGTGAGGTTGTGGTGTCCTTCCTGCAGGACCGAGCGCTGGACTCCAGCTGGACGTTGGCATCTACATTCAGGTGTCTTCTTGTTTAGTCAAGAAAAAATAGTCATAGATCAGATTCAGGAAGCTTTAAGGGTGTCTGGGTTTTTGTTGTCGTTTATAAAGTCAGGGAACCTTTCCCTTGACACACGGGACATCGAGCCGCCCCATGCCCACCTCACGTGTTCCTTCACAGGTGTGAAGGACACAAGGTTGCTCGTTAGCTCTGGCAGAAGTTAGCTTAATGAAGTACACTAATGTTTTCAAGAGCAATGCATGGCCTGAAGTACAGGTTTGAGTTTTGTAGTTGATGGTCTTTGCTGACTCTCCTCTAAAGTAATGATCTGAATTAGGGGGAGTCAACATTTGGTCTTTGCTCCTTAGAAATGTACGTAGGCAGCTTCAGTGGCCACTTCTTAACAAATTTTTTAATGTGCATTTGATTTCTTCCTTCAATTCTGCTTTTTTTTTTTTATGTCCTAAAATTGTTTTCCTCAGAATGAAACGAGACCTCAGCTGATGCTCCCGAGACTCTGGTCTTTGGTAGTACAGGTTTCCTGGTGCTCAGGAGGTGGGTGATGCTGAGTGGTGTGGTCTGTTTCAACTGAAGTGTGCGGTGAGCCAGGTGTTTCTCAAAATCAAATGCTGATTAGATTGATAAAATACATATCTGCGATGGAGCAGATTAGAATTTCAGTAATTTCCCAGGATGAGCTCAATTCTACGATGAGTCATTAATTTCTAAAATATAACTTACTGTCATAGAATATGATTATTCCTTAGACACAGGACTGGATCGTTATTTTTCTTCATACAGCGTTCAGAAGCTGTTAAAGCATTTGACAGGTGAATAAAAGATTCAGCCCTTTCTCCAAAGAACACAAGCCTTGTCTGCACGGCAGAGTGACATTGTTTTAACTCACATTTGTTCTTAAATTGATGTAATTAACTAATACAACAGTTGCTTATTTCAAGTTAAGCCACGCTCAAGACCAGTTTACTTTGATTTAACCTGAATATGTAGATTTACAATAAGGCAAAGTAAGGCATGCTTGAGCTGAAATAAATGTCTGAGGAGCATCTTGCTCTACTACCTCAACAGCCATTTGACTTTGAGGCTGGTTTGCAGTTTTCTCCTGTGTGCAGCACCGTGGAGAAAGTTCACAAAAGGTCCTATGAGCTTTGAGAGAAATTGGCGTTTTCCACTGACGTCATCGTGGCCTGAATTTCATAGGGGCTGTACCCGGGTCCTGGGCGGTTGGCACTGGGATGATCTGACCCACCACGGCTGGGTTTGCCAGCGATGGGTTGGAGAGCTTTCGTGGAGTTGTCTCCTGCCAGCTGGGGAGAGTCTGTCCAATCAATGGTCCCAGCTAGGTTTGGAAGAGAAGGTCTGTTGTGACTCTTGGTGAGGCTCGTAATGACAACTGTGATTGGGAGAAATACTGAAATGCTGAAGGCTGTGAAATAAACCCACGCTGTGTTACCACTGCAAGTGCTTTAGTGATGGAGGGTGCTATATCTGAGCGGCTTCTAACCATTGGGCTCACCAGTGCTTATGACTTTTAGATGACATCTCTCCTCTCCGTAACTTCTTACAGGATGTTCCTATGTGGATTAAGTCAGAATTATGGAATACAGAGCTGATAGCTTTTCCAGACTTCTCTTCCAATATGGCTTGGGAGGTTGATGGACTTGGAGTGTGCCCCCTGTCCTTGGCTTCCCTGTTGGTAACAGCTGGTGGCACGTGGCTGTCACACGTACTGTGCACATCTCCCCTCCTGAAAGCTGCCTTGTCCTATCTAACGGTGTTGCCGTGATCCCGGGCACCCCAAAATCCTGCCTTGGTTGGGTTTCTCCTTGCCAGGTTGGGAGGAGAAGGTGGTGGGTGGGGGACAAGCTTCACAAGGTTGAAATAACAGTAGAAGACAACTTAAAGGGATTTTTTTTTTTTTTTGTTATAAAACAGAGAGTAGGAAAGTTGGCTTCTCTCCTTAATTCTGCCATCCCTTCATCTGACCAGGAAGAAGCCAGCAGACTTCTGCAAGTTTCCTTTCTTCGTCTGGAGAGCGAGCGTAGCTGTGTATCTCTGTGTCACTGGGAACCTTAATTGAACATTTCTTAATGTACTAATTGAATCTCAAATTGTCTTCCCACTTAGTGTTCCGTTAGAAACGGAAAAAGGGGTTTTTTTTGTGCGTGTCTGTTTGCAAGCAAATAACGGTTGTGATTGCATTTAAAAAAAAAAAAAAAAAAAGATCCCCCAGGCTTTTTTTGTTTGTTTGTTGTTTTGGTTTTGTTTGGAGCCATCTAGCAACCTTTCAGGCGGGTTCACTGGGTTGCGTTGGTAGTTAGCCGTTGTCCTCATGGCTCCGTGGCCGGGGCAGCACGTGGAAGAGGAACACGATTCATCCCCTCGGCGTGCCCGTGCTCGTAGCGCCGCAGTCTCTGCTGGTGGCTCCCGGCGCACGGGAACGGCTAATAAGATTGTCAGAAATCAGGTAGGTGACAGCTGACTAAATTATCGGGCTCCCTCGCGCGTGTTCGATGGAGTCGTTGGCGCGGATTCGTGAAAGTCTGAGCCTTTGAAATTCTCACTTTAAAAATTTCATGTCCTGTTCCTCAGCAGATGTGCTGACCGGCTTATTGTCTCCATGGTAACAAGGTTCCGTTTTTAAAATAGCCTAAAGTCACAAAAGAGAAGTCAGATATTAATAGCATAAGCAGCGTAGGTATGAATAAAAAAATAGGACTTGGCTATCCCTCACCCAAAATTTCTTGTATTTGGGAGTTGTCTGTCTCCTTGTACATAGCGTGGGTGTTTGTTTAAATGTACTTTTCTAGTGTGACCTGTAAAACTAATTCTCTTTATTCATGCAATGCTATTACCATGAAATATTTACATGATGACAGTAACACTTGGAATACTAGCATAATACCAAATGCATAATATTTAATAGGTAACCGTTAAAAAAAAAATCTCCTTACAGACATGCGTGGCATACGACAGTATAAATGCAAGGTGCTCCTCCTGCCCCCCGTTCTCTGATGGGGAGAGGGGAGCCAGAAGAGCGATGTGACTCGATAAAACCCCGCGTCGAAGCCGGGGCTCGAGCGCCCTGGGCAGCTCCATCCCCACCTCCCATCGCCCGCCGCCTTCTGACAGTCTCACCGCTGTTTCCTCCCCCCCCCCAATTATTTTTGCTGTAGGGTAACCCAATGTGCGAAACTCCAGTTGGGTGATTACAGTGTAAGGCCCCGCGCCGGAGCCGCTCCGGCAGATTTCGGGAGCTGCAGCCAGGCAGGGGCTCTGCCTGCGCTCGCTCGCTGCCGTGCAGTTTCTATGGACACCGGTGGCTTGTGTCAAACGCAATCTCCGTGCGATTGTCTGTGCTGAATATGGAGGAAGCAGAGATGATTGCATGGGGCTCCAAACCCGTGTTTGCTACAATACGTTCTGTTGCTTTGAAAAGAATAGGGTAGAGACAGAAATAGCGTTTTCCTAAAAACCCTTAGGTCTTGGGTGACCTGCGGAGTTGGAGAAAAGAGCTTCTTAACTCCCTTCTGTTGGTTTCAGGGTTATACGGGGAAGCCTGGCGTGTGTATTCATCACAATTCTGCTTTAAAAAATAATAAAGCAGAGCTCCAGCAAAATCAAATTCAGATGGGAATCTTCAGCCACTTGGGATGTTAAAAAGATCTCCTGTTAAAGACATTTTTTTGGCTAACAGTCGTCGTAATAAAAACAATCAGAAGGTGATTTTGATAATTGATGTCAGATAATTTGACAGTTGAGAAAAGATGTCAAAAACGCGTTCAGAGTGTCTGAGTAACACCGTGTCTCTTGTCTGTTGCATTAATTTTTGGCTGCTTGTAATGAGGTCTCCAGCTGTCCCTGGTGCTTTGGGGCGAAGTGGGATGGGTAATAGACAGGACTCGCCTGCCTTCCCCTGTCCCTCTGATCAAAACTGAAAGTTTTCTTAAAAGTCATCTGCGATGTGTACAAATAAAGTGTATTTTTGCCTCTCTCTGATTTTCCCAAATGGCACGGCTTGTAAAAGGTTGCTGTTTGCTGTTCCTGTACGGCTGTCGGGAGTCCCGGTGTTGGCATTCCCACGGGTACCTTCTTGTACGTGAGTGGTCCCACACCAACCTCTGGGGTTTCTGCTTTTTGCAAAGCAACTTGCACATGGTTTTTTGTGAGATCTGGGCCATAGCGTGTTAAATGCTTTAAGGTAGTAGGGTAAAAATACATCTTAGTAGTTACACTCCAGTCACATTCCCCCTTAATAATAAACCCTCTGTGCACTCCGTTTCCTTGACACTTTTTACGTTGAGCATCACTGTTTTTGGGAAAACCTTTCTTTGTTCTAAATAAGAGATTTAATGTCCTTAAGTAAAGACGTTACTTTTGAATACTGGATTCTGACGGCTTTGTGTTGCTTGGGTCTGGGTTATGACGCCTTTTCTTGTGCAGAATAAGCAATATTCTAGCTGTAATCTTCATTTGGTTTTACTTGTATTCTGTTTCTGCTACCGTTTGCATTTTGATGATGGTCATTCTTCAGACTGATGGTTTCAGTGCTTAACAACTGACTCTTTTTCACAGTTGATATAATATATCATTTTTCCATGCGTACGTATGGACAGCAGGAACTGTCCCTATGTCTCAGTATTTCTTTACGTTAATATACTTAATGCATTTTGATATGCCTTGCAAAATTTGATACCCTGATTCAGGTAATGTAGTAAAATACTACAAGTCAGAATTTTGAAAACATCCTTTGAAAACGCTCGTTTCTTTGAAAGCCAAGATAATCCTTTTATTGGCATAATCTGGTAGCTTCTACCCAGTGACACTCCATTGACTTTGCATATTTCACCTGTGGAAAGGTTTCCAGTGGTTTATTCTCTCCAGCAGGGAAAAGAAACAGTGCGGCGAGGCAGCGAGCTGCACGTGGGCAGCTCTGTGATCAAATTCCCGTCGAATCCGGAAGAAACGCGTCCCGCTGAAGCGATCCTTCCGTGGTGATTCTTTTGTGGGGGAAATCGTCTTTCAGCTGAAGTTGCAGAGGTCTGTGTTTTCTGGCAAAAGAGTAGATTCTCTTTGCGTAATGCTTACAAAACTTAGTAGTTTCTACAAGCATTTTAGGAAGAAGGTGCATCTTTGGGGTTTTCCGTGTGGCCTTAAACATCCTATTGGGTGTTTTAGGGACATTCCTGGTATTTGCTGACTGTGCTTCGTGGAGCCCTTTGGTTTTATTTCTTGTGCTTTCCATGAAGAGCTGCTCTCACACCGCTCGTTGGGTGGGAATACTTCAGGTCTTGCGAACTGAAAACAAGCTTCTACCTGGATTATTATGGGCAGGAGAGACTTGTAAAGGCAGTCATCTGGATGGTGAGAGAGGAGGTGACACTTCTGGTGTGGTTTTGGGAAGCCGAGCTCTTTCATGGTGTGGGACTCAACAGGCAGGAGTCATTTGCCTCAGCTCTGGTGTCTGGTCCCATTTGGGACACCCCAGGCTCTCCTGGCTGGGAGCATCCAAGGACAACATGCTGTGGCAAATAGGAGGTAGATCTGGGTGCCTGTAGAAGACCATCACCCTGCTGCAGCCCCATGGATTTGCTGGGTCATCTGAAACAGCCTTAGACACCCTTGTGAAACTCAGGTGAAGCCCATCCAGCACGTTACGGAAGAAAACCTAAATTAAGCTCCTCACTTGTGACTTAAGTGAGCCTTGGTAACTACAGGGCTACATGTCTCTTTCCAAAGAGAAAGGTAGATTATTTTATGATTTTCCAACCAAATTATATCTTTGATTTCGATTTTGCTTGCCCGAATTCTTGTGGTGAGAGATATTCTTCACTTCCTACCTTATGGGCTCAGTGATACATTGTCCTGTACAAGACTTTGATGACAACATGCAGGTCATACATACGTGTTCTACTCCAATTTTTGGGAAGCTTTTTTGGAGCCTTTTATGACAAAGGCACTATGTACCTGGAAGATCATGAGGAAAAATTTTGTATTAGGAATTAACTGAAATGAAATTCTGCTGAAATTAGGCTGCCAGTTCTGCTAAAGCATCTATGTGTGTTATGGCCATTTTTGTGCTTGTGCTTAGTAATGAAGGACATATCTATAAATACTGCAAAAGCAAAGTGGTTATACTTAGAAATGGAGATCCCTTTTCCATGCCTCCCCCAGTTAAGACGACAGGTCAGATATTCCAAGCCCCTCCGGTGGCAGATTCCCCATGGCCAGCCAGGAGCACGGCACTGGTCATAGACACTGAGCCACAAAAGAGATGGTTTCTTCTTAAATACAGAAGATGTGGAGGACTGAAAAGAAATCTGGTCCAAACTCAGTTCTTACTGTAGGCTGGTTGGCTTGATCTGCCGTGCCTGGAGGGGCGTTCGTTCCTTGGGTGACCTCTTCTTGGCAATTGAAACTGATTTCCCCATTAGGAGAAATTTCATAAGCTGGTAGGGTGTTTTTGTTTGGGTTTTTTCTCTCTTTTATTCATCTTAGAATGATAAAAATGACCTTGGCACCAGGCACTCCTTAGGACTTAATGAGCAGTTGGGGTTAATGTCCCAGGCTACATTAAACATCCAGCCAGTCATTAATCTTCAAAGTGCCTGGTGGCACTTATGGCTTAAATATTTTGCTTCTGTTTTGGCTTTAGTCATCTTGGGCCATCAGGAGCATCTTTGCCTCCCTTCCCTCCCTCCCCACATGTTGGGGTCGTGGGGAGGAAACATCCCTCCTGTGGGGTGATAATGTGAGCTGCTCTGCTGTGCTGGCTGTGAATATACGAGACGTGGGACCTGGGGGTGTTAGACGGGAGAGCTGCAACAGTAATGAAGTTTATCTTCACGTTTCTGCAGACTGTGATAGGAGGAGAGGGAATCCAGGACTGCCGAGCGTAACCCACTTCCTTAGAGAAGAAGGTCAGGTCGGAGACACGGAGAAACGAAGAATGAGGTGGGGTTAAAAAGGCAGCAGGAAGGTGAAAGAAGAGGAGATGGGAGAGGCAGGATGTAGTTGGAGCATGGTTGAGTGGTGGGTAGGAAGGCTGTTCATGAGATGAAGGGAAGATTGAGCAGGTTTGGAAGTGAGATTCTGGAGGGCATCGCCACGTGCCACCACAGACCTTGGCATGATGCTTTCCTTCCTGCCACGTTCACCCCTTCTTAAATTAATATCCCTTTTCTGACGGTGTTTTCCCTCCCATCATTGAGTTGCTGTCCTTCATGGCTTCACCTCCAGTGCTCCTGTGCTGCCTTCTGCAGCTCACCGCCCTGTTTCTCTTCTGTGTCCTCTTCCAACTCTGCTGTTGGCATTCCCATCCTCTTCTGAAAACTCCTGATGGTCACTGGCCTTGGCTTGATCCGTCTCCTTTCTCACCCCATGTGCCTCTCGGTCCTCCACGCTGAATTTCAGCAGCTGCCTTCTTACTCAGTTTTGTACAAGACAAAAAAAGAGCAGGAAGAGGGGATAGCACAAATTTTTACTTAAGTAACTATTGGAGGTGTTGAATAACTATTGGAGGGGTTCAAGGCCAGGTTGGAGGGGGCTTGGAGCAACCTGGTCTGGTGGGAGGTGGTGGCACTGGATGGGCTTTAAGGTCCCTTCCAACCCAAACCATTCTATGGTTCAAATTTAACTGTGGACGCTGTGGGATTTTTTTGTTGTTTGCTTTTTTCCTGGGAATGTTGTTGTTCTCTTTATTTCACGTTCTGTATGCCACATCTTGTATTTCTCTCTTAAAACTGCCAGTGGACTCAGCATGTTGTGACACGCGCTCCCTGGCTACTGAGAGCTGCCCAGTATACACTGCACCAGCCATCAAATTAGCAAAAAACCCACAAACTTCCTCAAAATTCCCAATAAGAACCAAGGACAGAGGAAAAAGGTGAGAGGAAGTAGAAAAGGAGGGAAAAGGAGAAACTGAGAAAGAAGAGGGCGAATATGCCTGTAGCTGATTTGCAGAACAAAGAGTATATGAAATAGAAATGTTAGTAGTGGCTTGCAGAATGGGTGGCTCTTGTGTAACTCTGGTCTTCTATGACTTTATTCACCCCTGTTTGTAGGTATTCTGGAAGGAAGTTTTTCCATTTTCTTTTAGGGAACAGATAGCCACACTAGCTGGTTCTACAGCAGGTTCCTCTGTTTTCATCTCTTTTCTTTTTTTTCTTTTTTTCCATTTTCTTTCTTTTTTTGTCCCTTTTCTTTCTCCCTGTAGACTTGGGGAGAGGACTGGCAATGGGGAAGGAAGGCCAGAGGCATCTGCTGCCTCTCTGCGGTGTGATGGTCTTCTTAAGGGCGCTCTTAATGTCAAATCTTTGCCACTCTCTGTTTTCCAAGGTATTTTTCCAGGCCTGGGATGTAGGTTGTAAGGCTTTTGCGCGGCACTGAGATTTTTCCCCACATTCTTGATTTCAGCACCTGTGGTCCTGTTTTTTCAGTCATATTGACAAGTTTGCTCTGGGACCAAACCTTCACAAAGCAAAGTTTACTTGGCCCAAAAGCCTTGCCAAAACCAACTCTCTCCAAACAATACCTGCCTTTATCACACTCCTGCCTTCTCAGGCACTCATCCAGATTCCCCAGGAGGCTCCCTTGGGATGACAAAAATGCCTAACGCTCCCTTGGGGTCTGTCCTTCTTGGGGGACGTGGTTCCGGATTGGTTCATTGCACCTGCTGTTGAGCATAAGTCCCCTGTTTTCTTGGATGACGGTGGTCATTTTGTTTTGCTTCAGGCTCTTTGCCTTGTCACGCATCTCTTGTTCAAGGTAAAATTAGTATATTCTAATTTTCTCTGGGAGTGACATTGGGGTGTCCAGCATTGAGGATTTGCATGAATTATCCCATGTGGACTTCAACTCTTGAAGGGAGGTCACCACTCGGCCAAGAATAAGAGTCTTTATTTACCACAGAAAGAGATGTTATGAAACAAAATAAAGATGGAATAATTATTATATAATTATTCCAATAATCCTAGAGTCCTGGCCTGTTCCAGCCATATACTGTCCTGGCATAGTCCTGGCATGAAGGATCCAGGGGTGAGCTGCATGACTTGCAGTAGGCTGTATGGCAGAATGGTAGGATGGAGAAGGAGATGAGAAACAACTGCTGTTCTTCGCATTACCCTTTTTGCAATTTTTTTCTTTCTTTTTTTATTTTTTTAAGTGACAGCATGAATTACCAACCTTGATGTTGAGCCTCCAAACACCAACCTCAAGGAGAAGGGACTGAAGGACTGATTAGGAAAGGGTGCTTTATTCTTAGCCATATTCAGTAGTCATGGGGCAAACAGCATTTGCTGTCAAACAGACGATTTGCAGAGCCCAAGACTACATTTAAAAAAAAACAAAAAACAGGAAAGAAAGAAAATGATGTAAGCATTGCCGAGCAGAGCACACCCATCTGTTTGGCTGAATATCCAAGCCCTCCTGCTTATGATTTTTATAATGAACTTGCTTCTCACGGTAAATGCTGAAATAACTATTACGTTGGCTGATTTTTGTCTTCCGAAGAGCGGAACGAAGAGTAGCGTGCACCCGGGGTGTCCCTGCTGGGCAGTGTGCCTCCTTCGTTCCTCATCTGCTTCTCTTTCCATTCGTTTCTCATGTGCTGGCCTCTCATCAGACGTGTGGCTACAAATGTATTACTGATGTCCCCAGCGTATCTCTTGGTGTGTGTGAGCTTCGTACTTCTTGTGAGTGCCCGTCTGTTGCCCAGCTTCTTGTCGATCAACTGGAACATGGTTCATTTTCTCTTCTCCCCATCTTTGCTGAGAGGAAGGGCTGGTGGACTCAACAGAGGCCCTGCTGCTCCTAGTGCAAGGCAAAGGCTCCACATTTTCCACTCGTTCAGTCAACTGGGTAATTGCTCGTAATGGAGCTTTTATTCTACGTATCAGATTCGTGTGGGTTTTACTCTTGTTCAAAGCAAAGGTGTTTTATTTATTTATTTAATGCACTTAAGGATTTTTCTGCTTTAGGCTGCTAACAAGTAATTGAGCAGCTTACATCCCTCCATGACAAATCTCCTGGGATTTTAAAATTCTGCGTAATCTTGTGCTTTGGGTCCTCTCTGAGATTAAGTGCCGGCGATTTATAAAGAATTCTGTAGTGTGTTGTTAACTGTGGTCATTGAAAAAGAAATAACTGTGAAAAGTCACCACACAGCAACCCCCTTACCGGAAAATGGTACCTTTTCCAGTTCTCCAGGTCCCAGGACCACGTGTATGTGTCCGACCTGCAGCCGCTTCACCTGTGAATACTTCACCTTCCTTTTTGCCGATGACTGTTTTCTGTGATCATTAAATGAGAGGTTACCACTTACATGCAGGAAAAACAGAAGTGTGATGAATTACAAGCCGGTGTAATTTATGCAGAAGCAGTGTGGGGGAAATTGCAGCCCACTCTTGTTCCACATAAATTATGCATGTACCTCCTTCAAAATAGCTACAGAGGGTGTTCAGATTTTTTTTGGCTAATGAATCATGCCCTAAATTTCTACAGTACATACATTGACTCAAATGTCTCCCTTTTGCCCCACCTTTATTTTTAGATCATCTGTAAACTTTTGCTGAACGTGCAGTTCCGGATGTTTCTTTATTTTCCTTACAACAGACCTGTTCTTTGAAGACCCTGTTTTGAGAAGGGGCTCCTAAAATTACTACTTCTCCCAGAGCCCTCCCACGTGAGAGTTACATCTTATGCTTTGGAGATCTCTGAAGAGATTCCTTGGCTGTTGTAGTAAGGATTTATGTGAATAACTGTGCTTTTAGGAAGGTGTAGCCTGCTCTTGTGTGCAGTCACCTCCCTGCCAACCACAGCTGTGGACTTCTTTGGAGCTGTAGCCTTCTCTCCTGGGTCATGGGCAACACAGAACCTTTGAATCTGAGCACAGAAATAAAGAAGTTGCAAACAATTCATGAAGAAATCAAAGTATGATGCTGTCCACCAGATAATATTTGTTTGGCAGGGTATATAAATGTAATATTTATTTGTCTATAAGCTAGTAAAGCTGGGGGATGGTTAGAGGAACCCTGCATGTAGCCCTGACCAGTAACAGGGAAGCAGCAGAGTGGTGGTCTGGTCTTCTCCTCGACCTCAGGAGCAGTTGCAAAGCTGGAGCTCCCTCTACGAGACAGCAGCAATAACAGCACCAACCAGCAAGAAGCAATTTTTTGAGAGGAAAAGTGCTTTGAGGAGGATTTGGAAGGTGAAGAATGGTTGTTTGGAACATGAGAAGATGGAACAGCTTTTGGACCTAAAATCGGCTTGCTACAAGGATACAGAACGTTATGGAAAGAACAAGTCAAAGAGAAGTGTGATTTTCATTATAATAAAGGTGTGGGTGGACCGGCGTAGGCACGGCTGGGAGAAGGGGGGGCACCAGGCTTGGCTGGAGCGAGGGAGCGGGGATGTGAGCGAGCAAAGGCTTTCGTGGTGAGGGAGGTGGGGGCAGTCATGGAAGACCATTTGGGTTTTGTCATGGATGCGGAAAAAGGAATTTCAGGACTCTGAAGAGAGATACTCGGTATATTTTACTGTCGTATGTTAGGAGCCTGCCTAGGATATATATAATTGGTCTCATGTGTGCTTTCTTGAGGATATTTCTGTGTTTTTTTCCCCTTGTTTTATGTTATTTTTAGGCATAGTTATTTATCCTCCTTTGATGTGTCTAAGCAAACAGTGACTGTGTATTTGAGGCCAAATCTCTCTTGCCACTGTCCTGCTCCTGCTGAAACCAGTGAGGGTCTTCCATGTGCAAAGCGAGCATGATTGCATGAGCTAATAGCACGGAGAAATTATTATTTTCCTCCTGTCTGCTATTGTCAGTAAAAATGAAGCTTGCTGCCCCTGCACGTCTACGTTTTGATAAATGGAGAAAAACCATTTGTGGGAATGGCACCAAAACCAATTTGGTTCCCAACAGAAAAATGAAATATGATTGGCCTGGGGGGATGATGTGTGACATGAGCTGGCTGTTTGTATTTCAAAAGTTATGCGGCCAGGAAAAGTAGTTGTCACATAGTCTGGTCTATAGGCAGCACTAGGCTAATAAACCCTTCCATCGGCGATCTGTGTGATAAAACCAGTGCTAGGTCTTGCAACTTAAGGGCTCCATCTGGGTGGATAATACACCGTTTTACTAGGTGAGAATAATTATCTTTCAGAGTTGCTCAGCACTGCCTTTCAGGCAGGGAACTCCTCGCCACAGGGTGCTATGGACACACACACAAAAAATCAAAACGGATCAAATGAAAAAAGGAATGGACAAACCAGCAGGAGAGAAATCTTTTCACAGGCTGTCAGGTACTTGGCTGTAATTCCTGGCTCTGGGATGGAGCCAAATCCAGGGTGCTCAGAGCACACGGCGATGTACTTGCCCTCTTCCTATGCCGTACCAGAAAGGCACTGGTACCAGTACAGGCAGATCTTTGATCAACCCTGAGGTGGCTTCTCTTCCCTGTGTAAGAAAAACATTTCTTGATAAACTGAGTAAACTGTATTTCATGCCTCTCTTCTCAGGGCACATATTCACAGCTTTTATTATTTCTGAGTTAATTTCTGGATTCCTTCTAAGTTTTCACATCCTTCTCCCAAGGTGGGTAATACATACTCAGAAGCCGCATTCCCGCTAGGCTTGATACTCATGTTAAGCAATTTTATGGAAGTTTACATGTAGTGGAACATGATAATATTTTTGTCACAACCTGCATTTCGTACAAAGAGAAGACGTACGGCCATCGTGAGGGAAGAGGGTGCTAAAAAAGTGAAGTTGTGGGGAGGTCTGCTCTGACTTGAGGCATGCGTGGGATTAGGGGATGGGAAGAGGATGCCATGGGAAGGGGTTTACATGCTCTGAGCTTGTGCTGTCCCATGGCAGAAGCATCTTATAAGTGTTTCAGTAACTTTCATCAGCAACGTTACTGAGATCTGTTGATAAATCATTTCCTAATCTCTTTAATATTAGACTGCATTGAATAGAGCAACCCTCTTGGTAAAATGTCAGGCAGGTCTCAATCAAATAGTAGTATATGTGAAAGAAAGTCTTATCAGTCTGTTTTTACTTGTTGTCTGTTGAAAACTATTCTGTTTTATTTCCAGTGAAATTATAGTTATTTCCATTTTTTCCTGATTCAGTGATAAGGATCCACCACAGGATTCCCTTAGTATCATTTGGAAATAGTCCCTGTTTATATATTTGCACAATGCTACCTGACCCCTAGTCCTCAGAAGTTCCTAGAAGAAAAACTCCTGGTCAACCTTTAACAATTCAGAGAGCTCTTTAGCCAATTTTCCTAATGTCTTGGGGTCAAAATTGTTTTCTGTGCTGGGTTTGCACAGCAAAGGCAGGGAGGGCACGGCCGCTCACGGGGTGCCAGCCGCCAACGTCTCACTTCCACATCCAGCACAGTCTTTGTCATGCACTTAAATACTGAAGTTCAGGCCCTGGCAGTATAATCTAAGTGCTAACGAGCCTTTAGAGGGAATTGTATTAACTCACAGCATTAATTCTGTGGGGTTTTCAGAGTTCAGCTAAATATGGCTTTTAGAGATGGATAAAATTACTGTACGCAGCAGTTTCAAGCCCTCTTTTTTTTTCTCATTCGCTTCTATTCTTAGAATACTTACTTGCTACAATATATTTAAATACAATCACAAACCAAAATGCACTGTACAGATGGTTACTGACTCTCCGGTATCCGTGTTTGGGACTATGCCCATTAATTAGGTCTGCTGTGTTCACCTACACGTTACTGTTTTGTAGGAGGAAAAGTGTTATCTTTTGTACCTAAAAAGCAACTTCCTGGGGTTGAACGAACTTGCATTATTCCTAGGGAAGCAAAATGCTGTGCAAAGGGGGGGGAAAAAACTCGTAAATCTAAGAACATCTTTGGGAATTTGTCACCATCTGGAAGGGGAAGCTGTGTAGGGAGATGGCCGGGTGGCCACACGACCACCGGAGCAGGACACAAATAGCGCTGCTCCCTTTGGGGTCTGCGTCCCCAAATTGCCATGGGTGCTTCTGCGCCATGGGCAGCATCAGGGACCACTGACATCCCGGGAGCTGGCCCGCCTCTGGAGTCAGGACCGGCAGCTCTGGCATCATCTGGCTCCGCTTCTGCATCTTCTGGGACCAAAGCTCCTCAGCTTTGCCTTGGCACATGTGTCTCGGTGCTGGATTTGCCGTTGGGATTTCTTCAGGGTGGCAGCGTAATTATTGTTGGTTTTTGATCCCAAATCCGGTGGCAACTGGCTCATCTAGCAGCTGGACTGGGAAGACTGCGAGTCCACCTTCCTTCTAGGAGTCTCTGATCATTTCTAATAGACCATGTCACCCCTTCTGCTCGTGGCTATCATCTTCCTTAGGGTGGCTACTGCATAGCTCCACCAACTTGCCCACGTGGTAGGCACAGGCTCAGGCTGCAGTGGCCAGTGCCACGTGCTCCGTCACAAGGCGTGCAACTCCCTGCGTGGCCATGACAGGGTCCTTGCTGCTCTGTCCATCCTCCTTGGACATTATCCTTGCCATGGCCAGTGCGAGTGGAACCCCTCCGTGCCCCGTTGTCGCTCAAGGGGGGCAAGTGCCTGCAGCAGTCACCTCCTGGGGCGTCAGCAGGCCATTGGGTCTTCTGTGCACCAAGGGGAATGGACACGAATGACCTTGTTTTTCTGGCAGAGAGCTGGCGGTAATAATAATCTTCCAAAATGTAAGGTTTTGACGGAAGCAAATCCTGCGTCTTGCCTGTAATGAGGGCAAGGACCATTTGGGCAGAATCGTAGGGTGAAGGCTTAGGAGATGCTGCTGGTTGTAGATCACACAACCGGCTGTTGCCGTGGTTGTGCTCTCGTTCTCAGTCACTCCTTACTGGGATCTAGTGCAGGAGTTGAGCACAAACAGCTGGGCTGCTGTCTAAAACATCAAATTCCCATTTAGGCTTCAGAAATACTGGTTTTTGGAGTTTGTTGTTGCTGCTGATTTGTATCCTGAGAGTGGCTGGGTGCTGTCGGCGGTGCATCACCTCGGGTCCCTGCGCTGTGCACGGGCTCGGCTGGCGGTCAGTTTGTAGCGATGCTGTCTTGCGTTTTTTGTAGCCCTTCCACCCTAATGCCATCACTCGAGGTACTTTGTAAGGATAGACAACACTGAATTCCATGGGAACGAAGTATCTGATCCTAGGAAAAATAGGGATGCCGTTTCGGGTAAGCGTTTTAGACCTCTGAGCCATCTATTCGTCATTAATTATTACTCTTGCTAGATTTTAAAAAGCCTCTTTTCGCAAAATTCTCCCTCAGCGTTTCAGGCGAGGTTAACCTGGCAAATCCTGGTTCAGCTGGTGAGCACAGTTGTTGGTGGGTAAGTGTGGGTATGGCTCCTGAGGGGACTTGTGTCAGTCCCCTCCGTACCGCGCGGGTGGCCGGGGTTCCTGCGCTCTCACGCTTTTGTGGCACTGTTAAGAGAAAGATAAAAATCCTCTTGATTGACTAAAAAGTGTTTCATCGCTCACCAAAAAAAAAAATAAAATTCCAAATTCTTTATAATCTCAGCTAAATTAAGATAAAAATGCTTTTCTGACAGAGCTGCGTCCAGGAAAACGTGCCGGGTGCCGTTGCAGTTATCTGACAGCATGAGCTGCGCTCCCGGCTGGGCTAAAATCCTGCAGTTCTGGTAAAAGCCACAGGGTGGGGTTGTTACTTTAAAACTTGCTCTAATATTTCAATCTTCGAGCGCCAAGTTCGGAGTCCTGAAGCCTTTATGTCCTTTTAGTCATTTAAATGTGGTCTTTACACTTTGCAAGTTCTTCAGCAAAGAGCTTGACTCAGGCAAAAACATCGCAAGCCCAATATAATTAATTTCCATAGAGTTTCATTTCCACAGGGTTTAATTTCCACAGAGTTGCTCCTGCTGATTTTGGGGGCAGTAATGTGCAGTCCTGGATGTCTGGTAGGATGCTTACCTTATCCCAGGGGAGCGGAGTTAGTTGGAGCTGCAAGGAGTGCCACTTCCAGGAATTGCTGATTTTTGTAGCCCGGGTAAGAAAGGTGCAAATTCCTGCTTTTGCTTTGAATTGACACTTGGAGGCGGGGAGCTTTGCAGGGTGCACGAGACGAAGCCAACATTGAGCAGTTACAAAGCATTTGCGAACTTCTTCGACGAAAATTTCCCGTACCATTAAGTCACGGAAGGGAGATGCCAATCATCGTTTCTGGGCAGGATTCAGAGCACTTTGTGCCTGCGTGAACTGGACTGGAAGACCCCCCAAACAAACAAAAAAAACCCACCAGCCTCCCCCACTGCTCCCTTACAGCCGTGTGCCTGTTTCCACGGGAGAAACACCTTGGTCTCTGCCAAGCCAGGCTCTGGCTCTCGCCGTACAGCTCTCATAACTCATCAATACTGACACCACAGCCGCCGTCCTTCTCTTCTGACTCGGTTCCTACCCCTAGAGATCCAATGGGGGCCCTAATGACAAGGGTTCTGCTTTTTTATCAGCTCTAAATAAATGTATGCAAATGACTAATGCGTGCGGTTAACTGCGTGTGAGCAGGGTGGGTTTTTACTTTCCATGGGCAGAATGGTATCTAAGGGCTAGTCTAAGGGCTAATCGTATGTAACAGCTTCAGATATTGAGGATTAATGTTATATAAGAAATAGTCAAGATATTTTTCATGAAAGATCTTGGATTGATGATGGGAACTGTAAGAGACGGTAATATCATGGCAGCATTTGATGTTTGCCTGGGCTGGGCAGGAGGTAGGACCTCTTCCCCTCCACCCCTGCCTTCATCCCGAGACCACTTCCTCCTGTTTGTGGGTTTGGCTGTCGGATAGAAATGGAATAAAAACCCCATGTTGGCACACAAATGTAAAGTTTCTGTCCTCTTAAGCCACCCAGGTTGGACTCCTCTACACTTCTTTATTCTCCATATTAAATCCTTTTCCTGGAAAGAGCATTTTCTTCCTAGGTACGCACTCTTCCCAACAGACCATGGCATAAGCTGGGGTCAGTTTTCTAGGTACTGAAGAAAGCTGATGCTAGTTAAATTCAAGCGGGTAAGGAGCATGATTCTGGTGACTGTTGTGTATCTCCCAGACAGAGACAGGTTTGGTTTTCTTGTTAGGTTGGGTTTTTTTCACCCTTCTGTCATCTACACTCTGTGTTGTCTTCTTGTACTTATGAGAAGAGTTCTTGTGGGCAAACCCACAGATCAAAAACAAACAAACAAAAAAACCCTCTAGTTGGATAAAGACACTCCAAAATGTGCAAAGACAAACATCGGCATGGTGCTGTCTTTGGAATCTGTCCTCTGAAAGGGAGATGTGTTAAAAAAACATTTCCTGTGATTAATTAGCATTGTTTGGGCATGCAATAAAAATTGTTTCTTCGATTCCGTGTTTAGGGCTCTGCTGACACATGTTCCTGTATGCATCTCTCCCAGTCCCAAGCAAATGGGCCTTCCAGTACCTGAAGAGGGCCTACAGGAGAGATGGGGAGGGACTCTTGATCAGGGAATGTAGTGATAGGATGAGGGGTAATGGTTTGACACTGAAAGAGGGGAGATTTAGATTAGATACTAGAAAGAATTTCTTTGCTGTGAGGGTGGTGAGACTGTGCCCCAGGTTGCCCCAAAAAGCTGTGGCTGCCCCATCCCTAGAGGGGTTCAAGGCCAGGTTGGAGGGGGCTTTGAGCAACCTGGTCTGGTGGGAGGTGTCCCTGCCCATGGGAGGGAGTTGGAACTGGATGATCTTTAAGGTCCCTTCCAACTAGAACCATTCTATAATTACGGAGAACAAGCCCACTCCCTCCAGCAACAGCTCCAGCTGCATTTCGATACAAACCTTTTCCATGCATAGTTTATTAATCACTTTAACGCAATTACCTTTCAGTAAAGCTGTTCAACGTTGCAAAACAGCTTAAAGTAAAATTTCTCTCCTGTATCTTCCCACTTCAGCTCCAGGACAGTACGAGTTGGCGTCTTGGCATTTTACTCTCTGCTGACAGGCTGGGTGGGAGAAAAGAAAAATTAAAAAAAAAAAAAAAAAAAAGGCAAAAAACCTGTTGTCCTGTTGATGGCTGGAGAGTCCCTGCAGCTCTTCGCCTTCCACTGCTTCCCACCAGTGAATCCATCGTGGACAACCTCCTACCAGGATGCGTGTAGACTCCTGCTCAAAGGGAACATAAGCTTTTTAGGTGGATACATGTTGCTGATTAAATTGGATCCCAAAAGGTGCTGGATGAGCAGCGATGCCTCCCCAGTGTGGGAACGTGACTTTTTCCACTATCCATAAAAGATTTTGCAAATCCAGCTGTCTCCCAGCCCCACCAGACACTGTTTTTTTTTCTTCTTTTTTGGAAAGAGGGTGAAAAAAAATTGCCATACCATCTCACGTGAAATAGATTTGGAGCCAGGAAGGTCTCCTAGAGAATCCTCTTGCCCAAAAATTCCCATTTGGATTGATACAGAATCACAGAATGATATGGGGTTGGGAGGGACCTCTGGAGATCATCTAGTCCAACCCCCTGCCAAAGCAGGGCCACCCAGAGCAGGTTGCACAGGAACGTGTC
>JAOXJK010000077.1:1866182-1876541 GCA_025774025.1 Xenus cinereus
GTCTGGTGGGAGGTGTCCCTGCCCAGGGCAGGGGGGTTGGAACTCAATGATCTTTAAGGTCCCTTCCAACTCTAACCGTTCTATGATTCTATTCTGTGAAATATAACCCCCTCTTCTTGATGCTGAGGGCTTCTCGCAGCCTGGCCCCGTGTTGTCTGTCGTCTCATTCCTGGCTGAGGGTCGCACTCCTAATGAGCTGCCCAGCGCTCTGCCCACTTGCCCAGGTAATAATGCTACCGCTGTATTTTAGACAACTGACATCTCTATCGACAGCTGCCCAGAGCTCTCCGCCTCCTGAAGCTTCACTTGCAAAAATCCTGCGACATTTAAGCCACTGAAAAAGCAAACTGAGGAAGAATCTTTTGGTTTGCGCTCCTCCCTATGCATGCCCAAGCATTTGGCTTTTGTTTTTCTATTTACACCGATACCAACGATTGTCTTATTTTGATGGGTTTTACTCAAAAGTGCTTATTAATGTCTTTTCACCGCCACGAAGCGCGTTGGTGCTGTGCTGACACGGTTTCATAAAAATATTTGTCCTGAGAGTAAAGGATGGGAATTACAGCACACGCTTTCAGAAGGAGAAAATTACATGCTATCAGACCACAAACATACACCTAATTTCCTCTTAAACCTCGTAAAAGCAAGGAGCTGGAATGCAGCACTTGTTTTGCCTGGTTTGTTTAGCTCATGGCAATGTGATGTGCTGATGTGCTTAGATATATAAATAGCCACCAGGCACGGTGGTAGGGAGCTGTAATGTGTGGTGGCACTGCTGAGATTTGGGGTTATGTAAATTAAAAACAGATTTTTTTTTTTAAACTGTAATCTCTTGGTTTTTCTTCCAGATTAAATTGTAAAATAAAATAATTGGTAAAGGCAGCCAGATTTGTTGATGCAAACGACTCTGTTTCTGCTCTTTTGGCAATACAAAATTGTGAGAAATTTGATGGAAGCAGTACTTGAGAGGTGTACTTTTCCCAGTAGACTGCAGGCCCGTCCCTTGGCGTGCTGTACTGTAAGCTCTTTCATAGGGAGGAGGGGGTTATTCCCACCATGTGGTGGGGAGGGGTCACTGCCTTATTTTCACTCTGGAAGATGAGGTAAGAACACCTTGCTGTGTCTCAATCACAGCTTTCACCCCCCACTCCCCATGAGATTCTATATTTTTAGCTATCTACTCCTGATCGGGTGTTTTCTTTGTGGGTTTTCTTGTGGTTTTTATTTTTTTATTTTCATTTTATAAATCCAGGTGTTCTGGGCCATGGACAGTGCACATGGAAACCATCAGAGGAAAAGGTCTCATGAGGTCTTCTGCGTGATGACTTTATAGATTTCTAATTAAGTACAGAAATCTATGCCCTTACTGTCCCGGGTTATATCATGGCCTTGAAGGCTCAGAGCAAACGTGGTGGCTCAAATTTAATAATTTATTGCTGTGGGCACCAACTAGTCCCTTCAATAAAAGGTTATTTGATTGGGAATTCATGAGCCCTGTTGATAAGGGCTTTCCAGCTGCGTGGATTTGTGCATTTTTAGGGCAGCCTGTAGCATTTCCAGCATCTCCTGGGAGTTATCTTCTCTCTGTGTCACAGGCTGGGAGAACTGGGCAGGCTGGGAGGCATCTCAGAGCTGTCTCATCCTCTGCTTTTGTCTTCTTGGAGCCCCAAACACAGCGTGCTGATGTGGAAATCTCTCTGCTTGCTCCCCAGACGTCGTAGAGCACACAGAGAAAATCTTGAAGATGCTCTAAAGATGGAATTGTTTTGAGTCATGAAAACACTAATAAACACTCCTACACGCTTGCAGTGTTCAGGCTCGGTTGTTCTAAAATAATTATAATTGCTTTAATTCGTCATATTTTGTGATGGCTTGTTCATTAAATCATGAGCTGCATGAAAGCTCCAGCTACTGAGTCGATCCAGTAGAAATAGTAAGAGAGTATTTAGCTGTTTGCACAAAATTATGCAGCAATTATGACGAAACAAATTCATTCCGGAGTCTGCTGATTACCATGGAAACCCACATTCAAAATAGCAGTATAAGGCCACTTAGCATAAGAAAAACAGGTTTTTGTCTCTTATTAACTGATGCATACTATAGATTTTGATAAAGAAATCCTTAAAATGGAGGCGCTTCCCTTTTTAATTGCAGTCGTGTTGCAACGCAGTGAATCCTCCTCAGAGAAGGCGCAGAGTGAGCTTGCTGGGAGCGTCTCTCTGGCAGAAAGGCTAACCTTCTGCTTGGCATAACACGTGCTATATATTTTTGACTTTTCTGACTAACGGCAATTAGTAAGGGAGGACAAGTGGCTGCTACAGGCAGAATTCCCAGGTTAGCAAGGCAGCCTATTTTTAGGTGGATCTTGAAGGCGCAGCTTTTTAGTTCTGCGCAGTCCTTCCTGTAGCTCCGGTTTATAGCTCTGGACCCGGGGAAACTTGAGCTGGATGATGGATTGGGCTAAAAGGATCTCATGTACGTGCAACCTGTGAGGGTCTGGCGACTCCAAGAAGTTAGGAATCGAGTACTGACTTCCCAAAATGAAGCTGACTTCAGTTGTTATCAGAGCAGCTGGTTTGGGTTCACTTTATGCCTGTCCGTATTGTGTACCTTTGGTTTAAAGTGGTTTGCAGCCGCGATTTTTTGAAGGCAGTTTTCCCCCATTCTGTTGGCCAGAAGCTTTTGAATTAAAGCTGAGAAATATTTTTTGGTGGGTTTATTTATTTATTTATTTATTCTTTCTTTCTTTCTCCAGAAGTTGAAGTGTTAAGGAAAGCATTTGATGTCATAGCACTCCTGGTAAAACTGAAAGACTTTCTCATCCTGTAAATATTTTACTCATCACTGGTATAAAAATATGAGCTTTCTGCTATGAGTCACCCCCCAGCATAGCTGCAGAGGGAGGTATCGGGGCATCCTGATAATGCCTTGCTGGCATTTTGGTGAAGAGCAAGAGCTTAGCTTACACAGACCTGAAGTTGCTGACGGTAGCAGGGGCTTTGCCGCAGAAGGTGATGGAGAAAACCCTTCCCTTGCCCCACGGTGGGTCCCAACTTCCCGTGGCGGGGAGTTTGGTACTACTGAAGCCATAAATAAACAAGGTTTTCATGCTGCAAAGCAACAAGAGTCTCCCCTGGAAAGAAAACAGCTGTGACAGATGTGGCTTTTTAAAAACGTGGAAGTTTTAGTGCTGGGGAGGTTCCATGAGCTGGAGAAGGGGATGTGGGGAAGGGCCAGGAGCAGGCAGCAGGGAGCCGGGGTCAATCAGAGAGGTGAGCCTGAGCCCTGGGAAAAAAGGAGCCAGAATGCAGCAGAATTACCCAGGGCTTTAAAATAGATGGTGAAAAACTTAATTGTTCCAGCAGGAGGAGTATAGGAAGGATATGATTTCACCGATGACTCCAGGAGATGAATTCAGTGGGTGCACAGTTGTGTATTTTCATTTATCTGTTTGTTTGTGATCAGTGAAGCGTAACAGGAATGCATTCTTTTTTTCATGTCCTCCAATTATTTTACTTGCCAGTACGTTCCCGAGCGGTACAGAGGGTGGGTTAATGCACAGTTCTGTTGAGGCAGTGGATGCCCAGAAAATGCTCAGTGAGGTTGAGATGTAGTTGTAAAGACACAATGGATGGAGCTTTTGAAAAATCACTTTTGCATCACATCTCTAAGAGCTGATGGGGAACTGAAACTCAAGTTCAGGGTATGTTCTCACTCTGCCCAAAACACTGACGTGGAAGCTGCTTCGTCTGTGCTTCCGAACTTCACTGAAACCACATGGTGCTCTTCTTCTGAAGAGATTCTTGAAATGCTTTCCTCCCTTGGATTTGCTTGCTGAATGATGCAGGGCAAGCACAAAGCTGTTTTTCCCACGACACACTTAATGTGGTGCCATTTCCTCGTTCTAGAAGGTTATTTTAAGTTGTTTGTATCGCCTTGTAATAGCAGAACCGAGTTAGCAATTTAGTGTTCTCACAAAGACTACGGCTTTTCAATTTTTTTGGGTTACTGGACTACATCCAGCCCAAGCTGGTCTTGCTCACACAAAGATTCAGTGGCCTATTGGAAATGCTGAAAATCAGAGTCCGGGTCTCTGCAGCTGGTAACTCTGCATCTACCATTAACTGATGCTTGTTTCGGGTGTTGGACTTCAAGCAGAGACTGAAGACAGCTCATTTGAAACAAGAATATGGCACAGCATGGGGGAAGTGTACCTGTGCCACAAATAGCCATAATGTGCTTGTTCCAGTCATTAAATGTATTTAAGCGGCTTGTGCATGGGTTTCCTGGGCTGTAAATGAGCTGTGAAGATGATGCTGGCACCTGATAATACTTTTGGGCTCTTTGCGATTTGTTTGTGGTTGGCAAACTGTGCCTGTGGGCCTTGCTACAACAAAAGCTTTTTCTGGAAATAGCTTCTCAGTTTCTCAATATTGACAGTTTAGTCTGAATTATGGACCTTAGCAAGACGGAAAAAAGTTCTGGGAGCTTATGTCTGTTAGTGCTCTGAAGGGAGAGGGAAAAAATTGTCTGCAGGTAGAAGGAATGTTCTCGTTACCCCCACATCACTGCTCATTTAAGATAAAGGCATTCAAATGTCTGTTTTACAATCGGCATAGAATTAAAGACATTTGGTATTTTAAGAAAATGTTCTCATGAATGTATCAGACCCATCAAGCTTCACCTATTGAGCTAGACATTCACAGTTCAGAGCATAATTCAGCTTGCTGCTATTCCTTTGTCACCTATGCCCTTACCACCTACTTTCCCACCCCCAAGTTTTAGGTGGGTTCTTCAAAAGATGAATAAAACGGAATTAGCGGCACGAAGAAGAATTCAAGGCTTTCAAATTCAGTGGGGAGAGCGGGCGCGCATGTGTGTGGGAAGGAATGAGTCCACTGACAAAAGAAGCTATTAAATCTTTAATGCTTGCTTCCTGCTACTATGAAAAGTATGGAAGACATTTAATAAAAAGTCTTTTATTTTGATTTTTTTCCCATGACTAAGTCTGTAGGGCTGCTGTACTGAAGTTGAGTTACATTCCTCAGCTACAAGGTGCCCCTGTGCGTTAACACCTGCCTGAAGGGCTGTTCCCCGCTCCGGACGCCGCGGCGTTTGGCTGTATTGCTGTTGTAATCCTTGCCTGCGCAGAATTTTGGTTATAACACGCTTTTAACTTTGCTGCTTCCTGTACATCTGCAAAGCAAATTACGTCTTGTTACCTCCAACAAGTCATAGCAGTGCCTCCCCCGTGCAGTGAGGAAATGCAGAAACGATACACCCTCGAAGAGGGAAGCAAGACTGGCGTGTGTCTTCTCGGGCAGGGGGAAGCAGGACCGAGTTATTTTGAGGAGCAGAGCTGGGATTTATGAAGATCCAGCTGTGTTGGAATGCCGATACAGAAATGCAAGGAGCATCACACACAAAGGCAGCTGAAGAAGCAGGAAAATGCTGATTCGATGTTCTCTGGTTGCTTTTGTGCTCGAAGCCACGCAGTGCTTCAGCCTTCATTTCAATCAATTCACCCCTCTGATTAGGCACTGAAGAAGGCAGCGGGCCCTCCTATATCCTTCCATTAGGCAGGATTATTGCTGTTTATATATTTTTCATGGTGGACTTTCCCCACTTCATTTCCTTGTAATGCATACCATGCCGTGTCATCACATTTCAGTTACTCTGCAACTATTTAGTTATTTCTGCTTTGTGTTTTGTGGTTGGGGATGGTAGCTGCATCCTTCCCTGCCTCCGTTATCTTCTGCAGTGTCCTACTTCCACCCCAGCCGGATGGAACCCCTTGGCTGAGCTGTGATCTGGCTGAGTGGGAAGCAGGAGCTCAGCTGGCGTTGGAGAGAGAGACGCTGTATTGTGGAGAAGGGGGTGAAGCGATGTGTGGAGTTGGGGGGAACTGGGGTGAGCACGGAGGTCCCTTCACCTGGACCGCCCGCCTTCATGGGTGACACACAAGATCAAATCAAGAGCTGGCTGGAGTAGATGGAGAGGAGCCATAACTAAAGACTCTAACTCTTCCAATCAAACAGTTTTCTGAGAAATACAGGCACTCTGGAATGGATGGTCAGAAAGATCCAGTGGGTTTGTTTTGCTGGATGCAAGTAGCTTTTGGGTGGGCTACTCCGGAGACAGGGGTCTGATACTTTCAGGCCATGTGTAGACTTTCAGTGGTCACTGTGGCCTGTGTCGCATCATGGTCCCCAGATGTCCAGATTGAAGCTGGTTGGAGTGAGTGGTGGCTGGTGCGCCCAGGAAGTGGTGCAGCTGGGGAGGAAGGGCCAGGGAAACTGGTGATGTCTGGATGGATCTTGTTTTGGTATGAAATTGACCTGAAGGTAGGAAACACAGCTGGGACCAGGAACCGGGAAGCACTTCTTTGTCCTGTAGAACAGCTAGAGTGCCAGAGCTTCCTCAGGAGGACTACTCCATGGCTTGGGACTTGCTGCTGCCATGGTCCCTTGCTGGGGCTTGCTGTGCCCATCCACCATGTTCCTTTTCTGCCCCAAGCATGGGGACTCTGCGGAGGCCCAGGTGTTGAACCACACCATGGCTTCCCTCAGGTTGGGGAGCTCCACCTGTGTGAAACAAAGAGACCCTGGGAGTCTGGTAAAACTGATGAGCTTTTCAGTTTCTTGGTAAAAAAAAAATTCTTATTATAATCTTGACATCCTCCTGCTGGTTGGCTGGCCGCTGTCACACTACCTGTCAGGACAGAGGACTAATTGAAAGGGATCTTGGCAGGTTATGAATGTGGGCAGAAAATAAAATGCTAATCGGCTGCAAAAATACAGTCTGAAGGAGAGTAATCTTTAGCGTCATTGAACAGATGGATGGTGAGAAAAACAAGGCCAGAAGTCATCTCACAAAGGTGAGCATAAAACATGCATTATGTTTCTCAGAAACATGTCTTTTGTTAAAGCACAGAAGTGCCATTTTAATGCTCCAGATCTTGTCTCTTTATTCAAACAATTAGAAAAACAGAGCAACTTTCAGTGGCGTTTTTACCAGTGAACTCCCAGTGCTATACCAAGGGAATAACTATCTTCTGTAACATTTGCTCGGGTACTTTAAAAAGAATGAAGGCAACTGTTCCCAAAAATCAGAAGATAAAAGTCTCTGAACTGAGCTCCCCGATTGTAGCTGTCAGCAGCATTTTCATGGTGAGAATGGTTAACCTCTGGAGCAAAGGGAAGCTGCAGACTGTCCTGTCCTTGATGTCTTCAAATTGAGACCAAATGCCTTTCTGGGAACTTCTGTTCATCTACTATAAATTATTTTTCCTACCACAGGTGTGTAGGTTTCAGTTAAGGGATGTGGTGAGTTGGTGAAATCCTTTGGTCTACAACTTGCAGAAGGTCATACTCAATCATTGTCCTTTCTGAACATAAACTCTGAACATCTGAACAAGTCCTCTCTTGCTTTCTGGGTTGGGTATTGCCATGTACTGCCCATTTCTGACTGTACAAGTCATGTTGGAGATGAACGAAGGCCCCTCGTACACATGCTCCGTCTACAGAACGCTTCTCGGTAATCCTATTGTGCTATTTTTATTCTGCTGGACCAAGAGGTGGCAGCAGTATTCATTACTACGACATTTGACATGTTTTACTGTAGTATAATGTTTAATAGCAGTAATGAGGGTTCAAGTCATAATTTTATTTCTGGTTTGAACTGGAATAAAACCAATTTTTCATCACTGCACCAGTACGTCTGGAAATAATGCTTATAAATTTCTGGTCTGGACCCAAAAGGTTGGGTTACCTTTGGCTGCACAGGGGTCAGTGTTGTAGAAAGTGATAACTACCCTATTTGAATAGAGTCTAATCTAGTATTCTGCCCATCACAGCAGCTAATGGCAGATATTTTTGGAGAATAAAATGCAGTGGAAAACACATAGAATTAGCTGTCACCAATATGAGGTCTCTTCCTAAGCCTGTCCCTGCCAGGGGATGAAGGCTGAAAGCAAAGCTTGACTATATCCCTTCAGATTTTGCTAAGCAGAACATTTAGAGCTACAGTAGTTGCAATATTCAAATAAATGCCCAATCCTTTTTTTAAAGGATAATCTTTACACGTTTTTGGTTCCATCGTTTATTTTAGCAGAGTCTGGAATTTTTCTACAGTTTGGATAAACATGGCCTTTTATACATTTTTATTTTTATCACCTTTTAATTCCGTACTGCCTCATCTGGATATTGAATTCAATTCTGAGAACGTGGGGTTCTGATCTGCTTCTCTATTGCCCGTGATGATTATAGGCAGGGATGGCAGAGCGGCCATTATTTAGTATTCTCAGCACTTCCAATTATAATATTCTGTTTTCTGCTTCTAACTCTGTCAAGCTTAGCTGTTCAAGCTGAATTTTTCCACGCTTGCTCTCAAATGACTTCATTTCATGTGAAAATGATACTATTGTAACGGAGACTTTATTTTTTGGACCATAGCAAATATTAGACCCTATATATTGATCCTTCTCCATTTATTCCTACTCATTTTGTTTCCTGACTCATAGGCAGTTTAAGATCTAGGACAGAACTTTCCTCTCAGCAGTCTATTTAGGGTTTGGGTGGTTTTTTTTTTAAGTAGTCTCTGTAAGGATGTTGTCAAAGGCCGGAATAAACTAATCATTCTGTTCTTTTTTTATGCATGACTGTAGGGTTTGAGAGATGAGGGAAAATGCACGTCTTAACAACTGCATGAAAGAGTCAGGGGAAAAAATATGAGTATTTGTGTAAGTGCTGAGACCATCAGAAGTTACCTGATCTGATCAAGCTTCTGAACTACACCTGAGCTTTCACAGAATTACATCCTCACAGCATGTGCATTGGTGCATCATTTCAAACTGGGAATTTTAAAGGTTTACCAGTGCGTTCCAACATCTTTGCCTAAAAGCTGAGAAACAGATTGTATTCTATCCTATTTTAGTCGCTCCTCATGCATCACCCTCCCTGTACACATAGGGCTTTTCATACCTGTAACAGGAAGATGGGCTCTGCTGTTGCAAAGATTTTTATAATTATGATTGTTCTCTTTTGTAAGGAAAAGGCAGAAGGTATTTTTAGTCATTTCTAACTGCTCAGATGTGTAAAAGAACTCATACAGAGCTGCTGGCATGTGGAGTATTTTGAGATGCTGAATGAATTAAGTGAGAATTGCAGGTGTTTATCACCCCGAGCGGAGCACAGATGACTCAATTCATCCCAGATTCCCATCTGACTTTGCTTGAGGACAGCGGTGCCCAAGGATCCCCAAACTCTTGTCCTGTCCCAAGGCACCACTGGACCTGGATCCACCGAACAGGTCTCTCAGAGAGTTTACAGGCAAGAACTTGACTTACTTAAATACACAGAGCCGAATCCTTGAATCTTTGTTTTTCTCGACTTGGTTCCCAGCTATCCTGACTAAATATTTAAAGAAATCAGGTTGGATTAAGTGGTTCCTCATTCATTGATCTGTTGTTTCTGGATCAGTTTCTCCACTTGGACGGGTGTCATGGAAATCTACTGAAATGAACTGAAGAGTTTCCTATAGTCCCTTGCCATGAAATTCAAAGTGCTGTGTTGCAGTATATGGTAATTGGATTAGAAAGCCTAAGAAAATGCAATAAAATCAACAGGCTAATCAAGCCATCCCTGAAAAATCCCAAGGAGAAGAAGCAAATAGATAAGTTTGTGTCACGTTTGCCTAGTTTTATTTATATATTTTTCCCATTTAACCTCTCAAGAACAAATTCTCCTTAGCACTAGGACTTCAAAACTCTTTGACTCCTTTTAAGATACATTTTGTCCTAGTCTAAGTTGCCCTAAATACAAAATAGAAATTGCCATTTTACTAGTTTATCTTAAGAAAAAAAACCCCAATCTCTAGTGAGATCATGTTTTTTACAGAAGCGGGAATTTAACTTTAGCGAACAGTGGCATCTGTCCAGCTCCAAATGCTCACTCAAGGCTTTCTTCTTTCTAAAGAGTTTTTAACTGAAAGTTTTTTTATCAAATTTATCAAAAAATATCTCTCAATGTTTGCTGATAAAACAACAAATATTTGAATGCGTCTGGGAAATTAACACTGACCAGGAGCTTTCTGGGCTCTATGTCCTTTATGAGATTGGAAAATCTTTCTGCTTATTGCTCTGTAGCCTCTATGACATCCTCCATCTCATAAGTTTGGGATTTTGATGAACTCACTGAGGACAGCAGCGTGTTACTGCCACCAGCAATTATACTCTTTTGTTATAGGGGGGATCAGATGATGCTGAAGATCCTACAGGGCCTATAGGAAAGCTGGGGAGGGACTCTGGATGAGGGAGGGGAGCCCTAGGAGGAGGGGGAAGGGTTTGACCCTGCAAGAGGG
>JAOXJK010000077.1:1891304-1909158 GCA_025774025.1 Xenus cinereus
CTCTCACCACCCTCCCACCAAACAAGTTCTTCCCCACATCTCAGCTCCATCTCCCCTCTTGCAGGGTCAAACCCTTCTCCGTCCTCCTAGGGCTCCCCTCCATAGATCAGGAGTCTCTTCCCAAGGGATTTCAGCTGCAAGTAAGAGCTCACCTGATTGGGATTGTGTGTGTTTGGTGATACTGTTTGTTCATATGAAGGACTAAGGTGTGTGATTAACTGTGGCTTTGCTCTTGCTTTTGGATTCCTTCTGGTGACCTCTTGAATGACAAGGGCTTCTCACAAACGTGCTGATCCTGGATCGCAGATGGCTTGAAAGTTTTCCCAGTGCTTAAGAAAGTGCTGGTGCCACTGGGAAGCATAAATGGGGCTCAAGGGCGTCTGAGGCAGGAACGTGGCTCTTGGTGCCGAAGGAACACATCATAGGAATAATAAATAACAAGGGGAGAAGCTTAACCCAGGATTTGTTGATGTCCTGGCTTGGTTCCCTATCTCCCCGAAACACGTCCTGCTGGTGAGATACTGAGCTGTTAGATGTTTCTCCATTGAGTACGCGTTTACAGAGAGAGCAGAGCCTGGTTTTGCAAATCAGCAACTTGTACAAAAGCAGATTACTTCTCAAACAGGACAAGCCTGACGACTGCTCATGGTCATTTGGAAGCCAGTAATTAATTCCAAAGTGTCCTTTAGCTGGCTGAGTGCTGAGTTCTGTAGGGATCGCAGGGGGTGTCAAGATTCGCTTGCGAACTTCAGTCAGGTCCTGGTCTGTATTTTTCCACGGTGCTTTGCTGCTGGTTTTCATGCCAAGAGTGAACTGTTTTCAGCTCGTGAGTGTCTCATTTTGCCATGTCCCTTCCCTCTTCCCATGTCTTCAGCGTGTAATTAACGTTGAGGTGCAGTATGTTTGTGCTCTGCATGGAGCACGGCGAGGAGATTTACAGCCTGTTAATAGGAAGGGGCTTGGCTTTGCCCAGGTGGTTTCCCTCTTTCAGAAGGAGAAGTCCATGGCTGGTGGGCATCTCCGTTCTCTTCACTCGTGACATCTTTCAGGTCATGGACCTGTGCTTGCCACATGAATTTACCTGCCTGCCAGTCACTCCTGGTGTAACATCGCATGGGTATGGAACTCTTCAGGAGTGTGGCTTAGAGGGAGCTTTTCACTGTTGAAGAAAAGAGAGATGGGACTGGTTTGTGCCCATCTTTCTCTGTGTGACTGGGCATCAGAAGGGATATCTCCTCTAGAAAATGACATGAGACACCAGTTTTTGAAAACTGAGAGGTGATGTGGACAGCTGGGCGGGTGACAGGGTAGTTTAGCACGTACGGAATGACTTCAGGGCCTCCTCTTCCTCGCTCCTACATCTCTCATTACCTTCCCTTCCTCTGAGGTTCTGGCTTTCCTTAACTTGGCTCAGTTCCTAACCTACTCACTTTGAACAGATGATGGGTTTGTGTCTATATATACACATACATATGTGTATATACATACATATGTATATATGGGGGGTTGGGCCCAGGAGGTCCTTTCCAACCTCAGCTATTCTGTTGCTCAGGGAAAACTGAAGGACTTTCGGAGCAGAAAGAAGGCAAGAAGCGAGGGGAAATCTCTCCAACTGCACATTCTGATGCCCCTGCCTTGTGCCCACCTATCTGTCTTTGTCTGCCCCACAGCGCTGATGAGGAAAACTTGATTTGGGGTTTGGAGGACCACCTGTACGTCCAGAGTCAGGCAAGCTTTTCCACGGAGAGCTGGAGGGAGCCAGCGGGGCCCGACTCTGTGTGTGCACAGGATGTAAATCTGCGTTTTCTGTTTCCCTCTAAAACCAGCCTTGTCAGAAAGAGCTCTCAGTGTTTCGAGGAAAGGGCTCGTAAGGAGCAATGGTGGGCTACAGGGTCTGCTCTGCTCTTCTCCTCAGGGCTGTGAGGATTTTAGTTTTCACAAGGGCATGAAAAAGCGAGAAAACCCTGGGGGAGGGAGGCAAGGGGCTGCTCTTCTGTTTTGGTTTGGTTTTTTTTTCCTAAAAAGACAGGTAGCACAAAGGCTATATAATTTACAGAGATGGAGCTATTTGGTTGTGCTGTTTCGCCGGCGTGGGGAATGCAGCCTGGCAGTGATTTGATTTATTACAGCAACATGGAAGAAATCATGGGGAAAAAACACTCCCGATCATCTTGCTGAGTACTGAAGTGGTGAAGTGTGTGTTTGAACGAGCTGCTAACACTTCATATAAAACTTCACAAGCCTTTCTATTTTGAGAAAATTCTGCTTATACCAAATATATTTTCTCTCTGAGTCCTCTCTTGGTGGTTTTTTTTCCGTACTGGGACGTTTCCCTGCAAATCGACTCTCGGGGCTTTCTGGGCTGTTTGTCCTTGGTGCAGTGGCATCACAGTTTAGTGATTACATTATCATAAACGTCATGTTTTCTTTGAAAATGCGTTGCTCTTGAGGCTGTACTAAGTACTCTTGGTGTGTATGAGGCTGGAGGATTAGGGTTTTTTCATAGCTGTTTCCGTTATGGCCATAAATGAGCCCTTTGCACCTCTCGCCCCCATGGGAGGAGCTATAGGGTGAGGTGCCCGATCCCCCTTCCCGTTCCCGGAGCTGGGTACAACCTGAAAACCTCTGGCCTCTTAGCTCAGACTAAACTTCTTCAGAATTTTTCATCTTTTAATCTCTTATTATAAGAACCCTGTGAATAAAATCGTGTTTCCAATAGATACCCCCCTATTCTGCTTCTTTACAAACTTCTCCTTTCCAATACTTTTAAGGACGTGTTCCTTCTGTGATCAGTGTATCCCCAGAAGAACGTATCTCTCTTTTGCCTCAGAAAATGATGTGTTCTGACAAATCATCAATTAATCTCTTGCTAAGATATATGGGCCATGAGATAGCACAGTAAAATTTTATTTTCCAAAACAATCAGCGGTGATCTCATCAGGTTCTGGCAGAACAAGCCCCAGCATCATTCTTGGGCAGAGAAGTTTCAGTTATGACCAATGCAGAGAAAACCTCACTGAGGAGAAAAACTCAGTGGCAGCTCGCCCTGCCTTTTGTCAGCTGCAGCTCCTGGCACCAAGGGCTCTGTCCTAAACGGTGTGATGAAAGCTCGAGAATGAACCCACAGCTCTCCAGGAATGACAGACACCCCAGAGATATGTCTCCAGGTGACGCCAAGCAAGGAAAAGAAGTACCTGTGATTCAGCAGGCTGTGATGGTGCTCATCCTGCCTCCACCAAGCCAGTCCTGGTTGTTGACTCAAGCTCGATTCATCAAAGGTTTGTCCAGTGCGACAGCACAACCAAGCTACCAGCACGAGCATCATCGGCGCCATCACGTGTGACTCAGACCTACCTTCTGGTGTACATTCTTTCCTGCTGATGAGCAGAAGCTCTGCATCTACAACTCTGCTGCTGCCCATGGACCTGGCTGAGGCGTCAGCTGCTCTGTTGGAACCGGCACTGGGACCACTGTAGGAGGGATCAGACCCTCTCCTATGGTATTCCAGTTCAGCCTTGGAGAACTGGGCTTCACACATGCTGAAAAAAGTTTCAGTCCCTGGGAAAAAAGCTGGTTCCATCACTGTTTCCATGTCTGAGCACCAGAATGAGCCTAATCCGGAGGACATACACGTTCCGCTTCTTTGTGCTGCTGAATGGCACCCGCACCATCGCCTTGGTATTCCAGGACTTCCAGGCAAAGACTGCCAAGACCCGGAGGTGGGACAGGACACGTTCCTAACATGCCTCTCAGGCCTTTTGGCCAGGCAGGGCTACCTTCTGGGCTACTGAAAGACTGTTTGACCTAGTCACGGGCAAGCACTAGCTGCTCTCAGTCAGTGCCCAAAGGAGGGTAAATGAGCGGGTGCGTGGTAATCTCTGTATCCGTCAGAAGTCTTGACCGACTTTGTTCGTCTTAAATTATGACCAACTTTGTTCACCTTAGATTTTTTTTTTTTTCTTGCAAAAAAAACCCTCTCACCTTACAGGGGCCCTTGTTCTTGAAGCAAAAGTACTGATACGCAGTTGTAGTAAAGTGTGCTTACTGAAGTGTCTGTTTGAAAAAGAAAAGCGGGCAAAATTATTTCTGAGTGTATTTACTTTCCAAGTTTCTGACAAGGTATGAGAAGTAGCTTTATTATCCCCAATGTAGTGCTTATTATTCTAATTAAAATGTACCCAAGACCTTTCTGCCCCCCAATAAAACAGGAATATTGGAACTTTGCACTTTTTATTGATCTCTTGTTAGAAAACGACCAGGATATTGACAGATGGAAAAGCAGACGAATGACATGTTGCCTCTCGATGTTTTTCCATGCTGATTGCAGTTGTCTGCTATTTTTTTACTTTTTATCCTAAGGAACAGAGTGGTAGGAAGTGTTTTAGCCCACTGTTGAGTAGCTATTGTGTTACACCCCGGAGTGGATTCCTTTCAGGAATGCCTTAAGTAATCTTTCCCCTTAATAGATTAGGGCTACACTACGTAAACATACAGCAGGAGTGGGAGCGTAAGAGAGGAAAAGAGTCACAGGCTGGAATATTTCCTCCTGTACATTTAAAATTCATCGTGTGGTGGTGGATCCATAGAAGTTGTTTTGCTGAACGGCATTGAGAAGTTGACTTAGGCTTTGAAACTTGCCATTGAATGTCATTTCTAGTGCTGATGCTGCCACCGGTTATAATTGCACTGAAGATGTTTTATCTATTATAATATTTAAGAACCTTGTTAAATTTTTAGCTTCACTTCTCTGTTCTGAATATATCACATCTGAACGTTCCCTTTTTTGTTGGCTTGGAATCGGATTTGTAGCTTTCCGTTCTCGGCGTAAAACCTTCCCATCTTATTTTTAAGAGAGAGGTGTCCCCCTACCACCCTCCCAGCTCACCCCACCTTATCTTGGGCAGGAATTTGTACACGGAGTTTTGGCTGATGGAACCCCCGGCCCCCAGGAAAGAGATTTCTCTATTACTGGTCTGTCTCTGCCCTTTGTGTTTGGCTTTTCTTCTTGTTCTTTCTGAGCCGCTCATTTTCCAATATTGTTGGAAGTTGGTGGTGTAAGCACTCTATAGATAAAACTGCGCCAGCGTAGGAGAAGCGTTCGATCGACAACTTCAAAGTTCCATATATTTCAGTGTGTTTCGTGTGTAACGCCTGTGCTTCATGAACAGGGTGTGATGCCTCCCGGTGACTGGACTGTGTACATTTGGAAGATGGGGGAAAAAGAAAGAGTTTACATACTACCAAAAAAACCACTTGCAGGACGGGGGCTTTGCCGAATATGTTGTTAGTAGGAGAGTGGCCCAGAAAAAGATGACTACATCAAACATTTCCTTGTGTGTAGAGTTTCAGGTTCAAAATACTGCGGTTGATCCTCAGCCATTAGTTTTGTATGTTTTAAGACCATAATGTCTTGGGTCTTTGGCTGCATCAGGTATGTCCCTGGTGTTGACCGGGTTTGAAGTTCTTATCATGATATCTACGGGATGATCGTGACGGTCATTTTAATGTGTAATATGCTCAGTACTAAAATCTGGTTCTAAGATGCTTGGATACAACACACACAACCATCATCCTTCCCTAGACTTCTTGTTGTCTGCGGGAGGAAGCTTCTATTTGTAGGGTTTGCAGGGTTTCTCACTCTGTTTCTCCGCAAGTGATAGTCACCAAGCGGGAAAATACATTCAAAGGAATGTAACTGTGCACAGATATTTTGTGTCTTCCTTCATAAGCAAGAATTCAATTTGTAATAGAGGTGTGAGGTCTGTTTGGCATCAAAATTGAGTATTTTGCATTCCTCAACAATGACAACAAATTATAAAGCTAGGCTACCTTTCTTCTGGGTGGTCTGATCTCCTACAGATAAAGAAATCCTAGTCTGTATCCTCAGAATAACAAGGATGACGATGTAAATAAATAAAACCACTGCAGTGTTGTTTTGCTGGAAACTGATTGGTGAAGAGCTATGTCCGAAGCTGTTACAGCCGGCTTTTCAGGCTGATTTTGCTGAACATTTGCAAACCTATCTGGCCTAAATAGAAATTACACATGCCCGTTAACTCTGAAATTGGAAGCCAGAGCTGAACTGAGGGATAAAATCAAAATGAGAGCCTTGGTTTCAGTGAAGCCAGACTAATGTATTTCAGGGGAGCGCAGCCCAGAAGTCCCGATTCCTGCTCATCTCTTCCAGCCATTAAATAATTCCTGCCTTTGGTTGTGTTGTCTCTTAACCCGCTGCGGCTGTGCGTTACTTATACACACACAAAAAAGCTTCTTCCCAGCAGCGGGAGGATTAACCAGCTTTTCCCCCATCAAACCAGTTCAGGAAGGAAATCACCCAAGTGGTTTCCCTGCCTGGCTGGGAACGTGCTGCAGTCCCTGGAGATCCTAGAGGCGTTTCGGGGTGGGTTGTTTGGTTTGTTGGGTTTTTTTGCTTTCATTTTATTTTGCTCCTTTCTCCTTAGAACGAGTCTCTCTCTGCCTTTGCTCTGAATTGCAGTGGTGCTGCCGAGACAGGGCCTGGCTGCGAGAGGTTCTGCCCGAGGGGAGCCACAGGGAGGAGGGAGGGACAAGGCAGATCCCGCTTTTCTCCCGTTTTCTCTCATGCAGCAGATGCTGTTATCGTTCCTCCTTTCAGATCGCAGGAAGGTGGCCAAGACTGGTGGTTGACCATCTCGGCAGTCGCTGCTTCGGGATGATGGAATGGGGGGAAGGAAGAGGGGTCACTCTTCCCTACGACTCAGCCCTTTTTTCTCCTTTTATTTTTAACACTCCCTGAAAGGAGGATATAGCCAGGGGGTCAGTCTCTTCTCCCAAGGAACGGGTGATGAAACAAGAGGAAATGGTCTCAGGGTGCCCCAGGGGAGGTTTAGGATGGATATTGGGGAAAATTTCTTCACCCCAAGGGCTGTGAAGCCTTGGCAGAGGCTGCCCAGGGCAGTGGTGGAGTCCCCATCCCTGGAGGGATTTAAAAGCCGGGCAGACGTGGTGCTGAGGGACATGGGGCAGTGGTGGTTTGGTCAGTGTTGGGTTGATGGTTGGACTCAATGATCTGAAAGGTCCCTTCCAACCCAGACGATTATATGATTCTGTTTGGTACCTCTTACTAATTTGGTAACTTATTTGCATTTCAGTGGCTTGCACAGCTCTTTTCAAAGTTTGAGACTGACATAAGAGCTGCAGTATGGAATCATAGAATGGTTTGGGTCGGGAGGGACCTTAAAGACCATCCGGTTCCACCCCCCTGCCCTGGGCAGGGACATCTCCCACCAGACCAGGTTGCTCAAGAGTGATGCAGAAAGGCAGGGCAGGGGCTGTGTTGGGGCAGCGGGACGGCAGCTCAGGAGTGATACAGGTACAAATGTCAGCAAGGAACAGCTCGAACACAGGCTGTGCCTGTGGTGACAGCCCTCGCTCTGCAGTTCCCTGCCCACTGTGTGCCCTCAAGACCCCTGCCATGGAGTAGGAACTTCATAGGAGCCCAGGACTTCCAGGCCCTGCTTCTGGAGAGGAGATAGATGAAACGGCCTCCAAGGGGAAGAGTTCGGTGCCGTGCTGGCTCGTCCCTTTGGCGGGGAGGCTCGTCGGTTCTGTGCGGGTTGGAAGAGGCTGCTGGAGCATGGCGTGAGGCATCCTCCTCCTCTTTCTCCTCTTTCTCCTCCTCTGCGCTGCTCCTCCAGCCGCTCACCGTCTCCGCAGCCTTCCCGCACGCTGCCAAGCCGGGGAGAGGGATGCTGGGCACAAAGCAGAGCAACAGGACGGCCACGCTGCGCCCTCCGCACGGAGCTGATGGCACGCAGGAGGGTTTACAGAACGGACCGAGGGAGAACTCGTTAGTAATTGAATTCTCCTGCAGGTTTTGTGCTGCGGGAAGTAGGATACACACAGCAGCCACCGCCACTGAACACAGACCCGATCCCAGAGGGACATTCAGCCCTACAGCTTCCAGGGAGCGAGCTCCTGGCACGGAAAACGCCCTGCAAATGCGCACAAAGAATGAAATACAAAACATTTAGTTAATGGTAAAATGCGCTAAAGAAAAAGCGAGTTTAACACAAGCCTTTCCTTCCTGCCAGCAGCACACTGGGACTGGCAGGGAGTTATTCTGGAGCACGGAGATCTCGTGGTGCTCTGTCTCCTGCACGGAGAATCCATCAATACTGCGAATGCATCAATACTTACAAGCTTTTCCACGAGTGTATGTCCATCCCCAAATCTCTCCTGTTATAAGAGATAAAGATGGGTATTGTTTATGCATATATTTAGATCATTATGTTATTGTGACGTTGAAATACTTTATTATAACAGCTGTGGTGTAAGTTGAGGGCTCGTCTCTCCAGTGAGCAGTTTGTCTGCCCAAGAGTCGAGCTCTGGGGGTCTCGCGTTGGTTAACCCGGGGCAGAAAGGGGACTTGGGAAGTTCCCGAAGTTCGGCTGAGTGACCTTTACGTCCTTCCCCTCATCCTTCTCTTTCTCTGGGAGGGCAAGGAATGGGTTTGTGTCTCACTTCAGCGAGATGCCACCTACCCCATGGGAGTAATATCACCGTAAGGGCAGTTGTGAGGGAGCAACCACCTTCCATCTTTGGGGCATTAGTTCCTTACCTGGAATTTTCATACTCTGGTTGATGATCCTGGAATATTTTCCTTTTTTCAGCTGGATATTTTTCTGTCCTTCTGACGAGGCTTTGACTTCACGCCAGCATCATACCCGTCCCCTGCCTTTTCGGTTGTGTTTCAGTGCAGATTTATAGGGCACTAGCAGAGCCCTTGACAGCACTGACATTGGTTTTTGAGCAGATGTACCTCTTCTAGAACATCCCCAAATAATGGCAAAAGCTTTAGGCCAAAATAAGGGGTTTAAGTCTTGTCAAACTTTGGACAGATTCCACTCCTGACAAGGCTTTTTTTTTTTTTTTTCTTTCAGCAAAGAACAATATCCAGGTGCTTAAAGTTGCCGTGTTTGCTGCTGCTTTAGATTTGTGTTGCTGATGCAATGGGAGAATTTTGATAGAGGAGGAGCTTTTTGCACAGAAAGAGATCCTCACAGTCTCTCTGTTACTGCTCTTGCCAAATTTATGAGGCTGTGGGTATGACAGTGATTCCTAAAGGATTTTTTCTTGTTTGGAATGTTTATTGGATGCTGGTAAGAAGGAATATTAAACTATTGTTTCTCCTAAGCCATTTAATTAAGAATCCATTTTGAAGTAACACTAGAGGCAGTTAAAAAAAAAAAAAAAGAAAGAGGATTTTGAATTCCTAATTTTTAACTCTTTTAAATAACTCAAATACCGTTGTACTCTGTAAAACTGAAATAGTTTTTCACAAGTCAGAAGAACTTGAGAAAATATGTTCAGATCACTCTATGTACTGAAAAAAATATTTAGAGCGTCTGGAGTTTAGATGTAGACTAAGGTTTTGGCTGTTCCCTCTGCCCGGATTTACGTTTCTACCTGGCATAACTTGGTACCTTCCCATTAATCCCAACAGTGAATATACGGGGAGACTGTCGCGCCAGTGGCATCCCAAGATTTTTTTAAAAATCTTTGACACTTGTTTGTTCCTTCTTTTAATCTCCCCCAAACAAACTGTTTGTTTGTTTGTCCTGTGTTTTATTGGTCCTTCTCACACCCCACCTGAGGATAAGTGATGATAATAACAAGTAGCTCTCAAAACACTGGTGTGTTTTTAACTTGTGAACTAATACCCAAAGCGGAACAGATACGGTAACACGCAGCAAATATTATCAGTGGGGATTTTTTCCCTATTTTATGTAGCAGTGATAAAAAACCCCCTATTTTATTTGGGGTACTTGTGCTGCTCAGCAACACTCTCGGAGCTGTGGGAATAGGTCGGAGTTGGTGTAATTGGGGAAACCGAATTTCCAGCCCTATCACTGTGAAATCGCAGCCCAAGGGCAGCAAAGCACGGACTGTAATAACCCTGAGGTGTTAGAAAGTCCCTGGAGTCCTGGATTGATAACAGCAATTAAGTTCCACGAAGTGTCACCCAAATATTACCTTGGTAGGTGAGAGCAAGATGCCCTTTTACTTGTATTTTGCTCTTGGCACATACCGGTTTTTAGATTGCAAGGTTTTAGGGAAAGGAGTTGCTATTTACGGAGTGCATAGTACTTAGAAAATTAGAGCTTTTTCTTACAAAGATATTTCTAGCAGTATATAATAGCTTATTGTGAGTTCAGTAGTCGTGTGACTTCAGAATTTGGTCCTTGCTTCAAGGAAAATATTAAGAGATCACAGCAGCTGAAAGTCTTTTCTCTGGGGAAGGAAAAAAAAGAGTGGAAAATGTAAAAAGAAAAAAAATGTTCTGTTTGTAAGCCTTATTTATTAGTGTTTAAAGCTGTTTCTAAGCCTCTGAGTTTGGAAGCTTGTGGAAGGAAAAAGCTAATGAAAACCACAATACAACACAGCACACTAAACCTTAGCCCAAACCCTATCGGTTGCTTGGCTTAAATTAAGCAGCACGGAATTCACTTCAGCAGCACCGTAACAGCATGTCACCGACCTTTCCCGTTCCCTCCACAACCCGAATATTTTAAACAAGGTAATTTTCCTAGAATTTCATTGAAGTCGGAGGTCCGGTTTGGTTTTTTTGTGCCCCGGTGAGACCCTCAGCAAAGCCTGCGAGAGGTGGGCAAAGACAGAGGGGATGGGGTGACTTCAGAAGAAGACATTGCCACCCAAATAGGACTTGTCACAGCAGAGAACAGGCGTCCTCAGTGGAAGAAGTGGAGTTTGGCTGCCCGCTGGGTTTCTTCCATGAAGGATTACAAAGCATGTGCTGTCTGGAATTTGATTTCTGTGAGCTGGGGGCCTGGTACGGAGCTGGAGAACCTGGTGCTTCTACAGACCTGCGGGGCTTGTTTCTGTCTCACAAACTTGGGTCAAATTGTGAGACAGTTCAGCGTGTTCTAAACCACTTCTCTTTAAAAAATAAAAAGAAATATACCGGGTTATTTTGGTTGTATCAAACCTGGTGGTGTGGGAAGTGGTGACACTGCACTAGAAGAAAATCGGGACACTGTAATCATAAAAATCCTTAAAAAGATATATGTTCTTTAATTTAACTGTTTGAATTAGGAAAAGCATGTGGTGAAAACAGACATGTGGCTGGGATCTGCTGGACAGCGAGGTCTCGAGGAAAATTCCACTTCTTTCCTCACGTTTATCATACTTTGAAGATTATTGTATTGAACATTCCTGCTTCAGGGGCTGAAGTCTCTTCTCTGTGTGTTTGCAACCCACGGAGAGAGGTACCGGTTTTTGGAAAGTTGAGAAAAATCATTTTAGCCAATGAATGGGAGGAAAGAATTACTGAGATCCTTCATTTTATACTTCTTAATGCCAAGTCAGCATGAGTGTGTGCACAGAAGAGGTGACAAGGAGGGAGGTGGTGGCCAGGGTCCTCGCTCCGGTCGTTGCCTCTCAGCCACTTGGCAGCGTAATTCCGGGGTCTCTTCCGTGGAGGGCGTATTGCGAGGGCAGCGATTTGAAACTGCCCGCTCTGTTTCTGTGCCATCGACTTCAGCGCTCGGGTCCGTTTACTAAAATAGGGTCCCTTATGCACATCGTCTGTGAAATAGAAACCGGAGGTCACAGCACGTACCGAGGAACACGAATGTCAGATGTTCATGGGATGCTGAACTGTCCTTCAGGAAAACAGAGGCAGAGGTATAAAATAAATTTCAAATACTTTAAATTTTTAGGGCTTTGTTTTCTTCCAGGGAGCAGTTTGAAGAGTGCTGGGTAGTTCTTGCTCACTTATTAAGTGATCGGAAACTTAAATTCTAGTACATACTTCTTTCCTTGTCCATAAAAAAAAAAAGGCTTTTAGGTAAAAATCTCCTGTGTGCAGAGCTCCTGGCTTGATTCGTGCCGTTAACTGAATGAAACTCATCCTTGGCAAAAGGGTGGTGAAGGTTTGTCCATGTATAACCCTCACACGGAGTGGGGTTTTTGGGTGTCGTATGGACTTATTCTGGTTCTCTGCTCAGAGTAAACTTCATCCAGTGGAAGGCAGGTCAGGAGGAGGCGGGGGAGAAGGAAGATTCAAGGATGGAAGGACAAAATTGTGACCGTCACATCACGTTGGTGAAGTTCGGTGAACGGTAAGAGGTTGCTGAAGGGCAGTTAGGGAGGGAGAGGGGGTGGATCTGCTCGGGAATCACCCTCGGGAGGTGGAAAGTGGCTCATAAATGTCAGACAACATTTGTGGCTTCTCTCAGCTCTACTTACTTCTGCGTATTGGTATTTCGGAAAGCTTCAAGCTGGGTTAGTACCCAAGCAGATTGATGGGAAGTACTGTGTTTAAATAACCCGCATACCTGTTAACTGTATTTAGGTTGTATTTTTAACCTGTTTGGCAAATGTAAGCTAGGTAATAACAATGCCTGGTCATAAAATACCCCAAAAAACAGGCAAATGATGTTGGTCTTATCACCAGGTGCTTCATTGCCGCTGTGAAGTCCCAAGGTGGGGTTTGGGGGGTGATGCTTCCTGCGTCTGACTGCAAAAACATACCCTTGAGTGGTCCTACAGCCGGGGTGATGGCAGCACGCTCCTTATTCAGCTCACCATTGAAGAATAAATGCTGATTTATAGACTTGCCAAACCACCCCCACCCTGGTGGCCTCTATTCAAAGGTGGAAGAAGTCTATCTGAGAGCATTCCCAGGCCAGGGAGAGAAAGCAAAACTAAACCAGATGAAGACAAAAGAGAAATGTAGATAAACTTGAGCAGAGTGAAACGGGAGGAGAAATGGGAGCTAATCCCCTTCCAGATCAGCAAGTTAAACATTCCTGTAAAAAGGAATTTGATGCAGGTGTGGTTTAAAAAACATGTGGTCCACCCATGTCAGCAAAAGCGCTCCGTCCCAGCCAGCATAGGAAAACACCTATGATATTCCCTAATATTTGCCCTGCGTGTCTCTCCGCTCCGGGACACTGCACTTGGAGCAAGAGAGACCTCAGAGGGCAGTGCAGAGGAGGCAGGAGGAGGGACCGGGGGCTCAGGGGCCGATTTAGAAATAAATCACGTTATTTCAGGACTTGCTGGCTGAAGCCTGGGTGCTGTGAGTCTGAGGAAACGCCGCGGCAGAAACCACATATGGTAAACACAGATGCCTGGGGAGTTGGCAGCGTGATTAAGTTTAGTTTGGGGGCAATATTTGTCTCTTTTTTTTTTTTTTTTTCTGTTTTCTGAAAACTTATGGAACATTCTTGACTTCCTGCCGTGTTACTGGGGACAGACACGGCACAGCATCTTTCCAGAAGAGCTCATTTAGGAGAGCAGGTGCAATTTTATTAGGTGGTGTATTATTATCAGGTATCATAAAACCCACTGGTAGTAGCTTCCCCAGAGCCTCGGGAAGATCACTCAATGCTTTCAAGAGCCGAAGTAATTAGAAGAAATAAAGCGGTGTCTCTATACTGTTGCAGCTTTAGTTTGGTGCCTTTTATCACTGAAAAAAATCCACTTTTTTTTTCTCTCCTGGGTCTTCTGAATAGCTTTCATGAAAAAGAGGAACCAGCTGCAGAGATTGAAGCGAAATTCAGATTAGAGGTGTTCAGCTGGTGATTCAATCACACTTGTAGCAATTGGAATAAAACACAGAGCTGAGCATTCCCAGACAGGTCTTTGCTCTTTTACGGTTGAACAAAAAAATGGAGTTTGAAAGGTTTGTGTATTGTTCAAATTTTGTGGTTTGGTCTTATTTTTGGAGAAAAACAATCTGATCCTGTAGCTACCTGTCTGGCTGTGATCTTCACCCTTCAGCATGCTCAGAGACGGCAGGAAAAGGGCTTTGGGTGTGACTTTGTGTTGGGAAGATCTAAATTTAAACTCTTTTTGGGAGGGGGAGAAAAATCCTCACCCCCAAAATAAAAAGGATTAATTTGGAGGGAGCGGCAGAGAAAAGGCTGAGCAGGTATCGATGTCTGTCATCATCGATTGATAGAGCAGCCAAGAACTGCCCTGGGGAAGGGGATGGACCTGGAAACTTCTGGTACCCTCCGCTATTTCATGTAGTTTTTGCCAGCAGAGGTGAGAGAGCTGGAGCATGCCACAATGCATTTAACAACATAAATTAGTGTTATTACTAATGTATGTATTCGTTTTTATGGTCAAGATTCATGGATAAACTAGTGAAACATTTTGTCCACCTTTCTATTTTTCACACGGAAAGGGTTATGAAGCCTTGGAATGGGCTGCCCAGGGAAGGGGTTGAGGCACCATCCCTGGAGGGATTTAAAAGATGGGTTGACAAAGTGCTTAGAGACATGGGTTAGTGATGGTTTTATCAGAGTTAGGTTGATGGTTGGACTAGATGATCTTAAAGGTCCCTTCCAGCCCAGATAATTCTGTGATTATCTGTAATGATTGGGCAAGGTTTCTTCATTTCCTATGTAAATTAGGGTGCAGAGTCTTCTTCCACTGTTCTCTTTGGGTGGTGGTATCATTTGGCTGGGTGGTCAATGAGTCGGTGGCTGTGATCTCCCCCTGCTGAAGTTCCCTTTTACCACTTCCTCTTCTATTCTTGGCAGTTCCAGGTGGTTTTCTGACCAGGCCTCCAGCTCATCGTTGTCTTAACAGAAATATCCTTCTTACTAACAAAGCTACATTTTCTAGCAGTTAGTTGCTTAATTAATCTTAGATTAATCCTGTCTAGTTACTGTTTCTCTATAATTAGTGAAACATAGTTGGGGCTGTATAGAGGACTTTTAGCAGCAGCAGCACGTTCCCTGGTTGCTTTGATTATGTGTTATGTTTCATTTTTTGAGTTAATACCAATTTTACTACAACAGCAGCAGCAGCACTGCCTCCTGCTACGGAGAACATTCAGCTCTTCCATCGCTGGCCTCTCCCTGCAGCATTTGCAGTCCGGGGTGTGCGTATGTTGTGCTTGCAGCACTGCACTGAAAGTGCTTTTCATCTGTTGGTGTTAGCAGTTTGGCTTTTAGAAGCCCCCAAAAAGAGGAGATTGAGACTTGGTTCATTTTCTTTTTTTGTTTGTTTTCAGCCAGCACAATGCCCACGTGTGTATTTTTCTTTCCCCTGTAATCCTGAAGGGGCTGGTGTGACATCCTGTCCTGGCTTCAGCCTTCACGTGCTGAGAAAGTTTCCCAAGCTCCGGAATGAGCCTCTGTTAGTTGTTAAGCTCTTGTCAAACTTTCTCACCATGTGCACGGGCTGGAAAAGCTTGAGAAAATTCTCCTTGGTGCATCCCTTTCTCAAGAAGATTTAACTCTTCATCATCCTTTTCTTCTAAATCCTGTTAGGATTTGCTTCTGCCCGTAGTCTGTGGGTAGGGGACTTTGGGTCAGGTGGTGTCTCACGGAAAAATGCAGACACTGAAATTTTGGGTGACATCAATGATGATAGTGCTGTTGTGAAGCTACAGAAAACTGATACCCTCCAGGTGAGAACTCGATCCTCCGCTCTCTTCCCCCCAGAGGGCTCTGCTTGATGCTCAGCTCGGAGACGTGTGTTTTCTGTGCTCTTGCACCTCCCTAGAAGAGTTGTTCTGTTTCACATTAATGAGCTATTAGCTCCCTTCCTTTGCTGTCCCTAATTAATAGCCTCTATCTGGTGCCGTGACACACAATCCATGCTAAATTGATATCTCTTGCTGGGCCTTTTGTCTCCCCACTCTTACGGGAGAATGTGTTGTTTTTAAATGAAATGTAGGTGGACTCTCCTTGTCTTCCCGTAAGCCAGTTATTAATCTTCACATGGAAACTTCTCCTGTCTGGATGTGGCTGAAGCTAATGGAGGAAAAGTCTCTTGGGGAGGGGGCGGGAACCCAGCCATCTCTGTGCTCCCTGCGTTGGGATGCTTCTCTCTCCCAAAGCAATTTTAAGACAATTTGCCCTTTGGGGGAGGGTTGTGGGTGGCACTGGTTACCAGTGACCCTGTGCCCTCGCTGTTAATGCGTACCTTAGTGCAGGGCTTGGCTCTAAGGCGCTGGCCTGCCCTGGTGGGAGCTGCCTGAGCACCTCCGAGCCTCCAGCAGATGATGCAGAGTCGGGATGGAAAGGTCAGTTACTGCAAGGGATTTTTTTTAATCCCTCTTTGCCTCATTTTTCATGCTGTGCTTAGCTCCTTCTGGCTCTTGTTTTGAGCACATCAGAGAATGATATGGGGTTGGAAGGGACCTCTAGAGATCATCCAGTCCAACCCCCTACCTAGAGCAGGGTCCACCCAGAGCAGGTCCCACAGGAACGTGTCCAGGCGGGGTTTGAATGTCTCCAGAGGAGGAGACTCCACCACCTCTCTGGGCAGCCTCTTCCAGGGCTCTGCCACCCTCACAGCAAACGAGTTCCTCCTCATGTTGAGATGGAACTTCCCCTGTTCCAGTTTGTACCCATTACCTCTTGTGCTGTCACTGGGCATCACTGAAAAAAGACCTGACACCCACCCTTTAAGTATTTATAGGCCTTGATCAGATCCCCCATCAGTCTTCTCTTCTCCAGACCCAAGTCCCTCAGCCTTTCCTTGTAAGAGATGTTCTAGTCCCCTCATCATCTTTGTAGCCTGTGCTGTACCCTCTCCAGCAGCTCCCTGTCCTCCTTGAACTGGGGAGCCCAGAACTGGACCCGGTGCTCCAGATGTGGCCTCACCAGAGCAGAGGGGGAGGATGACCTCCCTCGACCTGCTGGTCACACTCTTCTTGATGCCCCCCAGGATGCCATTGGCCTTCTTGGCCACAAGGGCACATTTTTGGCTCATGGTCATCCTGTTGTCCACCAGGACTCCTAGGTCTTTCTCCTCAGAAATAATAAGAGCAATAATAATAAGTATTATTATTATAATTATTACCACCACCTTAACTTCCTTTTGATGTCTAAAAGAAATACAGCCATCCAGAAACCAAAGTAGTTCAGTGGTCAGTTCTAGTTCATCCTGGTGGCTTCTTTGCCTCCAGATTTCCTAAACAACAAAAAAAAAAAAACCAAGAACAATTACCTTTTAGCTATAAACAAAGTTGCAACATGGCAACGCCAACTGATTCTAGTCACTCTTCCTTCCCCAAATTGCATGACTTATTTTCACTCTGGATTTCTATAGAAGGAAGATTCAAGGAACTGGACTGTCTATCAGCTTCAATCAAAGCTGAGAGCAGTGAGCAGGCACAGTGCCACACGAGCCCTGGAAACCCAACCCGACACACAGCATGTGTTTGGGGTATCGATAGCACCAATGTAGAATAGCCAGCAAGGCTGACCCAGCACCTGCGTAAGGAACAGGCATGCCCATGGCTCTGGGCTGTCACCCTGCCTGCCGTGTTCTTATCCTGCACAGCCCTACCAGAGGGACAATGGGGAGATACTGTAGTCCAAGGTGGGGTGGGAGGATGTGTGTGGAAGCATGACCTGCAGGTTGAGGGGAGATGATTCTGCCCCTCTCTACTCTACTCTATTCTGCCCCCCTGGTGAGACCCCACCTGGAGTGCTGTGTCCAGCTCTGGGGCCTCCAACATAAGAAGGACATGGACCTGTTGGAGCGAGTCCACAGGAGGGCCACAGAGATGATCAGAGGGCTGGAGCACCTCTCCTATGAGGACAGGATGAGAAATTTGGGGTTGTTCAGCCCGGAGAAGAGAAGGCTCCGGGGTGACCTTATAGCAGCCTTCTAGTACCTAAAGGGGGGCTACAGGAGAGATGGAGAGGAATTCTTTATGAGGGAGTATAGTGATAGCATGAGGGGTAATGGTTTTAAACTGAAATAGAGAAGATTTAGATTAGATATCAGGAACAAATTCTTTCCTGTGAGGGTGGTGAGGCACTGGAACAGGTTGCCCAGAGAAGTTGTGGCTGCCCCATCCCTGGAGGTGTTCAAGGCC
>JAOXJK010000077.1:1922897-1939360 GCA_025774025.1 Xenus cinereus
AGACTTGTGCTCCAGACCCCTCACCAGCTCCACCGCCCTTCTCTGGACACGCTCCAGCCCCTCAAGGTCTTTTTTGTGGTAAGAGGCCCAAAGCCCTCAAGGTGGGGCCTCACCAGTGCCCAGTACAGGGGGACCATCACCTCCTGAGTCCTACTGGCCACGCTTTTCCTGACACAGGCCAGGATGCTGTTGGCCTTCTTGGCCACCTGGGCACACAGCTGGCTCATGCTCAGCTGACTGTTGACCAACAGGACCAACCTGACAACCTCAGGTCCTTTTTGGTGGGGCAGCTCCAGCCACTTTGCACCAGGGCTGGGGTGTTCTGGGGGTTAGTTACAAAGGCTTTGGTTTCCCGTGTCCCTGCCTGGGACCTCACACTTCAGAAGAACCTTTCTTGCAGCATCAATGTGGGTGAAGACTCTCCTTTACCCTGTGATTTCTCATCGCTGCCGCCTAAAACCTCAGGAGTTCACATCTCCAGGCTAACGGGGCTCTTTCTGCTTCCGTAGGAAATCGAGTGGAAATTCTTCTTCAAGCCTCGGAGAAATGGTTTCTGGCACGTTTCGAGCCACTCCCACTTCCACGGGTAAGACAGAATTTTATTGAAGGAAACTCTTGCTATTTCTAATATTTCTATTTTAAAACCTATATATGAAAAATGCGGGTTTCCTCCCCCTTTGACTTACGAAGAGGTTTTACAGAACGCTTGCCTGCGGAGGTGGAGAAAGACGTCTATTTCTAGGCATGCGGTGGTTGCTAAGGGGCTGGGAAAAAACCTGGGGAAAAGTGGCAGCTGCCCCAAAGGGGAATAAATGTCCAATTTGAACGGGGCTGACCAAAAGGGAGGGGAACTGAGAGAAGTGGAGATTTTTGTTTGCCTGTGTTGTGGTTGTTATACGCAGCCTGTGTTTTTTAACCAAATTCTCATTTGGTCTTTTAGCAAAACAGAAACAAAAAGTGGTAAGTAGTACTTTCACTTTTCTTTCATTTAATTCTGATACATAATTCCCAGGATTTTCATACGGATCTTGTTTGGTTAATGATCTGATGGGGTTGTTTTCTTCTTCCAGACAGAACACATTCCGCCGTATGACGTAGTACCTTCCATGAGACCTGTTGTCCTGGTGGGGCCATCACTGAAAGGCTATGAGGTACGTGTTCCAGGTATCCTCAATTAGTTAGCAGCTCCTGATCTGTAATCTTCCTTAGCACATTCAGTGCAACTGCTTTATGATAATTAGAAGTAATCTTAGCTTAAATAATTGCCCAAAATGTTGTACGAGAACAAAGAGCACAGTTAGTGGTGAGGTGAATTTTTCTCTGCCTTGCAACAGCGTCCGTGATGTCTCAGCTGAAGGGCAGGGAACATAAATTCACTGCTGCTCTTTTTGCAGTTTTACTGCTTTAAACGCAGCACACAGCCATGATTTTCAGTGCAGTTATTCTTGATTAAATCGAGTAAGAAAAAGAGAATTTTGAGCACTTCAAGAAAAAGTTGGAACTGTCAAAGTAATGAGTTAGGTCTCTGTATACATGTAAAATTTTAGTCAAACTAGCACATGCTTTGTACTTAATTAGCAAAAAAAATTGAAGAAACTTCCCTGTTTTTCTCCTTTTTTCACGTATAAAAATTTTGCATCTTTCCATGAAACTCTGTGTTGGCAAATGAAATATCTGGACTCTCAGAACCCTTCAGTTCTCCAGCACCTGAACCCAAATATAGGAACTAATTATTATTTCAGCATATTTTCTTGACTTTTTTTTTTTTGAGATTATTAGTATATTAAAATATACATGTAAAGAAACCTTTGACCCTTCTAAATTATTCTCTTGTGCTCAGCCTGGAATAGGTAAAGGCTGCTGCGGATTCAAATGAGCATTTAACACGTGCGAGAGCAGCGCAGGCTTTTAGTGGGGCATTTTGGTGAACTTAACCATCTGTTAAGTGTTTTGCCGAATTAGGAACTAAATGAACATGAACATAAAATCACAAGATACATTTCATTTAGCTTAATTAATGTTGTTAGCACTTTATAGGATATTATTAAACATGGTTCTTTTTGGAAGATTCCAACAGGGATCTATTATTGGCATAATGCAGTGTTCTTGCATTGGGTTTTTTTGGTAAGAATTATGGAAAGTGTAGTTTAGCAAAGCAGGTATGTCATGTGCTACTCTCTATCTTTTAATTTTACGGTGATGGTTCTCGACAGGAGTAAATTTCATCCATTGACTCCCGTGGTGCTGCACCCCAGATTCATTTGCCCAGGGACTCTCAAGTTCAGGGGGGGGAGAGGCTGTTTCTGAATACAGACCTCTACAGCTATGCTGTCCTGCATTTGTTTAAGAAAATGACACTAAACGTGACATCTTGAACACATAAAGGTGTATAAATGGTAACACGGGATATTAATTTCAATTATAAATACTGCTCTACGTAACAGAAACACATTGATCTTTGCAACCCACATGGGAGAATTGTTTTGACTCTTTTTTTTCTGACTAAATTCTGAAGGAACCCTTTTGAAAAATACTCTAGGAGGAGAAATCGGAGGCCCGGGGGCTGTGCTGAAGTTCCTGTCTAGACTGGCAGATAATAGGTGTCAGCCTGAGTTGTCCCCAAAAGGACAAGGAGATGACAGCTCTTGGGGCTGAGCGTCTCTCGGATGCTTTACCACGTACAGGAATGGAAGCATCCTTTTTTTTTCTGCTTGTGTGCCTCTCGGAGAACCGTTTTTCTCTTCGGTTAGAACAGTCATCCAACAGGAGAAAGCTTGTAGCTGAAGTTTTAAGCCAGTTCTAATAACGTTACTGTAGGAAAAAACCCAAATGATCTGTTCAGGCTGACTATTGCCGTGTGCTTCTGAAGGGCACGGCTACGGGAGGTGGTGAGTTGGGCTCCGGTGCTCCGGGGCCAGTCGAGGCGAGAGCAGAGAGAGAGTGACAGCTCTCACATCCTGCCTCCTGCCTTTTGGAGAATGAGTCAGGAAACTTGCTTATTACAAAGCCTGCTGCCACGGGCGTGAGAATTCAATGATTGCTACCTGTAAAAGGGATTGGTTGTTGGCAGGTTCCTTACCTTCTACTTACTTACCTCTTTTCCTTCTTTTGACTTCTTTTTCTCCCTGTCAATCCTCCCCGTTCAATCTCCCTCACCTCCCCAAAGGTGACAGACATGATGCAGAAAGCTCTCTTTGACTTCCTGAAGCACAGGTTTGATGGGAGGTGAGAAATACTGTCCTTTTCATGCTTTTTCCCCCCTCTACGTGTTACTAATATTTTGGTGATGTTATTTATTTTTTTTTAATGCCAGAAGATTTTATGCATGTTCAAAAATGATTTGAAATGCCGCCAGCTGTGGGGTGGAACACAGCTTATTTGTTACTAGAAGTGCATGATCTTCATATCTGCTGTGTCTGTAGTAGGATTTCTTGGGTTTAACAGAATAATTCTGCCTCTGTATCATACCAGCCTGTCTGATAGCATGTAAAAGTGTAGTTTTATTCACAATCCTTCAGGCATATGCAATTCATTAATGTTGGATACAAGAGCGTGCTGCTGGAGCAGCTCAGCCAGCCCCTGACACCAAATAAGAAGTGCATCTTGGTTTTATTTTGCTCAGTTTGGGCTAGGTTCATTCCAGCACCTTTTGTGAAGTTCCAGGCTCCTGTACAGCAGGATGTTCTCTAAATAAAACTAATCACACCCTGAAATAAGGACCAGAAACAGCAGATTTCAACAGGGTGCAGTAATGGTGCTTCAGACCATAAGAACTTCAGAAATTGTGAGGGCTCATCTCGTTCAGCTGGGACGCAGAGGATATTTCCTGGTGAGCTGAGAGAAGGATAATTTGGATTTCTTTGCTTGGTCCATGGTGTCTCTTCTTTTCCATGGGAGGTCCTCAGTGGTTGTAGGTGTCTGCTGCATCTGTGGGATGCTCTGCCCTTCCTTCATCCTGGTTTGTCCAGGATATTCTGCCCATGAAGAGGAGCTTATACTGTGCTAACAAGTTTATGAGAGTAAGTCAGGAGAGTGAAAGTCAGTAAGGTCTAAGGGAGTGAAGACGATAGCATCTGTTGTTTGGAGTAGGATTTATGGTGAAGGTACCCTTTTGGGTGCAGTGAGGAGACCACAGGGCTCAACTAACCCATCAGCAGCTGAGATAAAACATTTAATCATCAACTTCTGCGCAAAATAGCCCATCTCCTCCCTTATTTTTAATTGCCCGGCTCAAGCGATTTTAGCACACCCTGCAAACGTGGCGATTGATTTAACACCTGACAGATGAAGCACCGCCGTACGTGGCAGGTAAGTGATGGTTTTTCGGGGCTGTTCTCGCATCCTGCCGGTGCCTCCTCTCCCCGCTCTGGAGCCGCGGGATGGAGCAGCCCCCGGTGCCCGTTGGCGTTAGGGGTAGGTACAAACCGCAGCGCGTGTTCCCTTCCAGCTGCCGGCATGTGTCTGTCAGCTCTGAATGCGCTGGTGGTAACTGGGAGTCATTGTTTTGGGTAGGAAACCACGGCAACGGGAAGCTGTAAGTCATCTCCAGTTGCCACAACGTGATTGCTATGAATATAGCTTTTATGAGGTGTATTTTTATACCCGCTATGAGAACACGCTCAGCCAAGGGTCTGATCCACGAAGATCAGCAGTGCCTAAAGACAGAGAGAAAAGATGTAAAGCTCACTTGGACGCACCCCTTGAGGCTGCGTAGTCCCACGGGAGGCAGGACTGCGCCTCGTCCTGCGCTCTGTCCTTGGCCCACCGTGCCCTTAAGGGAGACATTCTGCCTGGAGCAAGGGATTTTTTTTTTTTGGAAATCCTATTGCCATTGTTGGCAACGAGATCAGGTCGAAGTATGAAATTTCAGGGCTGAAAAAGTTAAATACCACAAGCAAGCTGATACAATCGACTTTAGCTCTGAGTAGCTTTAGAAAAATGAATTAAATTCCTTTTCGGGCAGCTCAGCTGTTTCTTGGTCCTCCTGCCAACTCTTATGGCTTTGCAGTCTTTCTCCTTCCCTCCTTTTCTTTTTCTTTCTCTCCATTTCTTCCGCAATTTTGTGACAGTCCCACGTTACCAAGAAGGGAAATGACTTTCCAAGGGAGGAGCTTTTCAGAAGACTTCAGTGAGACGTGAACTCTCAGGAATCCTTCCCTCCCTCTTAATGCACTTGGATTCTGTCAGCTCCTCCTCTTCTGACTGCAACCTCCCCCTCTGGGCAGCGGGGTGAAGGAAAGGCCAGAGGAACGGCCGGAGGGCTGTGCTGGGCAGAGAGGATGCTGCTGAAGCTTGGCTGGCACAAGGCGTTTGGGAAACTGCTGCTAGTGCATCGTTTTCTAAATGCATCGTGTTTAATCACTGCAGGTTGCAAAGGCACTTTTTTCTGGACATCTTTCAGCAGCGCTGATCCTTAGCATTCCTTCTTACTCGGGAAAACTGAAATGGTTCTTGTACCTGGCCCAGAAGGTGAGCTTTTCTGCTCCTTCCTCTGATTCCAGCAGCCAGAAGTGCGATCTGGACCACCATGTCTTATCGTCATCTCTAGACCCACTTGGGGGTCTAGAGTGGGTCTAGACCCACCTTAGACCCACTAATCCATTAATTTCACCCATTTCCTTTTAAAACTCGTGTATACTTTTGGTCTCTACTGCCTTTTCTGGCAATAAATTTATTTATGTGTTATGCAGAAAAATACTTGCACTTCTTTCTAACCCTCCATCTGGTAATTTCCCTTTGAGCTGCATAAATCGCTCGCTCTGTGGAATATGTGCTAGTCATTTCCAGCTTGCTTTCTTTTCATTACTTATGACTCTTTGGCTCCTCATAGTCCTAAATGGATTTTATGTGGAGGGATCGTGTTGTCTTTGGTTTATAACGTTTTGTCTCGTCAGCTCACTGACAGATTGGGTCCAAAAAACCTTCCTTAAGTTAAAGAGGAGGCCTCAGCAGCACAGAATCTGTGCTCAACTTGTTTTTCTCCTGTTCAACCATCAGCCACGTCATGTAGCCCATGGGCACAGCCCCGGGGCTGGCAAAGGAGAGTGCCTGTTGGAGGCCCAGTGTCCCAACGCCAGCAGCTCCTTTCAGTGACACCAGAGCACTCGGATGCCGGTGACACCATCTGCTCGGTCCAACGTCTCCTTATCTCTCAGCAACGTCAGCTTTAATCCATGGTTTAATTATCTGGGAGGAAAAGTGCTCTCACTGTTATGACTCCGTTGTTCCGTGTGCCCTAAGACTCACATAACTGGTAGTATTTATGGTGCTGTGTAAACTTGTGTAGGAGACGAGTGAGTTGGGGAGGAGAAAAGTCAACTTCATTAAGTAGAACAGCAGAAAGGATATTCCAGAGTCTACAGTACTGTAGGGAATAGGAAGTATTTTGCAATTATGCAGCGTTTCACTTTAGTTGTTCTTTACCGATGACATGACTGGGCTGTAAAACATGTCTGAGCGGTGGTTTTATTGAGTTTGCACTTTGGAAGGGAGCGTGGCTGTAAATCATGCCCAGCGCGCTGGAAATCTGACTGCTGTGGTTTTGTTCTGTCCCGGCTTTTCTTACTCACAGGATATCAATAACGAGGGTGACAGCTGACATCTCTCTGGCCAAGAGGTCGGTTCTCAATAACCCAAGCAAGAGGGCGATAATTGAGCGGTCGAATACAAGATCCAGTTTAGGTAAGACATGGGCACGTTCTGAGCATATTTGTGTACTGGAGGGAAGTGACGAGATTTCAGCCTCGAAGACATCATCACTTCTGCTGTTTTAAACATGTCTGCAGCATTTTCATGTATAATTCTGAATTCCACAACAGGAGACAAGTGTTACCTGACAATGTGCTGTGTTAGCCTCGCATTAAGCAATTACTCTGTTAGAGCAAGCAGTATTTTAGTTATTATTTGAAAAAAAAAATGAGTTGGGGGCCTGCTGGCAGAATATGGGTTCAGTGCTGGTTCCTCCCAAGGTGAGTTGGCCTCACAGCTCCCTCTTCTCAGCCCCACGCTTGGAATTCCACATCCCAAGGTGCTGGAGAGGTTTTACCTTGCCCAGCCAAGAAGGATACATGTTCTTATTCCTGACCCTGGCACTGGTTTATGTATTTTAAGCTAAACTGCTACAGCTTAATTTTCCTGCCAAGCCCTGAGAGCAGAGGCTGGGGTCTGGATCTTCCCACTCTCCACACAGTGACATGGCTGCCCTAGTGAATTCTCAGTTCTTTCCCAAGAAATTTGTGTGCAGTAGACACGTGCCAGTAACCTGGTCTCTAGACACCATCCCAGGAGGTAGAAGGAGTTGGTTTTCAGTCTTCTCAGGAAGAAAAGGCTCTTGAACCCAGTTCTCTGACATCCTGAGTGGCTGAACTAGAGGTAGAGGTCGCAGGAGGCTTCACTTGTAGCTGACGTTCTAGTAGAGGAGTAGGAACCCCAAAATTCAGTGCTGCAGGGCCAAGTGCTAAATCTTTTGGTGCTTGTGCGTGTGCGTTGCTCTGTGGGGCAGCTGTTAGGCAAATTAAATGCATGTGAGTTGCTGACATACGGCTCTTTTGTACTTTGGTGTAACTTAGAGGCTTCAATTTGCACTGGGTTTATCTGTTTAAAATTCATCACGTGCCTGCGCGTGAGTAAGAAGGATCAGAACAATGAATATCAGAAATACAATTTACATGGAAATAAACTTCTCCTTTTTCTACAGACAAAAGTGCTTTGGTGTGAACGTTGCCATTAGTGTCGTCTTAAATAACACCCTGCCAATTATTTATCATAAACAAGTTTTTGTGCTTATAGAATTAGGAGGCCACAGTTCTGCTTTTCCTACAGACTCTTCTTTAGGTTAAATCAGAATTACAATCTGAGAACAAAAAAGTTCTAAGCAATATCAATACATCACTTGTTGCCTGAAATACAAAACCACTCCCAACTTATTTTGCAGATTTGGAAAATATGCTTAAGTCTATTTTGTGTTAATAGAAACATGAGTATAATCCAGTGTTTAAATATGCTGATATTATCAATTAACATAGTACATATGTGTTTTCAGACAACAGAATTATCTCCAAGGTGATATTTATTTTAAAAATTGCCTTGAACAATAGGTTATTTTATGGAAGTTACACTAATTCACATATGGAGTTCATACACTGAATGCATACACTCCATGAAAATAAATGAGCGATGATATTTTTGTCTAATTAATTCTGGGGTTGAGTGGCTTCACCTGTTTTATTTTCCTTTACTAGCTGAAGTACAGAGTGAAATTGAAAGAATCTTTGAGCTGGCGAGGTCCTTACAGCTGGTTGTCTTGGACGCGGACACTATCAATCACCCTGCACAACTTATCAAGACATCTTTAGCTCCAATTATCGTCCATGTTAAAGTGTCTTCTCCAAAGGTGATGTATCTCACCCTTAAAACACGTGCATTTGAGAGGGACCTGGTGGGCAGGTGGGAGTGAGCAGTGCAGTATCTGCTCCTGGAGAAATTCAGAGTGAGGTGAAGAGGAAAAAAGTGAAATTTTTAGATCAAGGGAATGTCTGATGCAATTTCTGTTTTTCTGCCCTACACCTTACCCTGGCCTTCGGCTGAACCTTAGACGAGGCACCCACCAGTTCAGGAGACAAAAAAATTCCTGAGGAGCAACTTCTTTCTGTACAAAAGAAGTAGCTGTAGTTGAGGGTTGTCTCTCTGCGAGCCCTAACCTTGGGCTGACCTTCAGAGAAGACTCCCAGCCCTTTTCTCACATCTCAGGCAGTCAATGATGGTTGTCTGTCTGTGCCTTCCACCTGGGCCATCTTGATACACCATCCACAGCTGGGTCTGGGTAAGTGTGGCCAGGCTGCTGGCCAGCTCTTGCCGTGGAGCATGAGTGTGACTGTTGATCAGGAGAGCAGCATGGATCCCACCACCACCTGGCTGTTAGTGCAGAAGAGGGGCTGGGGTCACAGTGGAGACTCTGCATCACATGGACTCAGCACAGCGATGGTGGGATGCTGCCCAACACTTGCTGGAGTGACCACCATGACACATCAGAGGTGTCTGCAGAGAGCCACGCACCAGTTCTTGACCAGCAAGTGATGGGGGAGGTTCTGCTGAATCCGCTACTGCGGGGTAAAAGGAAGAACTGGACCAAGTTGTGAAGGTGCAGGACAGCCTTGGCTGGAGCAACCATGAGATGGTGGAATTTAAGATCCTGAGAGAAGCGAGCAGAACAAATAACAGAATTGCAGACCTGGTCTCTAGAACTGGCTTGTTCAGGGCTTGTTCTGCTGGATCCCATAAAAGACTGTCTCGGATAATGAAGCAGCTCAGGAGAGCTCTGTGATCTTCATGGACAGCTTCCTCCAAGCACAAGGAGGGTCTGTTCCTACGTGGAATTGGACAGCAGAGCAGTGTGGATGAACAGGAAGCAGCCCAAGCTCAAATGCAAAAAGGAGACACGCAGAAGATGGATACGGAGTTGGGCATCCCAGGAGGAATACATTCTGGGGGCAAGTTCAGAAAGCCACAGCTGAGCTGGAGCTAGAACTAGTAAAAGGTCTTAAGGGTAACAAAATAGGCTTCCGTAAGAACGTGGCAAGCAGAAGGAAAGCTAAGAAAAGTGTGGGCCCAGTGGAGTGTGTGGCAGGGACCCACAGTAGCAGAAAGTTGATCTGGAGACCACCTGACTACTGGACATACACAAGACCAAGGGCCCAGATGGGATTCCTCTGAAGGAGCAGTCTGATGCCACTGCAGAGCTGCTCTCCGTTACCTTTTAAAGCTCACAGTGAACTGGGAAGGTTCCTGATAACTGGGAAAAGGCCAATGTCACATCCATTCTCAAGGAGGGTAGGAAGGAGGACCTGGGGAACTACGGGCCAGTCGGTCTCACCTCAGTCCCTGGGAAAGTTTTGGAGCAAATCCTCTGGGAAGCTGTTCCCCAGCCACGTGTGGGACAAGAAGGGGATTGGGAGCCACCAGAGGGGCTTTATCAGAAGGGATTTACCAACGGCAAATCCCACCTGCCCAACCTTTTGTCATGAGACTGTGACCCCAGTGGACAAAGGAGGAGCAGTGGCTGCTGTTAGCCTTTATTTTAGCAAGGCTTTGATGTGGTCTTCTTGTGAGACCACATCAAACTGGCAAATGGTGAGAGACAATCTGGGTAAGTGTGGACTATGAGAGAGATGGAAGAGGTACAAAGTCCATTTGGCAGCTGGTTACCAGTGGTGTCACTCAGGGCTCTGTGATGGGGCCAGCATTTTAGTTCATGACCTTTCTTGATGTACAGAGGTGGTGGGATCACCTTGGAAATGTTCAAAACTCAGCAGGACGAGGACCAGAGCGATCTGATCCAACTGGCCTTAACTGGGAGTGAGGGGCTGGCACAGAGACCTCTAGAGGTCCTCCCAGGTTCAGAAATGCTGCTGCTTTATCATCCTGTCATTTTCTTTGACAGTTTACAGAGAAATAATTTAGGATTCCTAATTTTTCCGCCCCTTAAATTCTAGTAATGAACACAGCGGAAGGAAAAAAAAAAAATTAAAAAGTGATCTGAACTATGTGGGTAAAATACCTTCTGTGCCCAAAATGCACCTCAGAACAGCTGGAACTACAGCGCCATTGCTACACAACGAAACGTGCCGCAGTCCAGCCAGCAAGCCAGTATAATTCTGCATAGCTGTGATTTTTATGGTGCTGTAGAAGATGACGTTTGTCAAAAATAAGCTCTTGCTTCGAGCAGAGTAAAGCAAAACCACCATTCGCGCTGCCTTCGGAATATTGGAACGTGGTGCAGAGGGAAACGTGCCCAGCTTTCGGGGAGGTTATCAGAAAGGTTCGTGCTTTTATTCAAGGACAGCATTTTATCCATTGTATTAAACATAACGGAGAGTTTCTGAACTTGGTGATCCTCCGAGGGGGTGTCGGGCTGAGCTTTACGGAGATACGCGGTTCTTAAACTCACATTTTCCTCTTTTCCTCTGGCAGGTTTTGCAGCGACTGATCAAATCCAGAGGAAAGTCCCAGAGTAAACACCTGAACGTTCAGCTGGTGGCAGCTGATAAACTTGCACAATGCCCACCCGTAAGTACGGCAGAAGGGCGAAAGAGCTTGTAATACGTGGAGCTTCAAAGATTTCCGCTGCGTTGATTGCAGCTGAGCTCGTGGGTTACCACGTCACTTTATGGCCATTGAGGCAGCCCCGCAGCTGCAACCCTCAACCGGCTTTTATTGCCGAGAAATAAGTTGTTTGATACTTTCATCCTGTTTATCTCCTGTGCTGGGTTTAGGATGGTCTTTGCCAAGGTGACAGGTCACAAACAAGTGACGTGTGCGGTAAAACCGATGGCCTGAGCGAATGACATCATTGGGGAAGCAGCGCTGTCTTAAGGACCCCAAAGGGCCAAAGTCTGGGGCTCCTGGCACGGCAGCGAGTCATCCCCGGGGGAGCACGGTCACTGCTCACCGACTGTTTTATCAGAGACGGTAATTACTCACCTTGAGTCACCTGCTGCCCAAGGAGCAGAGGTCCGGGAGAGCTGATGAGGCAGGCAGTGCTGTGCGGAAAAGCTCTACGGGTGTTTGGAGAGCAAACTTGCTTTTAGTTTTGAAAACCACACCTGATTTCCGCAAAAGAGAGAGCCGCTCAGTAAAAACAAACTTGGATGAGGACTTTGGTCCTCGTTGGTCTGGTAACGTCGCTCTGGAAGCGCAGAGACTGCTGTTCCTACCGGGGCAATGATCAGACAGACCGGCTACAGCTTGCCCTATCGCCCATCTTTCTCATGCCAAACAACTGCCAGGAGAAATCAGATTAATTCAGAAAAATGGTCCGGTGGGAGGTGTCCCTGCCCAGGGCAGGGGGTTAGAACAGGATGGGCTTTAAGGTCCCTTCCAACCCAAACCATTCTATGATTCTATGGAATTCAGAATAGACACCGGGAAGGTTTCCATGGTCTCTACTCTGTGACTTAGAATAGGCAAAGTGCAGACTAAAGAAGTGTCTGGAAGAATCCAGGAACAAATCTGGGAGTTGAGATCAGCAGAACTAATGCCTGACCCTCATGGTCAGATAATGCTGCTAGAAGACTTTGCCTTCTGTTATATAGACTTAGAAGAGATTGCCTTCGTTTCACATGGCTTTTATTCCCGATTCAAATGAAAGGAACAAAGTTCAAGAAGCTTTTGTTCTGGAGTAACGATCTACAAGGATTTATTTCTATAAAACTTGGGTTTTGTTTCCTTCTTAAGATACCAATCTTCACAGCCTCCTCCTCTCTTGTCCCCATTGGCCATAAAAAAAGATAATTCGGGTATTTCTGGACACTCCGCCTAAATTACAGCAGTAGATGTTGCTTTCTGACTGTTCCCGTTGGTAGGACCTGAGGCTGAGCCACATCTTTAGAGCTTCTTTGGCTCTCTTTAGAGAGCTTCTTTAGAGCTTCTTTGGCTCTCACGCCCCTCAGATGTCCCAGAGCTGCCGTTGGTGGGAGTGGTGGTGCTCCATCTGGGAAACACCACTCCGAGCTGCTGACGCTGCCAGCGAGTTCGGGTTGTGTTTACCCAGTAGTTTCAGCCAAATACGAAGTGTGGAGCAATCAATGCGGGTCTGTCAAACTTTGAATTTTGGCAGGTTTTGCAGTGTTTTGGTGTATGTTCAGGCCAGATTCACACTGGAATGTTAGAAAATCTGAGCAATCTGATGAGATGTCATGGAATGTTAGAAACTCTGAGCAATCTGATCTAGTTAAAGATGTCCCCGCTTACTGCAGGGGGGTTGGACTGGGTGACCTTTAAAGGTCCCTTCCAACCCAAGATGTTCTATGATTCTGTGATTCTAAAGCAGAGAAAACAGGTAATAGGTTTGGCTGAAATTTCTGTCCCCCTTACCTAAAAGTGGAAGGGTTCGAGAATGTGTCCAGAATGGGAGAGATCTGATTCAAATTCCACCTTTGCCTGATACAGAGGAAGAATTTCAACAATCCAGGAGAGTGCTGGTGGTATGTGGGAGGTATATCTTGATTTTGCCGGTTAAATACACATTTTTCCGTGCCCATCGTGCCCCTGAGAGCTCGCCGTTTCCCTGGCGGGTGTGGATTTCCCGGCCACCCTCCTGCTGTCCCTCCTGTCCCTCCAGCCCCACGTGCAGACGTCCAAAGTGGTGGATGGCGACGGCATCTCCCGCCGGCTGGTTGTGTCACTGCAGAGACCTGTGAGCTTCTGGTTACAGTAACCGTAGATGGCTTTCTCTCAGCCTTGTTTTCTACCTCGAGCAGCACTGAAAGATGTTGAAGGCGTCTCGAGTTCTTCTGGCGAGCTCAGCTGTATCATATTTCTCACATGTCATTTTCTACGGAATTGTTACCTCGTAAAATGCTGATGGAGGATCCCCATGAGCCACTCAGGTCCCGTTAACTACAACAAAATTGGGCGCTTTTCTGTAGTACAAAATAATTTCTATAAAAGCATATACCATCCCGGCTCTTAATGGGTGTGAGCCAAGTTAAATGCAGCACCTGCACCCGCTTGAATACGGCTTGTGTTTACACCGAGCTTACACACAGAACAATGTTTGAAAGGTGTGTTTATTTTTCCACCTGCACAGAGAAGGCTCCGCGTGTTTCACAGCCTTGTTTGCTCTTTATGTAGCGATTTCCTCTTATTCCACTTGGGTTTGCTCACACCAGATGAAGCCAGGCGTGGATGGAAATAAAGGATGCAGGTTGGCGCTTGTTCCTGGCATCGTGGCACTTGGACTCTCTGTCCCCAGGATCCCCTAAACTCTGCCTTAACACCCAATCCTCTAATTGTGTTTCGTTGCCTGAGACCCCCCCTGGATAAGAAAAATACTTCCAAATTTCAGAGTGTCCGGATTTCAAACACGTACCTGCTTGGAGGCTGCCTCCCTCTCTGTCCTTCTGAAGGAACCACAAGTCGGGTTTGCACCGTTTGATTTCAGGGAAGTTCTGGCTGACTCGGAGCTCTCGAGGGGAGAGTCTTAATGAAGTTTAAATTAAAGGACCGAGCCGATCCGTGATTTAACGAAGTCACAGCGTGCTGCTAGGAGGCTGCTGGCTGGCTTGGGCACTGCGACCTCCTTCATCCGTTGTGCAGCTCCGATTCCTGCAAGAGGAGTGTTTGTTTAAAGTGAAGATACTCGGAAACCTTAAAAACCTCAATTTATTTTTTTTTTCATTTGCTGAGAGCCAGCCTTAAGTAATCAGATGGTGCTGGATGTCTAGACATGTTAAAAATAGCTCTTTTTTGGCATGTTGAAGTTCAGGAACCGCTTTCATTATTAATTCCTTGCTAATCTTTCACGGATGCTGCTCAAGCCGGTGCTTACGCTCCCTCTCCCGAGCGCTCCTCTGGGCCAGGGGGATGCCTCTGGAGTCAGGAATGTTTGATTTTGTGTTGCTGACGAGGGGTAACGCACCTGGAATATCTCACAGCAATTATACAGGAAACCAAAAGAAATAGGAGAGGAGAGTGGGAACTCATTTTATCTTCTCTTCAGGAAAGAACATGGTTTTAATCTATATCACTTAAGAAATAATAGTGTATGGAAGTGCTCATATTATAACTATTTTATACATGTTGAAAGAAAATACTGTGGTGAATAAAGCGTGTTATAAGGAAAACTGGGAAGAAATGGCTTTGCTCCATGATCCTTACAAACAGGATCTCCTTTAAAGAATCTTTCCCCCCACATACATAGGAATAGAACACAGAGTTTAGCTCTGAGCTGAACTGTTAAATGCAAGGAATAAAGCCTGAGTGCTTTCTCTGTAATTTGTTTTCCCTGTAAAACACTGGAATTGGGATCCAGCCGGTTTTGCAGCCTTTCCCCGTGAGCTGGGCCCGCGAGGCTCACCCTCACCGGCCCTCCTGGGTTTCACAGGCAGCTGTCAGAGAGGTGACAGCTCCACCGCAACCGTTGGAAGTTCTTCTTCCCTAAATCCTATTTAATTGAGATCCCTCTCAGGACAGCGCGGGGAGCTACACGCCGTCACAGGACGGGGCGGTTTAGGCACGTTGACTGGAGTGTTGGCTGTGTGGTTTTGGAGGTGTTACCCCGAGAAGAAGGGGAGCCGGAGGCAGCAGGACTGGCGTTCCCATCTCCGATCTGTCTCGCCTCTGCTTTGCTGCACGTTTATTTGTGCCAATGCAGCATTTTATCAACCGGTCCAGGTTCAAAAGAAGCTTGAGGAACAGTTCCCCGGTTTAGCAGGAGGAGGTTGGAGGGCGCTGGAAGAGTATTTGTTGGCCCGCCGGCTGGTAAAACCCCGCACAGCTGGGAACGTGCCTTGAGACACAATTACCTGGAAAAACCTGCAAACAGAAGTCTGGAGAGACACATCAGAGATGCCCTCAAATCAGCGACTGGCTATGCATTTTCATGCAAAAATGCATTCTTTATTTAAGAAAACACATATTATAGTCCAAATGTAATACTTCGATTTCAGTATTTTCCAAAGCAAAGTATATGTAATCAAACCACATTCTTTTATTTCCTACCTTAACTGTGTTTGAATTCCTAACGTCTTCCACAAAGGATGATGTGAGTGATGGAATGGAATATGTAGTGTATCAACATGTCTTTAAACAGCAAAGGAGGGTCTAAAGGGTATAAATAAATAGAGGAGCAACACGAGCGGCAATAAATACTGAATTCTACCAAGGGATGTAGTGTTAGGAGTGTTCTTAATAGAATAAAACTCCATACTTGCTGTCAGAGGAGGATAAGAGAGAATAAATTAAAAAATAAATAAAATGGCTTTAGTATTAAATTAAGTTCTGGGCCAGACTTTGGGACAGAAAGCAGACGCATGATCAAGATGTATAATAAATGCATCACGCAGTTTTGTTCTGGAGCTGTCAGCTCCGTGTATATTGGATAGATCTATAAATATGCATGGGCCAAAGAGCAGCCTGGGCTTCGGATCGCTTACTCTCCGCACCTGCAACACCTGCGCTTATTTTTCATTTCCTGTGCTATTTTCACAATAGCTTTTTTTCCACTAAGGCGTGAGTTAAGCTTAAAGATGAGGTACAAAGTTTCACTGCTGAAAATATCTTTATATATCTCTTGAGGGACTGAGTTTATGATGGTTTATTACCAATAGCGTTGCAGAAGCTGCTGACAGAACCACACGCTGCCTTCACTCAAGTGGAAGCAGTTTTAGGTGCATCATCGCTCTGGAAATGTGCTCACAATTCGGGTGAGAGAAGTGTGCGAGAGTCCTTGGGTCCAAAACCAGCGGGAAGCACCTCTGTGTTACTCTGACATGGACCTTCCATTCCTTCCTGAGTTCCTGTTGAGAGCAGCCCTGAGGAGAAGGACTTGGGGCTGTTGGTGGATGAGAAGCTCAACAGGAGCTCAACATGCGCTGGCAGCCCAGGAACCCCCCCCACCCTGGGCTGCATCCCCAGCAGCGTGGCCAGCAGGGCCAGGGGGGGATTCTGCCCCTCTGCTCCGCTCT
>JAOXJK010000077.1:1939460-1949977 GCA_025774025.1 Xenus cinereus
GTTGGAGGGGGCTTGGAGCAACCTGGTCTGGTGGGAGGTGTCCCTGCCCAGGGCAGGGGGTGGCACTGGATGGTCTTGAAGGTCCCTTCCAACCCAAACCCGTCTGTGATTCTATGATCTTAGAGCAAAATAAATTCATTAAAGGAGTCTTGTGCTTTTGAGCGTGGCAACCTCTAGTGAACCTCGCTGAATACAGGGACTTCTGAGAGCCTCAGCTTTCGATCACCTTCTAAACCCACTTGTATAATTTTCTTTTGCAATCCCATGCTCTGATTCTTACTTAGTGAATGTTAAAGGATGAGGATTGTTTAACGTTTCTCCTTTTCATCTGCAACCTCGTAACGAACCCGACTTTTGTCGTTGCGACCAGGAAATGTTTGATGTCATTTTGGACGAGAATCAGCTGGAAGATGCTTGCGAGCACTTGGCGGAGTACCTGGAGGCGTACTGGCGTGCCACCCACACCACCAGTACCACCCCCATGACCCCTCTCCTCGGGCGCAACTTGGGATCCACCGCGCTTTCACCGTACCCGGCTGCCATCTCTGGATTGCAGGTAGGAAAAGCCGTTTCAGCCCCAAAACCCAGGGCAGATCAGGTGGGGGTTTTGGTTTTTTTGGTTTTGGTTTTGTTTTTGTTTTTTTAAATCTCTGGGGAAATAGCGTGATAGGTTTTATATAGCGTGACTTGTATTTGCTTCGTTAGTGATAATTCACTGATTGGCCGCTGCCAGCAGCCCCGTAGTCGGTGAAGAAGCCGTTAATCGCTGGGTGCTGAAGCACCGTCACCGCGCTTGGTTTCATGGGGAATAACACGTCCATGAGCTCTCTGGCGAGAAGCAAATTCTTGAGGAAGAGTTAAATGACGCTCTGCCAAGAAAACGGCCTTTTTTTTTAATAAAAAAGTGCCTTTGCAAACGAGCCCCCGTCAGATTGGGAATCGGCCTGTACAGTCTGTCCCAGCAGTCACGCTAACCCTATTTTAAGAACGTGGAACAGTGTCTGCCATGATCCCTTTTATTTCTACCCTCATAACTTCACGAAGCATTCGCTTTTGGGTGAAAAACTTCCATGCTTGTCTCTCGTATCAGCAAAATGCCTTCACCATTTTTGAGTTCTTTTGAGTGTGAATAAAATACATTTTTATTTATTTTTTTTTTACCCATTGAAAAAAAATTCTGACCATTTTTTTCCACAGGGATAGCTCAAAAACGGCTGAACTTTGAAACTTCAAACCTGGCATGTAAATAGTCCTTAATGAGAAGTACGTGCTTTACTAAAGTTTGAAACCAGAAAATGTTTTTGATTAATAGTTACGAATGCGTGAGAAGATCAGGATGGCAGCGAACTTTTAAGTGATGTGTGTGTGTGTGTGTGTGCGCGCGCGTGACTTCCCAGGAGCGTGCGCTTTCTCATGTACGTCAAAAGTAGAGTTGAGCGAATGACTTTTAATGAATAATTCACCTGACAAATTTAACCTCTGTTCTGCTTGTAGAGTATCTGGAAGCAGGTAACAGTTTTGAAGGCAACGATGCGTTGTTCAGTGTTTTCGATTAACGTAGAGCTGTTTTTTCTGTGAGTGGACCGCACTTCCCTGAAGGTGCATGGTACTTGGTGCTCACGTTTCTGGCGCTGTGCTTGGTTTGCTGAGGCCCAGTAAGTCACCGTCTCCTGACTGGCTGAACGCACAAGCACTGGTCTCTTACTAATGACGTGCACTTGTAAACTGTTGTTTCCATTTCCACTTGCCTTAAAAGTTTCAGTTTTCCATCCCTTCATGACAATAAAAATGCCATCTGCAGAACTTTCACCTCTTCAGTTTCATTTTGAGAACTGGGTGTATCCACAGGATTTTTTTCAGGCATTTATTTCTCTCTGATCAATGGACACCAGCAGTAACTGTGACATGTTGCTCCATTTGCTTAGGGAAAACTCACACTGAAGATGAAAATCACCCCTGTGCAGTGGGCTGGCTGAAGGTACGCGTCACCTAATCCCCACTTCACCCTGACCGTGAAGCCTTAGGTGGGACTTGAATGGTGCTAGTTCTCTGCAGAGGGGTCATTCTCCCTGAGCCCACCATGCCCAGCTGGAGCCCGCAGGATTCGGCCACTCCGGTGTGCGGGCCCCTGCAAAGAGTTGCCATGTTTTACATGGTTATCTCCCAGTAAAGACTTCCATCATCAAGTGTTTCTCCACCTAGAGGTTTTCTACTTAATTCAAGCCTTCGGAAGGATTTGCATCCGTTTTAACCATAACGATGTGATGTGGTAATTAAAGCACTCGTGCAAATCCTAGGAATTAAACTAGCTTAGGTGCTTATGATATATTGAATTTATACTCCTCGTGACTCTCTTCTGACCTGATATTTTGGGGAACTGAGTATCAGAAGCCCAGAGCCTGGTGTAAGGGTCACACCTGAGAGCGGTGCAGATCTGCTGGGACGATCTGTACGTCCTTCCCCAAATCAGGACTCGGGAGCATCCCTTTAACTGTGGCTTGGGCTTTAGCTTACTGAGAACTGAAACTTCTGATTGAACTTAAGTCTTTGGGCTTCCTGAAGGTCACGAGGGTGAAGTTAAACGGCATAGAATTAGAAGAACTAGAGAAAAAGAGAGGGCGCTCCCGCTGTGTCCCATCTGTGTGCACTCCTGCCAGAGCTGGTGGTCACCATGTCCTTGGTCCGTGACCTTGCCCACAAGGGGAAGATGCCGATGTTGAGCTGTGTGTGTTTTAATAGGAAGAGTAAATCTTGTCGTTGTTAACCCCTAGATGCCAGTTCGCCCTTGTCCCGAATCCCTGGTTAGCTCTAAACCTACACAGTCTACTCTAATTCCAGCAAATGGCCTTAAATCCTGTAATTCAACTTTTGGGGATATGTGTTTCTTGGGCTCCAGGGCATTTTAAGTCCATTACTGCCCAAAATATAACGCAGTCTATCATCCCGACTGCGCTGCAGGATCAGAAGTTATTTTGGGGTGTAAGACCAGCGTGCAGCCACGCCGGTTCCGTGCCACTTTTACACCTCTCGGGAGGTAAATAGCGGGGTGACACTGGAGGCAGGGGGACAGGAGGGTTTCCAGAAGGCAGCAGGTTGGAGCCAGAGTGGTAAATTCCTACAGGGAAGGTAGAGGCTGCGAGCACAGAAAGTTAAAGTTACAATTGATTAGGTGATTATATATCAAAAGCGTACACCCAGGTCAAATAAATAGGAGAAGTGTAATTTGTGAAGAAAATACGTGGACTTTGACGTATAATCGCTACTAAAACATGATGAAAACTGGGGGATAACGTGGCAGAAGTTGCTCCCCGGTAGCTGAATTTGCCGAAGGGCACCTTTTCTGCGCCAGCTCGTTGTGTGGCACCTCTCCGCGAGTAACCTTGGTGGCATCGATCCCCCCGCAGGAGATGTGACACCGAACCCGCTGCGCTGTCAGTGTACACCCGGCGGCACGGTTCCTGCCCCGCGCAGACGAGCCCTTCTCTTATAAATTATGCAGCCAAACCCTGGGCGCGCAGAGAGCGGCGGGAGGAAGGTTTCAGGGCACGGAGAGCATCGGTGGGAATCTCCCGACCGAGAGGAGCAGACGATGCCGTCCGCGTGGGGCAACCCGAGGCCGCAGGAGAGCAGCCGCGGCGGCAGCCGTCTCTGGGCAGTGGCAGGATCAGAAAAAATGACATTGGGGGTGTCATCTGGAGAAAGAACAGGATTGCCCGAGTTCTCCTGAGAGTAGGGATGACTATCCCCTTGAGAGGTGTAATGTGGGATGATGGCAAACAGGATGTTTTCAGGCCGTTTCTTCACTGTGCCAGTTTTCGGGCACAAAATATGAACTAATTCTGTTCATGTGATAAATGTAGCACATTATGGGAACGTGAGGATAGCAAAGGCTGAACCAGTTAATTAATTAAGTACCTTAAAGAAGGATTATCTGTGAACATTTAAAATATTTATTATGTTTTAGTTGAAAGAATTTAATACCTAATCATTTTAGCTACCCCTTAGCTGCCTGGTTAGCATCCCTCATTCCTTTGGTCATATGCAGGGCTCAGAACTGCACCTTTTAAAAAAAAAAAAACAAAAAACAAACAAACCCACCCCACCCCCCCAAAACCAACAACAAACATCTTCAGATGTTTTCTAAAACCACATAAATGGATGCTCAAAATTTTCCAAGCGGAACAGAAGCATGAATGTTATGTTCATGATCAGAGAAAAGTGATAAATGCTGAATACATCAGCTCACTTTTCATGCCAAGCGGCCTGTAATATTTAAGGCGGCGAATACCGCAAGGTGCTCACTGTGACACTGCCTTTGGTCTGCTTTCAGCTCTAGGAACCAGACTGTTCCTGTAACCCATTCCTGTAGCCTACAGCCTTTAATATAAAATGACTAACACAAAAGTGGATGGATTCTGAAAGACCTCAGAATTAAGTCTCAGAACAAGCTAAAAACTGTCAACTACTCTTTGTCTGTATTAACGCTTGGATTCTTTGGCCCTCGTAGAGCCAGCGTATGAGGCACAGCAGCCATTCTACAGAGAACTCTCCAATTGAGCGACGAAGTCTAATGACCTCAGATGAAAATTATCACAATGAAAGGGCTCGGAAGAGCAGGAACCGCTTGTCTTCCAGTTCCCAACACAGCCGAGACCACTATCCTCTAGTGGAAGAAGAATACTCTGACTCCTACCAGGACACGTACAAACCCCATAGGAACCGAGGATCCCCTGGAGGATACAGCCATGATTCACGACACAGGCTTTGAGTTCGAGAACCTGGGGAAAAAAAAATAGCATTCATCAGTTGATAACTTGCCATAACGTAGCTAGGAAAAAAAATTAAAAAAAAGTATCATCTTAATTTGGCAGATGTAACGCGGTTATACTGAGGTTGCACTCTGCTGTCATTTGATGTTAAGTAGGGGGCAAAAAATAAGTTACCACGCCCTTACGTTTCTGCCCGATCATATAGGTTGGTTTTGGGATTTATTTTATTTTATTTTTTTTAGTACAGCATTTGCATTTATAGCCATACTTTTTCTTGTCGTTAGATATTAGACACATCCGTTTGTAATTTAGGGTACTTATCAAGGCACTTATAAAATAATTTCCTGTGCTGGAAATTCCAAATGACCAGTTCCAGTTGGAACCAATTTATAAACCAATTCCTGTTGGAATTTGGGTGAATTGACTGGAAAGTCGACTTGAGCATGTTGCAATCAATTGAAAAAAAAAAAAAAAAAAACCAAACAAATGAAAAATCTGAAAATTACAAACCACTAGAAGCCAGAAACTCAGCTACAGTATTTGTTTGCTGGAAGCTCAATTTACATTGAAGGTTAGAATAAAAGGATTTATTCTAACTATTCATTTCCAGAATGGCTTTTTCAGACAAACCAAATGTAAACTATCGAGAGTGCCAAATATCTCAAATTATTGCAGCAGTTACAAAATACTTTCCAGTTTGAAGTTATTTTTAGACCTGGCATGAATGTTGCAGCAAAATGATTTCTTTAGTTTAGCCGGTACTGACATTTTTGTTGCGGTCAGCAATGATGAACTGACAGGATAAGGGGAAACAGAACCAGGAAAATGAACAAACTTGAGAACCGTTTGTGTGGTTAGAGGTTGAGAATAGTCTTTTTTGGTTTTTATTTTTTTCCCTCTCGTTTACCTGAATATAGCTAGTAATCCCAAAATGGAACATTAGTGTAGAGATACATAATATTTTTTTTTCTCCCATTTTCAGTATTCTGCCTTTTTAAATGGAAAACAATACACTCTTCTTACCCAGTCCGTAGAGTACCTCCATTCCAGTACATCCGAGTACCTACCTGTATGTTACATCTTTCAAAATCCACCTCTGAATGTCTGAAAATTCTAGCGTCGCACAAGAACTCTCCAGAAGAATGTCAGGTTAAATCCCAGTGAGGAAATCTGAGGGAAAGGGGCGGGGTTCAATATTCCTAAACGACGAATAGTTAGAATACCATATTGGTCAGAATTAGCTTGCAATAAAAATGGGAGTATCAGAAAAAAAAAAAAAATTTGCTCACAGTAAAGTCGTAGAGCATTTTGAAAAAAATCTGCTCACAGTAAAGTGGTAGAGCTGACATTTTTGATTCAGAGATCTATGATAAATCTTTGGAGATACTGCTGCCTTACGTCCTAACAATCACTGCTTTTCCCCTACCGAGTCTTCAGTTTCTTTGAACAGATAAATTTATGTGATTGGACCTTCTGTCTTACACGATCAGTGAAGCCTTAGATCCGATGTGATTGAAAAATTGACCATAACTGACCGTTTTGTACAACCCACCCATGTCTTTAAGCAGAGACTCCCGAAATCCCCCGCTGCCTGCGTGCTCTAAAATCGACAGGACTATGCTGAACGTGCAGGTTTTTATGCAGGTTCATGTCAAAACTATTTCTTTCAGAAATGAGGATCATAAACTTCTCGATTTGCTTATTCCCTTCCCCAAGCCTGCTAACAGGAGGCTGTAAAAGCATGTAGCACTAAATGAATTTCCTGAATATTCCGGTTTCTTCTACTTTCTGGACCAGTTAGCAAAAAATTCACTGGTATTTTCCACCACTTTTGAGTCTGGTTATCTTCTTGATGTTAACAATGAGGAAAATAATTCAGCTCGTATCTGGTACAGCCAAAACCGATGTAAATCTCTAGCAGCATTAAAAGACTGCGGATGCATGATTAATTTTTTAAACAACTTCACTGCCTAAAAGGCACCACTAGATGATTCGAATGGGCCGGTTACCAAGAAAAAAATAAAAATAAAAAAACAGAAAATCTGCATCCGTTGGAGTAACAGAGTGAAGAATGGATATGACAGACCTGATCCCGTTGGATTTTCTCGGGCTGGATGCTGGCAGATTCCAAAAAAAAAAAAAACATTTAGGCTGAGAAAGCACGGCAGGATCCGGTCTGGAATGGTAGCTTCAGCTGCCTTCTCGAATATTTTCCGCTATAGCACAGTGGAGCATTCTCCAGTAATTTTTACAAATCTTTGTTACATGTACAGCACACATACCTGCATGAGAAAGAAGGCGTTAGGCAAAACATTTTTTTCTATAAGCTTTAATAAGTTTCTTGTTTGTGTGCATTAAAGTATTAATTGCAGAGGATGCACTGAGATGTATAAACCTAGATTAGACAGCTCTTTATCTTTATTCTGTAGTAGCATTAGGGATCAGATCATTTAACTGCTTGAAGATATTTGCATTTTAATGGCAGGTAGCTGCAAAGCATCTACATATATTTTCTAGTAAACAAGGTTACTGCTTTATCATTTCCTAGATGAAAAAAAAAAAAGAAAAAAAAAAAGGTCATTTATTTCTAGAGCCTTTTGGAGCCTTGTTTTGAAGTCTTCCATGTCACGCTAGTAAAGGGAAAGGCCTACACGACACATATGCACAAATTCCATCACCTGCAGCATCTGAAGTGCCAAAACTACTTTGTTCTAATAAAAACAAGCTTGTGAGGGAAGTCATGTATTGTCTTAAACGAACACATCGAGTTCCTTTATTCTGTGGGTTTAAGTTTACTTTACTGTTGTATGTAATTAGTTTCCCCTCCTCTCCCACTGCCCGTGTAATAGAAGAAATCAGTTATAAGTGATCCAGCAGGTCTCCTCGCTGGGTTTTTTTTTTTACTCTTTGAAGATAGATACATCTTTAAGTACAAATACACTGAGTATGCTAATAGATGATTCATTTATTCTAGATACAAGCTATGGGAACTCTTTATTTTAAAAAAGTAAATGATTTTGAAGCAACACGGTAAGCAGTAAAAGCTGCAACGTTGATGAGGACACGTTAACTCCTAGTCTGTGTATTAGAACTCCAGCAGTGCTCGCCAGCTGTATTGTGATTTCCTCTGCAACGGCGCTATAGAAAATTGTGAAGTTCATGTATTCCGGAATGAATACGAGTAAGACTAATTTTCCAGTCCTCCCGCCATTTCTTCTTGTTATTAAAATATTATTAAAGATCAGAGTTATGTTCCTAAGCTCTGGCTTATACAGAGAGTTTTTAGAAATGTTTATAAAAACTTCTTTTTTTTTTTGTTGTTGTTGCTGTTGTTATCTGAGTTTTTCATTAGGACACTTTTGGATGAATGATAATTTAGCCAATAAAGGTGATAACAACAACCTTCATAGCGAAAGACAATATATGTCAGCGCATTCATATGTTTGTGAACAAGTTAACAAAGTATTTTAAAAATCCTGAAGCCACTTTAAAGACAATTAATAGTTAAGCTCTTAATTTAAAATACTTTGGCAAGTTGTGTTTAACAGACCTACAGGTTCTTTTACCAGTTCCATAGAGGAACGTTGATCCCATGGGATGTGCAACTCACAACTGCTGATGGTTTCCAAGTCCATTATGAAATTACGTTTAAAGGAATGCGACTGAAGCATTCGCTATCAAATCTGAGTTTATCAACAGAGGGCCAAATTAGACGATCGTTATCTAAACAGGTTGGTCTGGCAAAAATCAGTTCCTCTGCCTGAGAACTGATAGCACAGTACGGCTAGGTTTTATCCTGAAAACATCTAGATTTTATCCTGAAAAACCACCTTGCCATGGAAATCATTCCGGGGTTTGATCTTTTGTGCTCCTTGCTGTTAAAATAATGTTGAAGAAGTACTTTAGAGAGTGAAAATGATGTAGAGGAGCAAAGGGAGCTGCAGGAATGATGAGATGAAGGTGGTTCCTCTGGATGAGCGTAGGCCCGTAACTTCAGGTTCAGTTTGAGGGCAAATCTTCCGAATTTGGTTTGGTCTCAATACTGGAGACTTCTCTGAAACGTCCCCAATCTCGTATCTTTACTGACATTACCACTCTCAAAATAATATTACTTTGCTTATGATAATATTACTTACACTCGCTAATAAAATTACTTTATAGCGCACTGATTTGGGTAAGTTAGGGCTTTCACGAGTCATTTTTTTTCTTTAGGAACGTATTAAATGTGTCCTCCGCTGTATTTTGTTTTCCAAGTTCAGTGCTTCTGAAGCCTGTCCTTGATTCCATGGTCTTCATTTTCTTCAAAGCAAAAACAATTGGGAGACCACAAAAGAAAAGAAAAAAAAATCAAATGCATATTTTGTAAAATACCATCAATACAAATCTGGTTTTGCTCCTAAAATTCTGTATTTTAAAACTGGGTTGCATTACCCCAACTGGGCTTAATACAAGTTTGGATACATGGTGTTCTGCTGTCATGGATTGTGTTGCTGTTACCTCTCATCCCTTCAGAGAGTAGTTCTACAAAGAGTAACACGACTGAAGGTACTCTGTAATGTAACCAATTTTAACTTTGGGGGAATTAAGTTCCCACTATCTTTAAAATGATGCCAAAAGAGAGAATTTTTTTTGAAGAGTCATCATTTGAATAACCTCTGCTAGGTCGTTATTCTAGTCCAATTTATTTTAGCTAGAAAAATAAAGGTATGCCTTTAAAAATAAAAGGCACGTTTTAATTATGTTGTAAAATATATGTAAGGCATTAAGTTGGAGAAAGAGCTGGAAATGCTACTCAGTATTGAAATTTGTGTTGCGATCTCTTTCATCACTTGTGGAATCCATTTAAGAAGTCAAGAGAAATACTGGAATTGAATCCATACAGAGAATTTTGGGAGAAGGTAGAAATAATTTAACAATGTTAGTAAGAGTGTGTCATCCCCTTTATTATTCCGAAGCTGGGAGTAGCAGTGGCTTGGTTTAGTAAATTTGCCTTTTTCCCCTCAAATTTCTTGGCAGTGCATTACTCTCTGGGCTTGATCCTACAGACACCTGCTACTGGACACGGCGTTTATTACTGTCTTCTCCGAGAGCCAGCATTGGCAAGGTCTGACCATAAATGTCACACACTGATGATCCTATATGCCTTATCCCTATTTCCTGAAAAAAACAAAGCGTAATTAAGTTTAATGCCACAGTCCCCTTTGATATTAATTCTACTCTGTAGAAGCAGTAGAAGATCCATATAGCGAGAAAATATATTGTACAGTACAGAATAATATATTTTGCCAATGATGTAAAAACAGAGCAAGGAAAAAGAAGCACATTTGTAATAGCACAAATTTACAGCAATTCCACTACTGCATTTGGCATTGTATTTTTGGAAAAGAAAAAAAAAAAGGTAGATATCTTGATCCAGCGTCAATGGATTTATTGCACTTTTGATCAGATAACTTGCCGCCTGATACTTCAGCAGTTTATTTCTAAGCCTCGCATTTTGCATATGTGGTTGACTTTTCAATAACTTGTATTCCTTCCATACTGATTAATGAGAAAAAAGAAAAAGAACCTTTTAAAAGAAAGTCCACTGCATTCATTTCTGCTAATTTCCTCCTCAGAGCTGAAATTACATGAACAACTTCTAATTTTTGGCCAATGTACAGATTCTGGCATTCGACTGGTGAATATCCCACAAATACATGAGTAGCCCAAGGTCGGGAATTAAAATATCCCCATAAATAAGTACTCGGG
>JAOXJK010000077.1:1950007-1968885 GCA_025774025.1 Xenus cinereus
CCCCGGGGGCGGCCTACAGAGCTTCATGCTTTTGTGTGAGGGGGGAACGACAGGGAGGTGGGGGAGAGAAGAATGTTAAACCCTACGAGGTGTGGAGGAGTCCGCCCAAAATGTCCATTTGATACTGCTGAGAAATTAAAGTAAGAGATTTAAAAATTAAATTCAGAAGGAAAGTAAGCTTCAGGAACACGTTCTTGGGCCCAAGGTGTGTTTACAGGTGGGATACGCCTGATTCTCTTCTCAGAGGGAAGCCGCAGCTGTACGAGAGCGGTGCAGGGAGAGAGAATCGAGTGAAAACGTGGCTTTTACGGAGGCGAGAGAAACAGCGGGGGGCGAAAACGAAGAAAATGGGTCGTTGGTGCTGCAAAACACCGACCTTGGGCTTCTCAGATCCCACCCAAAAAAACCCCTCCCCGTTTCTCACCCAAACTGGTTCCCGGCGATGGCTCGGCAGCCGTACCTCAGCCAGTTCAGTCACGCCGGGGAAGGTGTGACTAAAACAGAAAAATACAAATTTTGTGGGTTTTTCTGCTGATTCTCCCCCACTTTTTTTTTCCTGTTTTTTACTCCTATAGATACTGTATGTGTAGCATTCTGACGAGGCATGCCGGGTAAAAATATACTATGCAAATTGTGTACAGTGTTGCATGCTTTGCTCTCCCTCTGCTTTTAGTGGCTTTCCAAGAAAAAAAAAACAAAACCACCACCAAACAAAACAAACAAAAAAGTGTTGTTATTTTTGTGACTGGACTCATTTAAATTAAAAAAAAAAAAGAGCAAGAGAGAAAAGGCGGGCTTGCATGCTGTGAGGGGGTTTGTCCTCGTTTCTATGGGTTTTATGGAATTTAGATGTACCAAACCACCTCGACCTGCATTATAATTAACTTTTATACAATAAATGAGGGCGGAAAACAAAAAGCCAGATCAGGGCCGAAGTCAAACACAGCAACTTCGCCTATAACCCCACTGTAGCCTTTAAGTTNNNNCCCTGAGGGGGCGAGCGCGGCCTTGGCGGCGGCGGCCGCTCGCTGAGGCGGCGTCGCGGAATGGCGGCCGCCGCCCTACGTCACATCGACGCGTCAGCCCCCGCCTTCCCCCGTCCCTACGGTGGCCGCCGTGTCGCCGGTGGCTTCTTCTCCCCCTCCCGCCCCAAGGCTGAGGTGAGAGAAGCGGCCCCGGCTGAGGCGAGAAGGAGCCGGCGGCGATGTCCCAGCCTGAGGTGAGGCGGCCAGGCCCCAGCCGGCGAAGCGGGCGCTGGGCCGGGCCCTGAAAAAGGAGACGGGGAAAGGGGGGGAAGAAGCCCCGCGGTCGGCGCTTGAGGAGGAGGAGGAGGCGGCGGCGGCGAGGGCCCCGGCTGAGGATGGGGATCCTCTTCACCAGGATATGGAGGCTGTTCAACCATCAGGGTGAGGGCGAGGTGGAGGAGGGAAGGTGGCGGGGGGCCTGAGGGGCGATGGCCGGCGAGCTGAGGCTGCCCTTCTGGGCTGAGGGGAGGAGGCGGGGGGGGGCCTCTTTGGTCACCGCCACAGCGGTGGCCACCGGGGCTACAAGGCTACGAGCCTTGAGGTGAAGAGGCCCGAGAGGACAGGCTGCGGCCAGGAAAGTTGGAGGGGGAGGAGCGGGGGTGGGTTTAACCTTTATTTTTTGCTTCTCACAAGTCGCTGAAAAGCTCGTTTCCTGAAAAGGTTGGCTGTTAAATTATTAAGGTGTGCTGAAGGACTACAGCTGTGTGGCGTCGTTAGGGTCTAGTCTCATCTTGTCACCTGCCGTTCATTAATGGCCTTGAGTGATCACCCCCCCCCCACCCCCCGCAAAACTGCTGTTCGGGGAGTAAATGTTAGAAGTAACTTCAGATTTGTAACGCCTGTCTCCTTACAGTGAGCTTTTAATGAGAGTCGTAACTTTTAACGGTAAAACACATGCTGAGGCTCTTCTCCGTGTTTATAATGTCTTTTAAATTTGATTTTTTTGAGTGAAGTGCTCTTGCACATGCATGCTGAATGTCCCAATTAATTGCCCATTAACACCTAGTGCAAACACAACAAAATATTTTTGTCTTGTAGCGTCCAGCCCCACCTCAGACCTTCCGTTCCAACTGATTTCCTAACATCCACTATGCTGGCAGCATCCCACCCGAAACAAAAGTTCCTAGTTATGGGGGGTCAGGTAAGCAGATATTTTTACAATATTGTGCAGTTATGCAAAGTTATTAAACCCGGAGTTTATATTTGACGGTGCGTAAGACAACTCTGCAAAACCACACAATATTGATAAAATCCAGACCAAGAAACCCCACTTACCTGACCCCTGTCCCCTCCCTCCCTCCTCTGCGATGAGTCAATGCGAGTGTACTTTGCTAACAGCAGGGATTGATCGCTGGCCACCTGGAGCTTGGGCAGGCTTATAATGGCTTTTTGTTGCCCTTGTGGACCACTGGGGAGGGGGGAAGAAAGCCCCTTCTCACAAAGCTTTTACTTGCATGAATAGTCCCGTTGAAGCCAAGGTTATTCGTGCAACTAAAAGTTGCGTAATTTTGCTGAGAGCAGGCAGCGCTGACTCCTCCTGGAAATCACAAATTCGAATGCTCTCCACAACACCAGCTGTAGGATTCCAATCCAATTTTTTGCGCTGTTTGGGAAAGAAGGTGCTAAATAGAAGCAATAATTGATTCTGGCGTTGAGCTCCGAGATGTGTTCGCGTTATGTGTCAGAGTAGTTTTGTGGAGCACTTGTTGGTTCGTCTAAAATTAAATGGGGTGAACGGAGGCTGTAAAATATCCGTAGGCAAATCTCTTCTCCGGGTTCCAAACCTGCTGAAAAGGAGAAGGAGGGCGCTGAGGGAGCCAGGTGGATGGCCCTGCTTACGGTGCAGATCAGCGCTGCTGGGGGTTTTAAAAACTCTCTGCAAAGAGGTGGGGATGTTGCGGGCCGTAAGGAAAGTACAGCCTTGGAAATGAACGCCTAACGTGTGTGAGCGTGTGTGCTGGAGAACTGCTGTAGCTGGGAAGAGAGAGTACAGTCGTCTTGTAAGCTGCAAAAAACGTGTGGAAGCTCGGGAAAGGCTTCCAGAGTGAGATTGCTCTAGCAAGAAGGAAAAAAAATGTCATGTAGTCTCACAGAAATTGTTCCTGTAGATGTGCAGATGGGGAAAAACCAACAGTCACTTACCTGCTCAGAACAGTCCGCGGGGTTTGTACCCCTCTGCAGACAAACCAACTCTTAGCCGTGGTCCAGGAAATGTGGTACCTGGAGTTTGGTGCTGTTTGCTTAGGAAATCGGTCCAAAATGCCAACACTAACCTTGTTTCATAACGCAGTTGTTATCATGATAGCAAAGTTAACTATGTGACTTACTAGTGATATTTTTATTTCAGAGCACAAAGTAATCATTGTCGGCCTGGATAATGCAGGAAAAACGACCATTCTTTATCAATTGTAAGTATGAACGGCGGATGACGTTGCGTGTATTTCAAGGTGTGCATCGTATATATTACTCTGACTTGTTGCTGCTTTTTTTGCTTTCACTTGGAGAGCGTTGCGCTGAAGATTACAGCTGTAACCTGGACGGTACAGGTGGCAGCGGGTCAAAGAGTGTGGTTAGGGCTTGGAAAGGTCCGTGTTTTGCCTAGTACACGAACGAGGTTTTGTTCAGGGCTTTTATTTATCAGATTACATCGCTATTACCACTTAATCACAACTGCCTTTGGTGTCACCCTGTCGGCTCTTTGCCAGCTCCATAAAATACGATCGTAGTGAGGTTTAGCCACAGGAGCGACGCTGCTAAACCGACCCGCGCCGCAGCATCTAAATCCTAAACGCATCGTTCTGCGAGCGGCAAAGCAGCGACGCCGGACCTCTCCCTGCCACGACTCATCCCCTGCGCACCGAGGTGTGCCTCCATGTCCTTTGTGCTGGGGTTGGAGGAGGAAGGCTGAGCATTGGCCAGCTCAGCTCTGGGGCTAGTGGCAGCCCGTGCTGCCTGGCCTGGGCTTTATTTGGGCCACCGGCACCGGTCGCTGTCCCGCAGCTTCTGCCTTTAACAGCGGCGCTGACTCCTGTTTGTCTCGCGTTAACCTTGCTGCTGTGTGAAACTTGTACGAGCTTCGTATCTCTGGCCCTTGACTGCGTTTTGATAAAAAGGTACAAATTTGTCCATCGACTCAGAGGCCGCTAGGTGGGACAGGCAACTCAAGGTCTCTTTAGAAGAGAAACAGATTTGCGATTTCTCACGTGAAATAGTCTGGCATTAGGAAGTATTCCTGGGTCAGTATCAGAAATAATTCCTGTTAAGAGATCTGGCCACGCCGGTCCGATCCTACACTTAAAATATGCTTTCTTAAAACGTTTGGGGTTTGTCAAATTATGATCTGCCTTTTCCTTTCTGAAACATGAAACTCGTGCAGCATTTCCAGCCACTTATGTCCTAGAACGCTCTGCAGAGAAAGTGAAAAGATGAAGGTGGTTGTTGTTACTTAAATCGAGAGTGAGAAATTCTAAAAAGCATAAATAGAATGAAGAATACTTTTTAAGACTAGTAACTGCTGCAGCCGAGGGCTGTCCTCAGTGCATTTTAATGCTGCCAGTGTCTTTCCACTTCCTCCACAGACGTCTCATGATTCCTCTCATCTTCTGATTTCTGCAGTCTCAGTGTTTTCTTTTCCCTTTTGTGGGTCTCTGCGTGCCTCCTTTCCTTTATACCCATTTGAGCTCTGCAGGACTTCCCCTTCTCTCTGCTTGTATTCCTCTTCCCGGTTGCCGCTTTCACGGAGCTCCGTACGTGTGCTGTCCTCTGTTCCTCCTCTTTGACTCCTCCTTAAGCCGTACCTCCATCTGGGCATATCCCATTTTTTCTCTCACCATTGCTTCGTGACAGATAAGTGCTCTGGGTGTGAATTAATATGTTTAACTCTTTTCACAAGAGATGACTAGCCGGACAGCTAGTGTTGGTGAGTGCTCTGGCCGTTACTTTGAGGCCGTGGAGGGTCACAGCAGATGCTGGAGAGGTGATTCTTCTAACAGATCACAGCAGCTCCACGGACACTTCGTTTCTTCTCGTTCTTGTACTCAGAACCCCTCCCTCCCCTCAGGCAGCCGTAGGATTTTGTGATCAGGTGTCTAGAAATGCCATTAAGCTTCGCGCTCACCTTCTTTCGGGGGGGAGGAGGGAAAAATCCACCTATCGTATTGCAAACTGCAAGGTGGCAGCAGCTTGAATGTGGAGGGCTGTGGGCTCAGCCAAGGGAAGGGGATTCATGATACGTCTCTTCCAAGCACCAGAAGCACTCTGCTAAAATCTGGTTTTTAAATATGAAATCAGCCACAGGCATCTTATGATGTCACTGTTATCCTTAATTTGATTTTATCGTTCTTTCTTCTTGTCCTTCTCTTTCCCTTACACAGTTGCTCTCAAATGTGTGGGGTGAGGTGTCTCGTTAGGCTGCTGAGGCACGGGGTAACTGGGATTCCTTTGGAGAGCACTGGACCATCCCTTTATCTCCTCAGTTCTCTTTATCCTCTTCAGGAAATATTCCAGCACTGTTATAACTCTCAACTTACTGACACTGTAACTAAAACTCTGCTAAAGCTTCAAAAAATGTTCATATAAAATGAAAAAATACATCAAGATTACCAGAAGAAAAAATAATTAAATCCTTTGAAAATTGTTCACATTTTCCTTGAAGCTGCCTTTAATTATTTTTTTTGCACATTCCTACAGAGCAGAGTTTAAATAATTTGAACTTGAGGAGTATCGAGTAGTTTGTTATCACTACTGAAGTGAAACTGGTGGTCTTAACCACAAAGATGTGCTAAGTATCTCTAAAACAATATATTTTAAATACTGCATTTCTGCATGTCTGCATTTCTCTCCAAAATGAGGGGTTATTGGACTGCGCAGAAGGGAGAGAGAAGGAATTTTGGACATAAAGGGACTGAACTGTGAGGAAAGTGTGTTCTTCGTGGCCTGTACTGGAAGGCGAGCGAGATGCTGCGTGTCTGCTGGAGCTGGATGCTGAGTTGTTGTTTTTCTGCAACCTTGGAAATCTTGTGGCTTAACCACATTCTTGAAGCAAACAACTGCTCTCTCCCATGCATGCCAAAATCAGCCTGGAAAAAGAAAAGCTGACTGCTTAAAACAGCTTCTGAAGCAAATATTCTCTCAGCTTTATGAGTTAATTAATTATAATATAGTTTTCTTCATGAATGCTCTCTCAGCTTTATAATTTGATTATTATATAGTTCACTGAATCCTTTTTTTGTTGCTGTTCTTATTTATTTTTATTTTTATTCACCTTCCACCATCAGACCTTGTCTCTATTTGCCTGCTATAATTCTCCCACGAAGCTTTCTAGCTCAGAATGAGCGCGACGTGTAGTTTTTATAGCGGTGGGTCAGTTTGGAGTCCCAGGACGCTCGATGGTGCCGGTTTCTGCGGTGTCTGACCGAGCTGCTCTCTTCCCTCTGCAGCTCCATGAACGAAGTGGTGCATACCTCGCCCACCATTGGGAGCAACGTGGAAGAGATAGTGGTCAACAACACGCGCTTCCTGATGTGGGATATCGGAGGGCAGGAGTCTCTCCGGTCTTCGTGGAACACCTACTACACAAACACCGAGGTGAGAATGAGCCGAAGGCCTTTTTCCTGGAAGTCCTGGCGTAGCCGTTGCTGGTGATGGGAATAGAGCGTACCTGAGAGAGGGAGTTGGGCGGAGAGGAACCTAAGGAAGTCGAACAAGGGCAAGTGTAGGGTCCTGCACCTGGGGAGGAATAAGCCCCCCACACCGGTACAGGTTTGGGGCTGACCTGCTGGAGAGCAGGTTGAAAAAGACCTGGGAGTCCTGGTGGACAACAAGTTGCCCACGGGCCAGCAAAGTGCCCTTGTGGCCAAGAAGGCCAATGGTCTCCTGGGGAGCATTCAGAAAAGTGTGGCCAGCAGGTGGAGGGAGGTCATCCTGCCCCTCTGCTCTGCCCTGGGGAGGCCCCAGCTGGAGCACTGGGACCAGTTCTGGGCTCCCCAGTTCCATAAGGACAGGGAACTGCTGGAGAGAGTCCGGTAGAAGGTGATGGGACTGGAGCATCTCTGTGCTGAGGAAAGGCTGAGAGCCCTGGGGCTGTTTTTAGCTGGAGAAGAGCAGACTGAGAGGGGATCTCATCGATGCTGAGCAAGAGCTAAAGGGTGGGTGGGCGTCTGGAGGATGGGGCCGGGCTCTTCTCTGTGGGGCCGGGGAAAGGGCAAGGGGCAACGGGCACAAACAGGAACACGAAAAATTCCATCTCAGCATGAGGAGGAACTTTGTCACTTCGGTCTTGCAAGCTCCCATGATCGATTTACTGAAGCACCCCCAAGAATTTTAAGAGCTCTTTAGCGGTGAAGTTGCAGCACATATACTGAACTTGATTAAAATAATGATTTAAGTCACCATTTCCTATATGATATCGATGGTGTTTTTTAAAAAAAGTTAGTTTTTATTATAATTAACTTAGTTCTCCTGTGCTTCCCTATAAGATGCTATGGCACATATCTGCATGTGTGCTCTTGAAGTACAGAGTTTGTTTTTTTTTTAAAATCCCTCACAAATACCTATTTGCATGTTAGTATTTGAAGTGGAGGGAGGAAGCTGGTACAGTTTACCTGTTTAAGGCTGCAACGAATTATTTGCTGACAAGCGTGTGGCCAGAAAGATAGTTTGTTCTCTGACTAACAACTTTTCACCTTTTTTTTTAAAGTTTGTGATAGTTGTTGTGGACAGCACAGACAGAGAGAGGATTTCTGTGACTAAAGAAGAACTGTATAAAATGTTAGCACATGAGGTGAGTAGACCCTGTGGTTTTCTTTCTTTTAATGTTTATTTTGGGTAAGACCTGGATGATGGGTGTGAGGGGGAGCAGGTTTGCAGGCTGTTGGTGAGAGCTCTCACGCCCGCTGGCTGGAGCCAGACCAGAACGGAGAGAGACCTCCCCAGTCAAGCCCAGGGCAAACGTCACCAGTTGGGTTCTCCCAGCTGCAGGTTTCACATCTGACTTCTTCCTGCTAGAGCCTCTGTCTTTAGTGAAGCTCCTAATAAAGCTGTAAATTAACACCAAATTACTAAAAAGAACGCCGGCAAAAGTAGCTTTTCAACTTCTGAATGCTTCTGTGAAACAGAAGTTAGGACCTATAAATGACTTTGGTGTTTTTTGCGCTTCAGTCCATGTTAATAGCTGAATGAGATCGTTTTAAAAAATACATTGTTTCCTCCAACAACTTAATTACTATTTTTGATAGCTTTGTGGTTGCTTGATGTTTTCTGTTTGCACAGCCTTAATAATGTCTTATAGCAACCAGCTATCAAACTGAAGAAGCAGGCTGCCTGTGGCTACGACGGCCGTCTTTCTATTTGTATTTGGAATTACAGAATAAAAGCACGATTTGCCAGCTTGTAATCGCCCTCTTTAAAACTGAGCCCCGTGTCAGGTCTGAAACTGAGCTGTCTGGGTCTGATTCAGGAAAGCTGGAAGTGCTGTAAGAGCCGAGGAACACCTATTCTGACCTGGATGTCTCAAAGACTTTAATCGATCCAGGCAGCGCCTGATTTATACTGCAGGTGTCTTTATATAGGCTTGATTACTGGGGGGACCCGTAAGACAAGTTCCGTGCAAGCTGGATCAGTTTGTACAAGATGACACCGAGGACAATGAGCTTCCAAATTTAAGTGCCAGAATACAAAGGTGTGCAAAAAGTTCGCGGCATTATATCCCCAAATATTAGATCTATATTTAAACTACAGCCACTGTTTAGCAGATGACTGCAGGAAGGGCAATGGCTGCCTGTGTATTTCCTTTGAGTGGTCATGGTAATCTGAAGCGTTTGAGAAAAAGCAAGGGCTTTTCCTAGTGTCTTGAATTTATAATTTTTGGTATTTAAATTAAAATTTTGTTTAATAAAATAAATTCCAATAAAGTGGGGTGGCTTTCTTGGTAGTGGCGGAGCGTTAAATGTGGCATGGGAGGTTTGTTGCCATTGGGTCTACTGCTTTTGTATTTAGCATTTCAGAGAAGTCTCCTGCAGTCGCTGAACAAAATCTGCATCTTCTGTCTCGTAATCTGTAAAGGAAGATGCGGAAGTTGTTAACGAGCTGACTTTGAAATGAGGGAAGTCTGGAACCCCAAGCAGCATGAATGCCCTCGCTTCGCGTTGGGAGACTGTTTCTGTGCTGCGAAAGACCCCCTCTCACAGTAAATGTGCCCATTGTTTTACAGCAGGATGTTTTCAGTATGTTCTGCTGCCTCTCCAGATGCGGTGACGTTTGAAGAGAACAATAATACATATAAGCTGAAATAGAAGTCAAATATTTATTTAGAATAGCTTTTCCTTGCAGTCCTTGAAAACCAGTCCAACTGAATTTTTGTTAAGGCACAATTGAGTTGCCCAGGTCAGTTCTAGCTATTTTCTGGACAAGTACAGTAGATCGTTTGGGAATTAATTTTACTGCTTGTAAAAATTAGTGTGCCTGGTAGGCATTTAAGTGAATGAGTTGTCTGGGCTTCCTGGGGAGACTTTTTTACTTTCAGAGGGACAGATTTTCAATAATACGTGCCTGTACTAGTGTAATTCCAAGCAGCCTGAGATAAAATAAGCTTGTCCCTGGAGTGGCTGTTCTCTAAATTGTTAGCACTCAGGTTTTAAATATTGCATAGGCCTCATAAAGAAGTTTATTGCAACGTGCTTGTTAGTGTAGATGTCCATCCTTTGGTGCCGAAGCAGTGTCAGTGGTGATTTTCTGTGTATCCTCTAAATAAAAGATTACTGCAGGTTGCTTCACGCTGTCGGTGGCGGCCTTAAAGCTCCTCGATGGGTGGGACTTCCCTGGCCGAGAGCTGCAGTGAAGGAAGAGCATCCTTTATGGGTTTTACTGGTGCTTAAAACATTCTGGTGGGGTTGCCCACTGTTGCCCTGTGTAAGAACTGCTGCACAGTCGACTCGTTTGGGGCTAAAATCAGTTTTAACAGTATGGTAAGACGTAAAGGTGTGGGGGGTGTCTATGGAAAAACCAGAAGAACGGAGGGGTTTGGATACAGAGGCAGGAGTGACCTGGGAGGTCAGGATTAAAGGGGGGGCCTGGGCTGTCGGAGGGGTGTGTGGCAGTACAGTGGCTGCGCACACACGGATACAGGGTGCCTCCCATCCTCACGGAGCACAACAAAACACCATACCTAGTTTTACAGGTCATCCCAGACAAAAATTGGACGTTTGATCTGCTGCATCAAAGGATTTTCTGAAGTTATGCGTCAATCAGCCTGCAGCGTTTCATAGTTCAGGTTTTTCTGTTAGGAATTAAGGTTCTCTAGTTTGGTATCACATCTTTTGCCTCTGAGGGCTGATTTGTAACCATCTTCTTTTTTTCTTCCTTCTCCCTAGGATTTAAAAAAAGCAGGTTTGCTGATCTTTGCTAACAAGCAGGATGTTAAAGAGTGTATGACAGTAGCTGAAATATCTCAGTTCCTGAAGCTGACTTCAATTAAGGATCACCAGTGGCACATTCAGGCATGCTGTGCTCTAACTGGAGAGGGGTAAGAGTCATTCTTGTCTCTAGGAGGGGAGTCTTGGATTATTTTGGTATTTTTATCATGGTGTTCGGTTTTAACACAATTCCTCCCCTGTCGATAATTAAGCTTGAAGATTTTTGGGCTCAGAACATGCTGACTTGGGATCAGTGTGATCTGAAAACCAACTTTCACAGCAAATCCACAGTCTCACCTCACACTGATAAAACTGTGTATGATTTGGGTCTAGTGAGGGTGGGAAAGACCAAAAATCTCTTCTGGTTTATTAAGAATAATCATAATTAGAGAAAACTTCAATGTATGTCTTGAAGTGCTGGGATCTGAAGTCTCTCACCTGGAGTTAAGATTCTAGGAAAAGCTGTGCTCGGAGTGAGTTGCTTCTGGAAATGACTCCTTCAGTCAGAATTGCAGAGTTCTTAGGAAGAAATGAAATTGGTGCCATGGAATGATCTTTGAAGTTATCCCCAGAAGCGCATGCTATTCCTTAAAAATTATCTCTTTTGTTTGCAGACTGTGCCAAGGACTCGAATGGATGATGTCAAGACTTAAGATCAGATGATTTTTAATGACTTCTTTGCACAGACATTGCTTGAAACGAGCTGTACCCATGATTACCTTCACAGTGGCAGAATTAATGGGTTAGATGTATTTATACTGAACTGATTTCAACTTTATTTTCTACATAGATGCACACACACGTACGTGTATATAAATTAAGACCATTCAGCAAAAAGCAAGATGCAGTTGAGGCTCCAGTTTGGTTTCCTGTTTGGTTTCCTCTGAGGCTGCGTTCAAAAGCTGTGATCAACCTTCTTTTCAAGATACAGCCGCTCGGAACAGCCCAACCTTGAGCGTGGTGAAGATTGAAGCGAGAGGAAGGAGCTTTTAATTCTGAGTTTTATTATTCCATTGTAGTCCTCTCTAGTTGAAGATGTTGGCTTCATTACTCCAGTAAATTAGCAAACAAATCAATGGCATAGATACCAACTTTCCAGTATTTTTAAGGTTACCGATGTTACAAATGCAAAAATATTTTCCTGTATGTGTACTGTACATATTTGTGTATATTTATACCTCAATTTTAGGTTAATTGCAATCTGGTGAGAGCAGTGTGTGAAGCTGAATGAGTATGTTGGCAGTAGTACTAACATTTGACATGGGCAGCGTGTCACAACTTCTCCTCCTGGGTTCCCCGTCCGGCTGTAGCGTCCATCAGACACGTGGCTCACTCACCGGAACTTCATAAAGCAAACTCTCTCTTCAGACTGTTGCTTGTTTCTCACGTGATTTTTTCAGTTAGGGAGGCTGTACAGATTGAACTTCAAATTGCAGTGTCGGCAAACAGTAAAGTATTTGCCAAAGACTTGAAAATGAAACAGATTTTCTTTTTTTTTATGGTAGTCATCATTGGATTGGGTGATTCCAAAAAGCTCGTGTCCCGCTGTCCTGTGGTACTGCTGTCCTTCCTGTGCAGTACTCTTCGTTGCCGAGTCACCTCTGGTACAAGTACCTTTAGCTGTCATAAAGGGAAAAACAGCATCTCTCTCTTATTTTTATTCTTAACCAAAGAGGCACAAAAAGTGTTTAAAAATCCCACTGGAATCTGAACGGAACAAGTCATGCTTTTTACTAAGTGTTTTTCAGAGGGAGGCACGCTTCTCTGTGCCAGCCTAAAAATGTCCGTGTGTCGATACGCAGCGGATGGAACTGGGCTGGGGAACAGAGCAGATGACGCTACTTGAAAGGCTCTCGGTGCCCCCTGGATCGTGGCCCCGCGGAAGCTCCGGGGGCAGCACTTCTTGAAAAATAGAACTCCTCTGCGTGGCCCCCAGGTGAGTTGTGAGGAAGGGTCAGAGCACTACGCGGGCGGCTCTTCTCCCTCTGGTACCTACCGGGATGGAGGTTGTTCGGAATTACCTTGTTTCCCAGGATCCAGGCTTCGCCGGTGGGATGAGTTGGGTGGTTTGAGACGTCGTCGGTATTGGGGAAGTGAACGTAGCCTTCATCAGAGGAGTTTACCTTGGAGATGTGGGTTTGGGGGGTACAGCAAAAATGAAATAAATCCTCCTTTAAAATGTCCTTCCCTCTCTTAGCTCATACGTCTGGTAAGGATGGAAAAGACATTTTAAAGAGGGGAAAAAAAAAAAGCTTAGTTTGAACTTTTTAAGGTGCTTCTCTTTGGTTTTGGGATAATCTCGTCAGCGCACCTGCCTTCCCGTTTGCCTGCTTCTCCGGGGATCGTGGTGTGAATCTGGGGGGAAAAGAGAGGGAGGCAATTTCAAAAGTCTGTATTTAACAAAGGCAGGTAAAGAATTTAACTTTTTAATATATTTTTGGTATCTCTTTATGATGCTCACTGGCTAGGGAATCTGCTGTCTTTGTTAAACATTTTAACGTGTACATGCATATATTTCTAGTGCATGCACATAGATATCGGTATTTAACTGGTGTATTGCAAAATGTATACTTGTTTGAAGAAATAACAATTTCATGCAAAGACTTTCTCAGTTTATCTGACAGTATCTTCAACAAATGAGCTGTGTGCACACTTGCCTATGAAATGGAATTGTACATTTTCTAGTCTTAAAAAAAAAAAAAAAAAAAGAAAAAGCAGACTTGCTTATAAACCTGAGCCTTTGGTTTTTGAGTGTTATGTCTCCCCCTTCATCCCTTTCAAATGTTTTCCTTCGGTACCCTTAAATACCGCATCCCTTTGCCCTGAGGCTGTGCGTGCTGGGGTTTTGTTCGTTTTTAAGGAGAGGAGTTGTTGCTGTTAATGTCAGAAACGTCACGCAGGGGTGTTCTGATCCTGCTTCTCCCTGGAACTGGCTGCTTACTCCTTCGCTGGAATTCGTTAGGACTTGGGACGCCCGTATAATGGAAGTGGGGTGGTTTTTCCAGGGATGGCTGATGTTGCAATCAGCCATCTTATGTTTACTCCTCTTCCCTCTCCGTGTCCCGGCCACTTCCACTTTCTGTGGCCTCTAAGATACCGTGGGCTTGACTCCGTCTTTGTTTCCCAAGTGGGACAGATCCCAGCAGGGAGCTGGGATAACCACGGGCGCGGACACGGCCTGGTGAACCAATGGCTTTTCTGTCCCAAAGAGTAAATCCTTGTCTGTGTGTTGGGCGGGGAGCCATCGGCCTTAACCCGACTGCCAAAAAGGCGTGTGTCGTGGCATGTGTCACGATGAGTTGTCTTCTCTACCTGTGTTGGGATCTTGCAGCATCTTAGAGGGTGGATGTAGCAAGAGCTCAGTGTTGGCCAACGCTTCCTGACGCATCGCCTGCCTGTGGCATCCCCGAGTGGGGCTTGGGCATCGGAGGAAGACACACCTTCCTCCTAAGCGCTGGATTTGCAGTCTCTAAGGGTGACTTTTGTCTGTAGCAGTTGGGAAACTCTTTGTCACCCCCTTGTAAAGAGAGGTGAGGATTCCAGGTTCTCGCCCCACCCAGCAGAAGCGGGGCCTTCCATAGCCTCACCCCGGCACGGCGGTGGAAGTTGTTGGAGGAAACTTTGCCCGAAGGTTCTTTCCGAGAACCCGTGTTGGCTCAGGTCTCAATGAGATGATCGTTAGAGGAACGGCCAAGTCTGTGCCCTCACGGTAGTGTGGTTGTGAGGGGCCTTTTCCACATACCTTGCCTAATGTTAGAAATTTCTGTCTTTCGATTTAGCCCCGTAGTAGAGGAGGAGAAGAGCAAACTCTTGAACACACAAACCCTTTTTGTACGTGCTTCTTGTTTCCAGCTTTTTCTTTTTTCCCCGTAGGACAATTCACATTTTTTCCCACAACTCTGTCCCTAGAAAAGCAAGTGAACTTTGTCTCGACGCTCCTTTGGGCCTCTCTGGGTATTGTTTGGAAGCGATTGTCTTTAACGTGAGTCGTGACCTGGATTTGTATTGCTTTTGTGTTTTCTCCCTCCGTCTGTGGTGTTGGCTTTTGGCTAAAGCTGGAGATCGCTTTGCCTTTGTTCTTCGTGAAATTTATTCTTAGGATATTTATACAGAAAAAGGGAGGGGGTCTTTAAAAACGGTTATTAAGTTGATGCTGCAGAATGCCATTTTACTGGCAAAAAAAATACAGCAGCAACTCACGTTTCAATAATCTAATAGTTCCAATGTTTCTCTTGGTTTGGCAAATAATAAACTTGGTAAATCGGCTCTACAACGCGCTGCCCCTCTCACCTGAAAGCTCCGCGGGCTTTTTAATTGCGAGGAAAGGTGGGATGTAGAACTCGGAAAATATGAACAGGGATCTAGCTAGATTCTTTTTTATTCTTTTTTTTTTTTCTTGTTTTCTTTTTTTCAGGGAGGCTTAACAGCTGTTTTCCTGTGTGTTCTGCAGTATGTTCCTGGGTGTGCGTGTGTGAATTTTAAATGTACCCGACAGGCCCCTCCTATAGTCTATGCAGCTCAAGTGCCTGAAACTAATCAGAATTAGTTATTAAATATAATCCCCGAGCAGCTTTTTTCTTCCTATACTACAACTTCCATTTTCTTTCAAATAGATCTATTTCTATAAAAGCATCTAAATCAGTGGGGTTTTCCCCTCCCCACACACCAGCTTTAACATGATTTATGATAAATGTATTTATTACAGTTTTTTCCACCCTCTGCGCTCCCGGCGCGTTCCCGTCTGTCAGAGGTACCGTACCCAGCTTGTTCTGGGAGAGGAAATATTGCATTTGTCTTTGTATCAGACTGGTTAGCTGGAATTCTTCTCCAGAAACTCTGCTTCAATAACTTTATCCAGGAATACTTGGCCTTGTGACCGTCCTGGTGTAAGTAGTTCCTTTTTAATTGGCCAGTAAAGCATTAACTTTGCTGCTCTCGGACTAATTCTAGGATTCTATGAATTATGTCTGAAATGTAGTTTTTCAGCCAATTCAAGCGAATGTAACATTAAGCCTTGGAGTGGTGCATCGTTGAGCGTTACGGGACGGGAAGGATTTGATGCCATGAGGAGTGGCGCTAAGAAAAGCGTCTTTGCATATAGTTCTGATGTATTATAAATGCAAATGTGACTCGAATATAATTGTTGCGGCGAATACATTAAATGTACAAAAAATGAGACTTTATAAGCGGTTGCCAGTGTAACTTTTTTACAACGTGCTTTAGAATCATAAGCAGAAATGATACTCTTGCCTTAGGAGGATTTTACTGGTTGGTTTTTATACTGTACAGAAAATTTTTGGAGGTGTTCTTCCCGTCAGATTGTAGCCTTTATTCCCGGGAGGATCGTACCCCCGCACCGGCTTCCGCCTTTCCAACCGGATTCCTTGTGAGCAAGGACACAAGTTGGGTGAGGTTTTTAAGCTTTTATAAATGGAGACAACTCAGCTGATGCTGAATGAGGGCAGAAAATGCTGCTGTACCTTGAAGGCTGTAAATGATTCTCTGTAAATCCTCAGCCCAGTGTTGCTCTTGTCTAAACGCTCCCTGCGTCAGCCACTGGGGAGAGGAGAAGAGACCTATTCTCCTGCGCAGAGATTCAGAGGTTTTAAAAAACAGCACCCAAAATCCCTCAGATTGGAACCCCTGAGCACTTTTATGGCTCATAAATTGAAGAATCGGCAGTATACGGTAGCGGGATGGTAACCCATCCACTTTAAGCTGTGTCTGTATTGTGTTTTGATGAATGTTTCCAATATATCCTCCACTTTCTCGCTGCCGCCTTTGCCAAGACCTTCAGTCCTGCAGCCGCGGTCCCGTCCTCAGCCTCTGCCCAGTTCTGGATGAGAACACGAACCTCCAGCGCTGAACCCCTCGGTCTTTGAGTCGAAAGTAAACGTTTCAGATGAGTATATTAATGACGTAGTTACGTTATGGTGTATCACTTAAATACAAAGCCCATGTGTACGCGCATTAATCATACGACCAGGGTCATGTTTCTTTCGGTCGCTTGTATTTTGTACTTCTCTTCCTAAAAAGTTTGTCGTCTTTTGGAAAGAAATGGATAAATTACGCGGCTAACGCTGACACTGCAATAAAAGCTCATTCCGGAATATACAAAATTATTGGTTCAAATTCATACCGAGACCGGCGAGGGCTCCGTTTCCCAGCTCGAGCACTTCCGAGTCTGAAATTTAGGCATGTTTATTCAGCTAAAAGTTTTTAAAAAACTATTAATTATAATAAAGCTCAGTTATGATTCTCTAAAGTAACTTTTTCCTGACATTTTATCGTAACATTCCTTGAATTGTTTCCCCCCTGTACCGCTTTCTGACTTTTAAAATCTGATTTTCATTTAGCTGGAGGGAGCTCGTCCAGTTCTTGTAGTTGATGTTGGCGAGGTGAGACACGGGTCTGGTGTGGAATTGTTGCGGGGGGCTGCGTGTGAGGGTCCGTACGTGCTCATAGGTAGCTTTGGAACTGCTAATTCTTGAAAAACTACCACTACTTGTAATTTTAAGCTGAAAGCACTTGCTGGAATTGTACTGTTTGCATTAAATCTTGCGTGTGCACGTGTTGAAGTGAAACTTTTCAAGCAAAGACCTGGTTTCTGCCCTAGAATGTGGGCTCGTCTGGGTGTTTTTGGGGTGAAATGTGCTGTTCTCCCGAGCCGGGGATGAGGGGCTGGCGTTTGGGACAAGTTTGGTAATAACTCTGTGTGGCTGGTTTGAAATAGAAGGGAAATTAAAATCAGTGGTGAACTGCACTGGTATTTCTGGATGCTTTTAGCATTAAATACCTTTATTCTTTTTAACTGCGCACAAGAGAAGTGTTGGCTGTGGCGAAACTCCCCCTGTTTCACTTCTGCATCCAGCGACGGGGCGTCTCACGCAGGTGATTCCAGCGGCTCCTGCTGCTGAGATGAGCCTTGGCTCCAGCACTTCCTTCTGGGAAACTGGAAATAAGAGGTTTTAAATGAAAATGTTGTAACTTTGGGCCTTTTATTTCTGTGATTGTATGAAAGTTACAGACTGCTGTGTTCTCTTAATTGTTTGGGTTTTTTTTAATTTGGTTGGTTAGTTTTTTAAATTAAAACGTAATATAGTACTTTTTTTTTGATCCTATTACCACTTTTTAAATTCCAGGCCGTGTCATTGCTCTTTTGTAGCCCGGGCTGCAGTGATTTATTCTCTCCGAATGTGGCTCTTTAATACGAGGTTGAATTAGATGCAAAACTACACAACAGTCGGCAGCTTCAGAGTTAATTCTTGTTATTAACTTTTTTGTTCTGTTCTCGCTTTTTGCCCCTGATTCTTCAGAACTGGAAGGTGGTGTGTTTGGTGTTTTTTTTCCCCTCCAAATATATATATGTGTATGTATATATATTTGTGTAGGCAAACTATTGGGGTGATGCGAAGAGATGCAGGTCATGGAATAGTAACGATGAAAATTGTCTAGTTTTTTGGTACATAAATAAAGATTCGGTGTAAACGCCGTTACGCTGCCGCGGTCCTTGTCCTGTTGAATCCGAAGAGAGGCCCCGTTCTTACCCGTGTGTAGAGCTTGGAAACCTGGATTAACGGATGGGAATTAGAGCCCCGTAAACAACTAATAAACCAAACTGTTTATATTAAGGTGGCCAGAAAATGTCTTCATTTTAGAGTCGCCGTACCATTTTCAGAGTAAGCTGGACAACTTTTTCAAGTTTAATGATGGTTTTTATTGGAGTTGGGTTGATGGTTGGACTAGATGATCGTAAAGGTCCCTTCCAACCCGGACAATTCTGTGATTCTAAATGCATATTATAATAATTTTGGATTTGTTGAGCACAACACGTGGGTGCTACTTGAGCATCGTTTTAGAGCCCGTGGGCGATGGTGGCCAGGGCATGTGGTTGGTCTCCTCCTGGAGGGACGGTGGCCGTTCAGCCGGGGGGTGCCCTGCAGGTCCTTAATCTTCCCGTGCCGCTGCCGTACGATTTTCTTGTGCCCTTAGGAAATGCTCAGCTGTATCCAGTGTGCTCAGCAACAAACAATCCAGTTGCGTTCTTGGTTGAGAATTTTTTATTTACTTTGAAAGGCTTTAAATATATTTGATGAGCTATTTGAGTAGAGGTTGCTGGTAGATGAAGGAAAGGCTTGAACTTGATGGACAAGTTCTCATAAGAACTTTCAGTATCTTATTTTTCACCCAGACTCCTGTAAAACACGTCTTGAGAAACAAAGCCAGGAGAATTATTAGTTTCTTAAGAATGTCTTAATGTAACAAGGCCGAGCTGCTTCCCAAAGCGCAGTTTTAAACTGGAAATTTTCTCTCTCCGCAGAGGGGCTCCTGCAGGCGTCGGCCTGGGCCCTGAGAGAGAAACCACCGGCTGCCCCATCCCTGGAGGGGTTCAAGGCCAGGTTGGAGGGGGCTTGGAGCAACCTGGTCTGGTGGGAGGTGTCCC
>JAOXJK010000077.1:1982482-1996786 GCA_025774025.1 Xenus cinereus
CCAGGTTGGAGGGGGCTTGGAGCCACCTGGTGTGGTGGGAGGTGTCCCTGCCCAGGGCAGGGGGTGGCACTGGATGGTCTTCAAGGTCCCTTCCAATGCCCCACTGTGTTGCTGTTGAGAAATTTAAACTGGTGTTTTCATAGTGCACATAATGTTCTCTCTCTCACAAACCAAAAAGAAAGAGAAAAACCAGCATTTTTCAGCTTGTTTTCCCACTGCAAACTTACTGAGCAGACACTTCAGTGCATTTTTTTGCCAAACATTGCATCTTGCTCGTGCTGCTAAGTGTCTGCAAAGTCTGTCCAGCAAGAAAAAAAAACCAATCTAATTTTGCCACAAAAACACTCCTAATCAAAATCAGGTGTTGAACTCAGCATTCTTCCCACAGCTGCATTTAATTTTCCCTCTATTCTCTCAGTGCTTACGCACGAGGGTTGTAAGAAAGTTGGGGAAGACCCAGAAAGTGTTGTGGTGAGTGCAGACAAATAACTTTTCACCACTTTCAATCATAATTTCTTTTGAGACTTTGTAATGTTCTGCTGTTACGAGCCCTGCCTTCTCCTCTGTCAGCAGGTGCGTGCCCCATGCCTGCAGGTGGTGTGGTCCTCTCTGTGCCACCTACAAAGTGTGTTTGCTGCCCGTTGCCATAGCAATGATGCTTCTCAATGAACAGCCATAAACAAACTGCATTAAAAAGAACAAAACCCAAACAGTCCTTAATTAAATTAAAATTTGGCAGCAAAAATGCCATTTTTTCCCCTCTAAATATTTTAACGTGTGTCATGAGCCATTGGCCATGGCTGCTCATGACACTCACTGCCAGTCTCTGCTGTTTACACATTCCTCAGCTGCGAAACGACCTTCTGCGCTGTGTTTCCCCCATCACTTTTGATAATAATCTTCAGTCGCTGAGTAAGTTATAAGGCTTTCTGTAAATAATACAATTCCACAAGGAGCTGGGGAACTGAGACTCTGTAAACTTTCCCAACCAGATGCCAGCGATGGTGCTCGTTGACTGAGGCCTCACCTTGAGGGCTGTGTCCAGTTTTGGGCCCCTCACGACAGGAGGGACATTGCGGGGCTGGAGCGTGTCCAGAGAAGGGCAACGGAGCTGGTGAGGGGTCTGGAGCACAAGTCTTGTGAGGAGCAGCTGAGGGAGCTGGGGGTGTTCAGCCTGGAGAAAAGGAGGCTGAAGGGAGACCTTCTCGCTCTCTCCAGCTCCCTGAAAGGAGGGTGTAGCCAGGGGGGGTCGGTCTCTTTTCTCAAGTCACAGGCGATGGGACAAGAGGAAACAGCCTCAAGTTGCACCAGGGGAAGTTTAGGATGGATATTAGGAAGAATATTTACACAGAAGGGGTTATGAAGCCTTGGAATGGGCTGCCCAGGGAAGGGGTTGAGGCACCATCCCTGGAGGTATTCAAAAGACGGGTTGACATAGTGCTTAGAGCCATGGTTTAGTGATGGTTTTTATCAGAGTTAGGTTGATGGTTGGACTAGATGATCTTGAAGGTCCTTTACAACCCAGACAATTCTATGATTCTCTGAGTTTTGATAGGTGGAAGGCTGTCTCACAAAATGAACTACACGCAGCTCTAGAAAAAAAGCAATGAGTTTTGGTATGCGAATGCTGCGTGGGTCAGGGGAGTGAGTAAACGTAGGCTGCTATTTCATAGCTCTTGTATTATATACCTCCTAAATAAATCCTGAGAAGGTCACATGTTATTTCCTTCCTTTCTCCCTGCTCCAAATGGTTAGTTTGATAAATAGGGCAATATTTTAAGAAGTTAAGTACAAGAAAACATTTTCTGCTTTAAAATTTTGGACCATTTAAATGCAAAACAACATCTTCCTTTACCTTAGTCATCTTGCACTGTTCTTTTTAGTTCAAAACTGCTGAGCATATGCATATTTATAGGTTGTGGATAAAACAGTCTGCTCTGGTGTGCTAACCTGGGGCAGACCTGCCAGGCTGTCACCTGCAGCAGAATTTTTCTATTGCCTTTGGAACATTTGTCGCCCAGAAATCCAGTTGGTATTCTCAGAATATTCCAGCAAGCAGTGACTTGAAATCCAAGTCACAGACACAATTTTTCACAATAAAGCAATTCAAAAATATTAAGGGAATCGGTATTCCATTTGCCTCACGCATATTCTACTTCAGCATGCAATATTGATGATATTTCAATACGAATATGTATCATTGACATTTTAACCGACCAGAGAAGTGAATGTTATGAAATGTAACAATGAGCATAGTAGTTTATTTCCATAGAGGAGACCAATGTATAGACATATTTGAAGGTATGCAGGCATGTGTTCAGTTATTATGTATAAATACACAAATAACAACTTATTTATATATAGGCAGGTGTGTAAATAGCCACTTATTGGTAGGTGTTGTAGGTAGATAAAAGCATTTAAGTAAGTGAACGCTAAATCTTTAGCAAGAGATTGTGGGCTTGAGTAGAAATCACAGAAAATGCAGTGGTTTGGGTTTTTTTCAGTTTAAAAAAAAAAATGAAGCTCAGTGATAGTTCTGTCAGAGTTGGTTCCTGAGATTTGGAGCTGAAGGAGCAAAGCAGCAAACGTAAGAATTGAAAGAGTCTTCTGGGAGCTGTAGGTGACTCAAGAGCATCCTCCTTCCCCCTTCCTATTCTGATGTCAGAACAGAAATCTTATGTTCTGACCAACTTTTCATTTCAGCAACAATACTTTTGGTTCTTAAGACCCCTTCTGTAATTTTGATGCGTTATTTCATGCTTTGCTTCCGGTCCTGAACTGCTAAAGATCTGATGTGTTTCACACCAAAGACAGAAGTAGTTCAGAAAAAGTGGTACTTACAGCCTGCACATAATTTTGGCCTTGTTTGGTGTCTTTCTAAATAAGAAAAGATGTAAAAGAAAGGTATTTCTAAACAAGGAAAAAATGTAAAAGAATCTGAAGGTGATGTTCTGGTAACCTGGGTGTGTATCACTAAAGGAGAGGTTGTTTGTAGGAACTTGCAAGAGAACTGCGTGGAAAATTGCATCCTGTTCGAAAACACTTGCTAATTTTGCCAGAGTAACCATCAGGATGGAGAAATACAAGCTTCTGTTGATCTAGCAAACCCAATTTAAACCAGGCGACTGGAATGAGGCATAATAATATCCAATATCGTAGCAGTGACTATGGGGGAATACCATTTAGAGGAAGAGTAATGCAAAGTACAACTGTTAAGTCTAAAAAAGAAGCCATGAACCAAGACTTGCTGAAAAGAACCAAGAAGAGGGATGAGTTACCCGCCATGGTGCTAATTTTGGCATCAAGGGAGATTTGAGCTGGAAATGACAATAATGAATTACATATTTAATAAAAAAAATATATATTGGCCCTTCACTACATAAATGTTTGTCATCGCTTACGTAGATGTCACATTACGCACCCAATCAAGTGAGAAGCAGTGCTCGGAAGAAAAAAATGACTCTGTGAGTTATTTCTGGAATGCACAGACACAGGATCTGGATTGGAGAGCAGAAGGTTATAGTGACATTGCTCCCGTGAGAATCCATCAACTTGCTATACTCATTTCTGGACATCTTCAAAAGATGTTGAGAAACTGAAGGTCTTTCAAATAAACAGAAATAAGATTAAAAGGGGAAGGGTTGCCTAGTAAAGCAAAATGCTAAGTAATGGAAGGCATATAGCTTGCCTAAAGGAGAAAGGGAAGGATCTACAGCTCTGTGCTGAGTATAAAATACTTGGCAGTAGTGAATGAGATATGATATTTCATCTGGATATAAATATTAGCTTCTGGAAAGAGTTAAGGAACAAGAGGGTGTCTCTCAAGGGCTCCTGACAATCATTTACTGAATTAGGTGATATAGTATGTAAAAAGAGCTCATTGTTAATACTGGCTTTTAAATGCAACTCCTTGAAGAACTAAAGCCAATCCTACAATGTGAGCAGACTCGATGACCTAAGAGGTCACTTCTGTTATCACTACCATGATTCTACTCCATGCATCATGTAATTCCTGACCTTCCAAAATACTTTTAATCTCTTTATCCTGTATTCTTAGTCTTCCTTCACCAGGTGTATTGACTGTTAATCGGGTTCCTTGCAATTTTTTTCATTGAAAGTAGTCAGTTTTCACGTGTTCCTGGGTCTACATGTTCAACTATGTAAGTTTTCATAAGAAGTGATAAAACTATCAGCATGTGATTTGCATAAAGTTAAGTTCTTCAGCTATACTTAAGGGATGAAATTAAAGACAGTCTTATATGAAAAACTTAGGTTGAAGTCTAGACTCCTCTCTCCTTTCTCTGAAGTTCAGAGTTTCTTGAATTCGGATAGTTTTGATTCAGGAGCAATATAGGAATGAAATTGTCTCTGTCAATTCAAATTAATTATTATTATTATTGTTGTTGTTATTGTTGTTGTTGTTATTATTATCAACTCTGACAGAAGGAAACGTGCATTTTCCCATTTGAGCGCTCCCTTGGATTTGCCTGGGGATCCATTTCAGCCGAGACCTGGTGAAGTTCAGTCGAGCTCTGGTGTGTTTTGGGGTTCCTCGGGAGCGCAGAAGTGCCCGGCTCCCTTTTCCTTCATGTCGCTGAGAACAGGTGGCCTCCTCCGGGGTCACCACAAGTATATTTAGGGCTGAAACTCGAGCGGGATGGAGCCAGATTGGCTGTGGTAGCCACATGCGTAATTAGGAGCCGACGCACCCAGCCTTGCTCTCACCCAGTGCTGCTCAGGAGGGAGGACTGGAGAGGCTTTGCTCCTAGGGATATTTGCTAGATGTTGCTGGTAAGAACATTTTAATTGCGTTTGACTTCTTTACCTTGCAATAGGATCTTGAGCTGTCTCCTGATACTGTAGTTTTTGGGGAGTAGTTGTCGTGCCTTGCCCATGGAAGTCAGATTTTGTGATTCTTTTCAATGCCTAGTTGCAAATTGCAGTAAGAGGGAAGGACCTGAAACTGTGTTTTGGAAGTGTAACTGAAGGATACAGTTTGTATAGATTCCATCCTCATATGCAGCCCCCACTTATTGGATTTATTAATAAACTTTGGCCTACTTGTTCACACGTTATTAATTGAGTTATTCTTAATTTATTTTAATAGTTAACATTCTCATTTAACAAATCGATATTTTGTATTTTTTTTAGTAGTTTTTCTCAACGCTTTGGAATGAAAAAGGGACAGTATCCCATGTTCCTATATTTAACCTGTGTTACTAGACTTCACTTGCCTCAGAAGGAATTGCAGTTTAGACAGCTAAAGGGAACCAGCCCATCGTTTGGCAGTATTAGCTTACACGGCAAATATCTCTGGACTCGGGAACAGCTGTTCCGAAGCCTCATCCCTGACCAACATTAGAAACAGTCTCGGGTGGAAAATTGCAGCTTTGCCTCATAGCAAAATCACTGTGTTAATTAATTCGTTTAAAAGGTTCTCACAGTAATCTCTGCTTCAGAATTCAGCCAACTGTATGGATTTTCGTATTTTCCAGGTCTGAAGAAATACAGAGAAAAAAGCCACAAGAGGTAAAAAAACCCAACCCCATAGCATCTATATAGGCTAATGCTGGGCGGACAGAAATTACCTCATTAACCTAAGGTCACTTAAAAAGAATATTTACAATCTTCTTCTACATTATGCTTTTACTTGTGAATGGATATAGTAGAATATACAGATAAGGCTCCCGTTCAAATAGGAGCTTGAATAATGTGATGGAATCATATAGAATATAGTCACAGAGAAAAAAAAAATCTTCAAATAATTTTGTTGTAATGAAAAATATCAAATCATACTTCAAGAAACCTCTTCCTCTGGGTTTTTTTTTTTGTTGCTTGTTTGTTTTCTTATTTTCATTGAATTCCAGCATTGGTTTTACAATCATTGGAATGATGTATTTTTTCAAAATTGTAATTTATATCAGTGTGTTTGAAACTTAATGCAATACTTTCTCATAATAGTCAGAAAGAAAGTAACTCCAGATCTCAAATTCAGTTCTCTCTGTTGTTTGGCTTCTTTCACTAATTAGCCAACAGCATTGTAATAATCTGACTCGTTACTAACCGTGACCCAGGCTCTTTATGAATTATTATTAGCTTTTCAGAGTAATTTCAGTCTTGGGCTAATACAGTATATTTGCTCTTTCATCCGCTGCACGACCAGTGAGTGGGGGAGAGACAGACCAATAACCTCAACATGGAGGAAGAAGAATATGAGGAAGTTGTGGAGGTAAGAAGAAAAATCTGAGAGTAGCAATATTTGTTCCCTGCCTTGTAAATGAATATATTGATCACTTCAATGAGACATTACTCATGAACATAGATGGTTACTTGTGGTTTGCCCTCTGAAGATTAGGGTATGGACAGATACCTATTAAATGGTTTGATTAGTAAAAAACAATAGTGGAGCAAAATCCTTCTGGTTCCAGTCATAGTTTCTCCATTTAAATAAGGATTGTAACCATCTCACACCCCCAACGCGAGGTTTTGTGGTTACTCTTCTGTGTAATTATAGATGCAGTGGGCCATCTCTGCTCCCTCCTGGCTTGCCCTCTGTCACCCAATCCGTGCTAGAGAGGAGGACTTTGGAAGCCAATTTCTAGCCTCGCCTCTGTGCCCACTGAAATGCAGAAATGCAGCAGTTCCGTGCCACCAAGGTACCGGTAACCAATACCCAATGTAGCCTTAGAAGCTGCAGAGATGAAGTTAGATTTAAACCTGTAGATGTCCCTGGAGTTGCATCAGAGATTAATTTACCAATAGGTCATCGGTCTCAGCAATTTGATTAAAAGAATCACCAGGAACTGGGGAACCTACATCTTAGTATTATGAGCAAGTGCCATTGGAATAATGACTTCACTACTGAAAGAGTATACAAGGTTAACAAACAGTGTAGTCTTACCTGTTGTATTATTGCTATTCTGAAATGAAATTATGTATTACGAAATATACAAGTGTTTATAACAAATCGGTTGGTGTTTGTTTGAGGAAAAGGAGAAGATAGTACAAATGTAGAGATCCCATAACTCATTATCTCCAGACTACATTCAATGGGTTGTTGATTTCAGGCAGTTAGAATGTGACAGCACTGAGCCCTGACTGCCAACTTCGTATGTTTCAAATAGTGAATGAAGTCCAACGGTTTGTCAACTAAATTAGTTAAATGTGTTTTGGAAAATAAGTGTTACCGCTCATAAAGTCCATTTTAAAGACCTTGTAGCACCTAGCTACAAAGATGCCACTCTTTCATTAAGTTTCCTATTACCGTGTTACTTTTAATTGCCTTTATCCTTCTGAGCATTATGTGCTCTCTGTAGCGAAATGTATATTTATTTGCTGTCAATGTTTATTTGTTGCTGCTGGAATTATGGTATGTTGGGCTTCTTGTCTACACAGTTCTGTTTTATTCTTTGTTTTTAATTTTCAATGACCACCATCCTGTAACACATCCCTAACCATGGACCGAGATGGTGCTGCTTTAGTAGCTTCCCTCGAGATATTCACAGGGAGAAGTTAACTAAAACAGGAACAATAGCATCTGGTACAATTTTAAGGCAGCTTAAGCCTATCCAGAGTTTTCTTAAATAGAATTCCACGTCTACACAAATCAGCTATTTTAAACCTATAAGAGAAATGCATCTTCTGAAAGACTATGAAGTTATTGCTGGATAATGAGCGGCTGAGAAAATATTGAGGATTTTAAGATACTATTTTATTCTTTCCCTGGACATTGCAGCCATTTGTGATGTGCAAAAAAACCCCACAGTGAAACACACAAACCTTTGCTGCTGAGTCACTCGAGGCTTTGAGGAAGGTGGGTCAAACGTGGCATGGGGCCAGCGAGCAGAAATTGCCTCAAAACAGCCCAATATGAGACAATTTCCAAAGTATGGGCTAGTTACGTGAACCTAACTTTGAGGGACAACTCTGGGAAAAAACTTAAATTTTCATGAAAATTTCTTTAGGGCTTGATTCTAAGGGCTTTCTGTTCCCACAGTTTTGGCACGTGACCCCAAGCACGTCATTGCTGAGGAGATTTTCAAAGATAAAATCCGCTTTTTGACGTTTTCTCCTTTCCAGAAGTCAGTGGCAAGTCAAGCACCTTTTGAAGCAAACAGCCGCGGTTTGCTACAGCGGATGGAGCAACAACTTTCCGTGTTTTTTGGGGTTGCTTTTTCCTTCATGAAGCAGGGAGGGGAGTTGGAAGGGGAAGCCTCGGGGCGGTGAAGCCCCGGTGAACCCTCGGCTCCCCTCAGCGCGGCTGTGGCGCTGTGGCGGGCCGGCGCCATCGTGCGGCCGCCATTTGCTGTGTGGGCCTCAGAGAGGCGCTGTCTGCACCCACCTCTTCTCCTCAGTTCTCCTCGTGCTTTGTTTTTTTTTTTTTCTAATTCTTCCGTGGAAGGTTCTTCCTTTTTCATTCTTCATCAGGATGACTTTCCCGGCGTTCTTCTCGGCGAGACGGGAGGTGGCGGGCTCTGCATGTGCACAGTGGCTGTGGTTGGAGCTGACTCCAGTGCCTTCGACTCCTGCCGCTCTGGAGAAAGGCAATTTGCCAGCCCGGGAGCAAAGCCATTGTTGCTTCTCCAGTGGGAGACATGTTCTGGTCAGGACACTCAGTTGCACTGCAGGTTGCTGAAGGAAGAGGTGAGCAGGCATGGCACCATCATGGAAGGTGGTCAAGAAGAGATTGAACGGCACTTTCATGAAAAGGAAGAGGACACACATGGCAAGGAAGGAGTGCCAGTTGGAGACCCTGGTTAAATGGGTGATGGAGGATGGCAGTAAGGATGGAGAAGGCAGGAAGCTCATGGTTTACAGCAACAGGAGGAAGATCTGTGTTCCACCTGCAGGTCTGACACTTCAGAGTAGATGTAGCGCTCTGGGAGCTTCTTTAGGCAGCTGGAGAAAGCCTCAGAGGCAAAGCCCTTGTGCTTATGGATGACTTTAACCACCTCAGTATCAGCTGGAAGGGCCTATGGCTGCCACAAGCAGGCTGGGAGATTTCTGCAAAGTATTGGAGATACATTTCTTGATACAGTTGATTGATGAACTAACTAGGAGAGATACTCTGCTGGAAGAGCTACTCACATACAAGAAAGAACTGATGGAAGATGTAAAGGTCAGAGGCAGCCATGGCTGCAGTGAGTGGAAGATTCAGAGAGGAATGAGCAAAACAAACAGAATTACAATCCTGGACTTCATAAGAGCAGATTTGGGCCTGTTCAGGGACCTGCTAGGGAAGGTCCCACTGGAAACAGCCCTGGAGGGCAAAGAGGCCCAGGGGAGCTGGGGAATCTTCAATTTTCTCAGAGCACAAGAATGGTTCCGTTGAATGTGCAGAAGTCAAACACAGCAGAAGACTGGTATAGATGAAGAGGGAGCTCCTGACTGAGCTCATAACACACAAAAAAGAGAAGTATCAGAAGCAGGCCTCTTGAGAGGAACATAAAGATGTAAGACATTATCAACTGCATTCCTACATGCATGGGCAAAGTTCAGCTGGAGTTGAGGCCAGCAAGGGAAGTAAAGAACAGCAAGAAAGGTTTCTGCAAGTGCAATCAGCAGCAAAAGGAACGCTGAGGGAGTGTGGGACTACAGTTCAGTGGGCAGGGAAGCTAGTGATGAGGAGCAGGCAAAATGCTGAGTTACCTGAAGCCTTTTTTGCCTCAGGTTTGATAAGGCTTGTCCTGTGGTCATCCACATATCCACATCTCTGAGCTTCCCAGCAGAGATGTGGAAGTGTAGCCTCAGCAGAGGAAGACAGAGTTCAGGATGACTTAACCCACTGGGATGTATATAGTTCTGTGGGACCAGAGGGGATGGATCCAGGGGTGCTCACGGAATGGGCTGATGACTTTGCAAGGCTGCTATTATCTTTGAAAGCTCATAGTGATGCAAGTATGTTGGTGGCACCTGGAAAAAGTCAGATATCATACCCATCTTCAAGAAAGGCAGGAAAGAAGACCCAGGGAACTACAGGCTGGTCAACCTCACTTCAGTCCATGGGAAGGTTGTGGAGCAAATCCTTTTGGAAGCTATTTCTGAACACATGGAAGACATGAAGGTCATGGGTAGCAGTGAATATTGATCTGTCAAGGGCAAATCATGGCTGACCAAACTCAATGCTTTTTATAATGAGTTCACTGCTGCTGTGGACGAAAAGAGAGCAGTGAATGGTGCGTAATTTGACTACTTTAGGAAGACCTCTGAAAGTGTCTCCCATAGTCTTCTTATCACCAAATTTATGAGGTGTGGGATGGATAAGTGGACAATGAAGTGGATGGAAAATTGACTGGGCTGCTGAGCTCAGAATTGTGATCAGAAGTACAAGGTCTAAAATTAGATAATGATCTTTCACTAATTACTTGAGAGGATGCTTAATTGAGGAATGCATGGAAAAAAATCCGATCATTAATGCAGAAATACTGAACAAATATTCAGAATTACAAGGATGCAAATGTGACAATATAGGAATCTATGAACTACAGTGATATTTCTCCAGAAGTGTGTTTTTACAACAGCTTAACAGAAGCTGCGGTTTGCTATTCTGTATGATCTGGCCTAACAATGATTTTTTTTTCTCTTTTTTTTTTTAATAGTACTACATTGAGGAGACAGTTATTGAGGAGGGTGAACCGCATGAGGTAAAGGTCCCTGTGATGTCGCATGTGATGTATGTATGCATGTAATTAATGCATAATGCTAAATTAGTGCCCTTTTATATTCCAAGGACTAATTTTTCATATTAAACATGATATATCGGTGAACAGTTGCTTCTTAGTACTTTATTTCCTCTGCAAGACCCTGTTGTGGGATGATCTAGAGGACTCTTAGCTTGTTCTGAGTATCCTATCTGCCACTCTTTGGTTTCCATTAGAAGAGGTTGTGGATGTGTCCATCAGAAAAGGACTGTGTTAATTTCTTCCCTGCCCCGTGTCTTGCTGATAGTCTTCCGTTTGCTCCTGCCCAGCAGTTGTGCACGTGAGGTGATAAAACAGAACAACAGCTTATGTTAATAACTAGAAACACAGGCGGGAAGATCACTTGGGTAACATATTGACAAAATCCAGTAATTAACGTTAAAGATGAACAGAATTATCGAGGACATGAATGTGACTAGATCTGTACAAATGAACAACAGGCACGTACAGGCATTACACCTAACCGTGTTCTGAGGAGAAATATACAAAGATTCTCCTTGAATCCAGTTCACACGCATCAGTTCTGTGCTCTTCAACTTGTGTAATTTCACCAAAAGATGGTGGTTTGCAGATGTCTTTCCTGTCACTGGTAACAAATATTTGAGTCACCAAGGAGGTATTGCCATAATTTGAAGTTCTCCTTATAGTGTAGGTATAACCTAACTCTCTGCTCTGTTACCATGAAATATTCTTTATGGCATAGGCTTATGTAGAAACAAAAATGGTGAAACAAATGCCTCACTTTGTGAGTCTATTTCCTTCCAAACTGAGAATCTTTTCCCAAAGTCTTCCTATATTTTTAATTTAATAAAATACGATTCGGTTAATGCTGTTTGAGCTAGTAAGCTAGGACTACGCTTTTGAAGGAAGACTGCCATCTTATTATTTTTAAGATTAATTTATCAGGGATTCTAAAATCTGTAGCCAGACCGGATTTAAAGGGGGTCTGATTTGCATCAGTTTTTGAAAACAGTATTGTGGGATGAAGAATCACGTATGAGTACGAATGTCTTTCTAGCTAATGTGATTGGACCTTTTCCCTTCAGCTGTAATTATAGTCTAATGCATTAGCGTCACGTGGTCCTATGAGTTATCATATGAAAATGAAACCATTTTTTTGCACAAAATGCTATATTTTCAGAATCAAGCCCCTCCAAGTTTTAGAAATATATTACAACTTTTAATAATAACTGTTTTGTTATAAAGCTAACAGCAGGTACTGCTGCATGTTTATTGTAAAACGATGATTTGTAGTTGTAAAGCAAATAGTTATTTTTTTCTTTGTTCCCAGGTGATCACTGAGATCACCGAGACTGTCACCACAGACAGCAGAGGTCCAAGAACTACCACTTACACTGTTGAGCATGGAAAACCTTCTGCTGAGGATGCGGCACCTCCAGTCAGAAAGAAGACAATACGGACAAAAGTGGACTCTTCTAAGTTTTTGACACCTTATCTGGAACACAGTAATAAAATGAAGGACCTATTCAGTGAGGTAAATTGTCACGTCTTTTATTTCTTGAGGAACATCAACTTTAAAAGTATTTCATACGTATTATTGCAAACCTTCATGCTACTGTTTTGTCTCCTGTACTTCATTTCGTGATGCATATTAATGTTATTTGCCTGAAGTAGGAAGTTTCCTTCTTTGCATTAGCCCCTCTCTTGCCCATTTCCCGCTTAAGCACAGTAGGTAATCATTGGGCACAAAATGTGGCAGGTGGGTGAAGATTATCAGATAGTCCTATCTAGGATAGGACTCCTGCACTATCTGACTTGGATGTCCAGCTGAAGGGAGATAACAGGGACTAACATCTATTGAATCGCAAACCTCAATATTTTTTATAATACGATATTTTTCTATCTCTCTGTATATATATATTCAAGAAAAATCCTTGTGCACAGTATATAGGAACAAGGACCAACCTAAATTCCTGGTATGGGCTATCAAAGTCCAGTAGATCAATGCTGTATGATGTTGTGACAAGTAGAAAACTGCTCTGCACAGATGCAGATACTATCATATCCCTTTTCCTAAATTTTAATGTATATTACCTACCAGTGTTCACTGTTTAAGGGTTATGGGAGATCATAGGTCTAGGACTGCTACCTTCACCCCCATACTTTCCTTATCTTTCGTCACTGAAAGAAATAACTGTAAATTTATCAATATCAAGCTCCTAAGGAGAATATAATCAATTAGAAGTGATCTAAGACAGGCTAAAGGTAGAAATGGATTTTTTTATGTTGCATCAGATGGAAGAAAGTCAGGTGGTTAAAATAAGCATAACCCTGCAAATGTAAATGAGTAATCCTAGTTTTTATTATTCAATCTGCTCCAAATTCCTATACTGACCAGATAGCTAAATCAATAACTGATGCATACATTTCTGCCAGAGCTTTACGATATGTCTTAATTATATTTGCCATTGTTTTCTTTCAGAACAAGTACAAAGAAAAATTTAGAAAAGAAAAAGGAAAGCCCTATGCTTCCACAGTTGATACCCCAGAAATTCGGAGAATCAAGAAAGTGCAAGACCAGCTCAGTGAGGTGGGTGACAGTTGTCATAAGAAAAAAATATCGACTGAGTGGTAGAGAAGCAAACTGAGTCTCATTTTTACATGTTAGATAAGAAGTGATCATTCTTTGATGATATTGTGATAAGGCAATCTGAACGCTTAGCAGAAACTTGATCAGATTACAAGAGAGAGAAATACAGAGTGTATGACAAATTTGAGTTCTACGATGTAGGCTGGAATTTAGGGCTTTCAGGAAGGGAGATGTGATTCCTTTCTAGCTGAATAATAGCCCTGCTTCATTGTGCCTAAAGTGGTTTGAAAATTTCTCATCAGATGTTACAGGCACGGGAAATGATGGTGATGCCCATATTATTGAATTTGAAGATTCGTAGAATGGTTTGGGTTGGAAGGGACCTTAAAGACCATCTCATTCCAACTCCCTGCCCTGGGCAGGGACACCTCCCACTAGACCAGGTTGCTCCAAGCCCTGTCCATCCTGGCCTTGAACCCCTTCAGGGATGGGGCAGCCACCACCAATCATCTACATGCAACACCCTGCAGTCATCATGAATGATGTGCCTGATGACTTTTTGTTGAGGTTCGGTTGTGCACTAGGTAAATAACCCTAGAATTTTGTTTTTAAAATGTGTTTAAACATTTTTGTTTTCATAAAGCACCTGAAAGTTCAGTGTCCTAAAGAGATCCTGGAAAAAATGATGCTTAGGTTCTCCAAGTGTTGCAAAATGAACTTCTGTACATCTTGTCATTTACTACGGAATTTTCCAAGATGTATTGCCTCTGCTGTGTGAATCCTTTCAACAATGCACCTCACAGTCTGGGAAAGTGAAACCCACCTGCAAAGGCTTCTTAATTCTTTGTACAGTACACAGAGAGGGTTGAGCTCCTAGGAATGGGAACCCCTAAAGTTGAGAGGGTAGTCACCTAACCAGCGTTCAGGAGAAGAGGATGCATGAAATTTTGCTCCACTCCTGACTTAGGAGCGTGTTCAGAGAAGGGCAACGGAGCTGGTGAGGGGTCTGGAGCACAAGTCTTGTGAGGAGTGGCTGAGGGAGCTGGGGGTGTT
>JAOXJK010000077.1:2006838-2016866 GCA_025774025.1 Xenus cinereus
GGCTCTGCCACCCTCAAAGTGAAGAAGTTCCTCCTCATGTTTAGGTGGAACTTCTTATGTTCAAGTTTGTGCCCGTTCCCTCCTGTCCTGTCACTGGGCACCACTGAAGAAAGACTGGACCCATCCTCCTGACACCCACCCTTTAAGTGGTATTATTTCATCCTTGGTGTCATTTGAATTTCCAACTGGATACCATTTAATCATGTAATTATTTGATTAATTTAATTAATAGATAAATCTATTCTCATAAATGTAGATTGATAGTTATATATGATCTCTACTGTATCTGCTTCTAAAGAATTGCCTGGAGCAGCTTAGGAGTAGCCTTGACTTGCATATAGTTCATGTGATTACTCAGTTCTCTGGAATAATATGGATTTTCTTTTTTAGGCATATTATAAACAAGGCTACCATGATCTCATCGCGAAAGGGAACAATGTGTCACTTGATGCTATTCCCATTACTCTAGCCAAGGCTTCAAGAAACATTGCTAGTGATGTAAGTATCTATTCCAGGTACACTTTTCTTAGGTATAGAGTTAAAAAGTTGTCTGTTACAGGCCATATGGTAAACCTTGTATGTGTGTCATTTAAGAGAGTTTGTTTATCTTTCTGAAATGCTTCGAGCTTCTTTTTCCAATGGAAATCGTGAGAGCTTTGCTTTTCTTTTCTTTTGCATTAGTGGGCATCAATGGCCACGCCACAGTACATTTGATCTCTTTCCTCTGTTTCTAGTATAAATATAAAGAAGCGTATGAAAAGGCTAAAGGAAAACAGGTTGGTTTCAGAAGCCTGCAAGATGATCCTAAGCTTGTCCACTACATGAACGTAGCAAAGATTCAGTCCGAGCGTGAATACAAGAAAGACTACGAAAAGACCAAAACCAACTATCACACGCCTGCTGACATGTACAGCATCCAAGCGGCTAAACAGTCTCAGGATGTGGCTTCTAACGCCCACTACAAAAATCTCATCCATCACTACACCTATCTGCCAGATGCCATGGATGTTGAGCTGGCAAAGAACATGATGCAAATTCAGAGTGACGTAAGTACTTCAATTTCGTGGATGGTTTCCTGCACACTGAGAAAAACAGAATACAAGTTTATATTCAATGAAAATGGGCCATTACTATATGGGAATGGTCTGTTTTTCTTATGTCTTGGGGAAGATCGGTAGAAGTTTTATTAGCTGGTGGTGACATGTAGAAATAGCAAATTCCAGGTGAGTTCCACTCAACAGGATTTTGATGTTGGCGTATCAGTGGAGAGCAGACTTCTGGAATATTGAGTTCAAATGAAGTTTTTTTTCTCCACATTTCCTTAGAAAACTTTATTTTTCAACTAACATAATTTTGCTTTATTCTTTAAGACTTCTTTTAAGTTGTCTTGCTTTGTCTTCATATCAGATGGATATGATAGTGTAGTTGGAATATTAGTAACTGTTTAGGATGAAGGAGTGGACAAAATAACTACTGATATTATTAGAAATACATTCTGAAGATATCTTCTAGGATGTTCTTGGTCCGTCTTGCAGATACAGATTTTCAAATGGTTGTTTGGGCATAACGGTTGCACTCAGCATCTCTTTGCGTACTGTGGAATTTGACTCTTTGGATTGCCGTGGAGGACCACTTGTTTTAGAGTTAAAACACAGAAGGGTCTTAAAAAAGAGTTTCCACAATATCCTTGCATTCAGACTGTGCATTAACCCTGTATGAACAGTTACATGGGATCACTTTCTGCATATTTTGTAGCAAGGATAAATTTTTCATTTCCAGTCTGTGAATTCGGCATATTTTACTGTAGGAGGAACTACAGGAAGAAAAACAAAAATTGAGTCTCTGCTCTGTGGACCTTTGTATAAGGCCAAGTCTCGTAGAGTCTGCTGAAACACAGAACAAATTAAACCATGTTAAATGGTCACCATGTGGTAGTTTAGGAGTTATTAAGAATTGAAGGTTGGTGAAATTTATCACATGGGTAAAAGGAAGGTCAGTAAATACTGAAGAGATGTTACAGTTTGTAAGAAATGACTCATGAAGAAAAAATAGAATAGCTTGTTTTATGTTTTATGACTCTTCTTTATGAAATCACAGAGTCATAAAAAATGGTTGTCGTTCCCTTGAAGAATTTATAAATCTTTCCTATTAATGTAGAACACACTAGCTAGACTGTGTGATTGTTGTTTCAAACGGAATGATTACAGTTCTGTGGGAAAATCTTGGTCCATGTTGGCTTTCTCTCCTTCAGAATGCATACAAACAAGAGTACAACAGCTGGTTCAAGGGGATTGGGTGGAGCCCCCTCGGTTCTCTGGATGTTGAAAAAGCTAAAAAGGCTGGAGAAGCATTAAATGAGAAGAAATACCGTCAGCACCCAGACACCATCAAATTTACGAGTATACCAGATTCAATGCCAATGGTTTTAGCTCAGCACAACACCAAACAACTGAGTGATGTAAGACATTTTTCATTGTTAATGCAATATAGTGATTGTATTTTTTTACTGTATTTATGATTTAAATGTTACTGCCTGATATTCCATCTAAAAACCCCTTAAATTTTAAAAACTGTAAAAATAGTAAAATTGCAATTTGATGGTGAGAATTAAGCATTGTTGCATTGTTTCTGTTTGTTAACGCTAATATTACCTACCGTGTACTTGTCAACAATATTTGTTTATTTTTCCTTGCAGGTAACATATAAGCAAGAGGGTGAAAAAGTAAAACACAAATACACCCTGGATCCTGACGTTCCTCAGTTTATTCAAGCCAGAGTCAATGCCTTCAATCTGAGTGATGTGAGCATATAACCAATACTTTGTTCACTAATAGAGTTATTTTTCATTTACTTCATAGAAAAAAAAACATATTTATTTATGCTATGATACGGAATATAGAAATTCACACGCTCTGAATTCAGCTGAACTTCTGCTTCTCAAAGTCAATGAGTTTTATGCTTGTTAAGAAAATTTTTAAACTGAGCACTCATGAACATAAACACATTTCAGTGCTTTATTGCCAAGATACTTGGATAGACTGAATGAGAAAAGCAGCACATGACTCATTATTCAAATTCTGATAAGTATGAAGACTTGTCATTTTTATATCAAACAGGTTGCAATGGCAATCAGTACAAGTTCACTGGATGTTGCTTCATGCTGCTGGTATTTCAAAAGAAATTAACTCACGCAGTGGAAAAATAGTAATGCCTTTTTCTGCTGTTCAGCTACTGGTCTGCCCACTTTCCATCACTTCTTGCATCCATTCAATACCACAAAGATCTCCACTCATAGTGTCAAATGTATTGCATTAGGGATACTAAAATTTTTGGTGGCATTATCAGGCTTTCAGTAACTTGGTAAAAGCTGACATCTCCTTTAATCCCATCCTGTAGAAAGCCTAGAAATCCCATTAGTCTGTCCAGACAATTAACTGATAACAAAAAATCAGCCAGACTGCTTTTTTCAGTCACTTAAGGCCACAACCCTGATTTTGAAGCTAGAAGGAAAAAATTTCTGAAGGTCCAGTCAAATGAAAAAGGGGATTGCTTAAGCAAGGACAAAAATGCTACTGATAGAGTTGTTCTGCATAAAAATTGCAAAAACTGCTTGTAGAGTTAGGGATTTAGGTATATTAAACTGATTGCCTTAAAGGACTTTCCTATCTTAGTATTATCATACTATAACTGTAGTTTGCGTACAGCTTAATGTTTTTCTTTGCAATTGCACAGACTAAACTCAATATTTTGATTCCTATAACTATAATAAAAATATGGGCTTAACTCTGTTAAAATTACTACTTGTATCATTGTGAACTCATGCCTTTTTTTCCCCTATAAGGCTAACTACAAAGCAGACTGGAAAAAAACCATTGCCAAAGGATATGATCTGAAACCAGATGCCATTCCTATTATTGCTGCTAAAGCTTCTCGAAATATTGCAAGTGATGTAAGTACAACTTACATGAAGTGGAATACATACATCTACTGCCTTACAGCTTTCTGTAGCATATTATGCTGTAGAGCATATGCTCTATACATATAATGGTTTAGAGACACTTAGCTCTGAGGACTGAAACTCTTATGATGCTGTGAAGTAACAAGTGAATTCAGATTTTTACATGACCCTCTGAAAAAAACCTGTTTACTTGGAAAGACATGGTACTGTGTGTGAGTGCTGGTGAGCTGGAGCTGTTTCATGTACGTGCTTCAAGCATTCACCAGCTTATTTGAAAGTTCCTTTTCTATAATTTACCTGTGCTGTATTCTTAATTGCTGGAGACCTGTACTTCTACTTGTCTGGCATGCGTGAGCTGTACAGAAATGAGCCTGTTTTCAGGCAGCTACTTCAACTGGCAACAGTAAAGCTTGATGTGTCGCCTGACACAAACTCTGAAAGGAAATTTGGAACACAGAAATAAATTCACGAACTTTAGCAAGATGCTGCAAATGAGTTCCATTCCCCACTTAGACATGCTTCCCCCCAATAGCTGGATACTGGGATATCCAGTTTGGTAGTCTTGGGCTTTTCAATAATATATTATTATGCTAGTCTTTTAATTAAAAGCTGAATGTTCTGGGAGTCAGAAGTCTATGGCAGTAAAATATAATATGGCAGAGGTAATGCTGTGGGAGGGCATGGAACTGCGTATCCAGATTTAGATCCATACCAGCGGTCAAGACAAGCTGAGAAATTCAGCAATCCTCTTCTTTTTTTGACCTAACTTATCCTGTTCCACCCGAAAAACAATTTATGAGTTTATAGAATGAGCTGCAGTTGTTAAAAATACTGAGTTTCGAAGTATTAAAATTATCAAAAGTATGTTTTCTCTTTCCAAAGTGGGTCAGAGTTTCTTTTCCTTTGTCTCTAGTACAAGTACAAGGAATCATACGAGAAAGATAAAGGCAAACAGGTTGGATACCGTAGCCTGCAGGATGATCCTAAACTTGTTCATTACATGAATGTGGCCAAAATGCAATCAGATCGTGAGTACAAGAAGGATTACGAAGTCACCAAGACCAAATACCATACTCCTTTGGATATGTTCAGCGTGACGGCTGCCAAGAAAGCCCAGGAAGTGGTTACGAACGCTGGCTACAAACAGCTGATTCACAATTACACGCTCTTGCCCGATTCTGTGAATTTGGAGCTATCAAGAAATGTGATGCAGCTTCAGAGTGATGTACGTAATGATTGATCAGCTCGTTTTTTCATTCTCAGAATGACTGTTTTACGCTATTAAACTTTTAAGGCTAAAAATTGAACTATTTTGGATTAACAGTAGATTGACATGTAAATGTCTGGTCTGGAGCCCCGTATTTTTCCAAAGATTATCAGAATTATGTGTAGTTTGTAAGTTCTAGGGAACTTAACTAGCGAGTAACAACTTTCTTTGTTTCTCTAAATACTTGACTAATTGTCAGCAAATGAACTTGTTTTTCCAATTAATTTATTTCTGTAGTTGGTTTTGGAATTACAGCGTGCTATTGCTGTGATTATTATTTGTATTGTCAGAGATCACAGGATATATACCCTGTAAATTCTGACTGTATTTTATTTAAGTTTACCAAAAATGTACATTGTGTACATTTGTATTATACCTAGGGGGTTGAGACTTATTTTGTTCACTTTTCCTTCCTGCCTTTATCCTCCAACAGATGCATATGCCATGCACGATAAGGATCCCTAAAAAAGCTTTGTAGCTTCCATTAAATTTTGTGATTTGTTTCCATTTTTTTTGCACTAGTGGAACTTCAGGGACTGCTTGTTTATCCAGAAAGTATTTAGTTTAATCTTCATTTTTTAACAGTCCTTGGACAAATCTGAAATTCTTTAAATTTTTAATAAATTTTAAGATTCTAAGCATTGTTTGAAGAGGATAGTGTGTGTGTTCCCATTGGTCAACAGATAGAGGATCTGACCTTCAGACACCATTCTTTTCAAATATAGAAATTTTTATCTCAAGTTTTTTGCATCTCTGTGGTATTTTTACCCAGCCTTGCTAAGTTGGCTGAGTTCGCTTGGCTGTCTCACTCAGGATGTTACTGTGTGTTCTTTTTCTCACACTCTGATATTGTCCCTGTTACTTCTAATGCTGCAGTTCAGGAACAGGTTTTATTTTCACATCATTCTTGTACTTTTGTCTGTTCTAATATTGCTGTCACAAACTATGATTAAATAGGAAGAGTGTCTATTCAAGATTGTGCAGAACCAGGTGATTAAGCAGAAATTGTTTTTCTCTGAATTAATTCTGCTGTGAACTGAGTCCACTAACAAATAAGAATGTCATTTAAAAAAATCATTATGCTTTTGCCAGGTTTTCATATTTACCACTCAAAATTTGTTCTAAGGTCTGTGCATTTGGTTTGTAGTGTGAGTTATTCACATTGGTTAGTGAAAAGAATTTCTTTATCCCTAACATATCAATAGTTGTTCATGTAATGCAAAGAATCTGGAAAGCAATAGTCATTATAAGATGCTTGTCTAAATTTTCCTTCCAAAATGAATGACCAGGAGAAGTTTTAAGAAGTTTTGCCTGTTTTTATATATATAGTCATTCTAAGTTTCCTCATCTCACCGTGTTTTTGTCTTGTTTATTTTTTAAAAGAATGTGTACAAAGCAGACTTTAATAACTGGTTGAGAGGAGTCGGCTGGATCCCAATTCAGTCACTGGATGTAGAAAAGGCCAAAAAAGCTACAGAGATTCTCAGTGAGAAGAAATATCGGCAGCACCCAGACAAGCTGAAGTTTTCTATTACCATGGATGCAATGGAACAAGTTCTTGCTAAGCAAAATGCCAAGACCATGAATAAGGTGAGAAATTTGTTCAGATGATAATGACTGAGACAGAGACTGGGTCTTTGTCTGGCAAAATTGTGGGATGGCTGCATTCCCACTGAAGTTATCAGAATTTCAAATGGGTGCAGTGGTTTACTTGGTTAAGACTGGACACAAAGAGAGGATGGAAGCCTCAGGCTGTGTTCATAATCAAGGGAGTTTCATTTGCTGTTTATAAAGATTAAAGATTTCTCTTTTGTGTATATGAAAAAAACAGCTGTTTTTCTGCAGGAAGTAATATTCATGATCAGTGAGAGAAAAAAACCATGTAATTCTGTCCATTTTGTACAAGTTTCCTTGAAAAGTGGAGTTATTTAAATTTGTCCCTAGTTATCTGGGGCACCACTGATCCATATTCCATGTTTGCCATGGAAAGTGGGTGGAAAAAAGAGAGTTTGTGCTTTGATTTAAGGCAGGGAAGAATGCAGACTGAAAATTTTCAGTTTCAATATTTATTAGTTCTCAAAACATACTTTGAAAATTTCTCAAAGTACTAAAGAGGAGGGATATAATATTGCCACTTGGCAGTTATATTTATGAAGATTATTTGTAGTGCTTGTGCAACTTTACAGTACTGTAAAATACTATTTCTTGCAAATGAGCAAAATGAAAGCAAGGTCCTATTTTGTGAGTACTTTTTCAAGGCTAAATATGACTTTTTAATTGCAGAGGCTCTACACTGATAAATGGAACAAGGAGAAGACCAGCATTCATGTTATGCCAGACACTCCAGAAATTCTGCAGTCTAGAGTGAACCAGATCACCATGAGTAACGTGAGTCACCACACTCACAGTGGGCATTCTGTGTCTGTTGCATAGAACAAAAATTGGTGTAGTTTTTGTGTCTTTTTTGAAAATATTTAAATTCAGGTGTAGGGTGCTTCAGTCATTCTGCCTCCATAATTTCTGTTTTCTTTTACATTTTAAATTAGAAACTGTACAAAGCTGGCTGGGAGGAAGACAAGAAGAAAGGTTACGACCTGAAGCCAGATGCAATTCCAATAAAAGCAGCCAAAGCCTCCAGAGACATTGCAAGTGATGTAAGTTTGATTGCGTGATAGTTTGCAGAGTAGCTACAAAGTCAAGCAGAATGTTTTAAAGTGCTCCGTTATGCACTAATGTGTTTTTTCAAGCATCCTGACTTGTCTAAGTTTCAATTAGATGCTTGATGGGATAAACCTCTCCAGTGGAATAACATTGAATTGTGATTTTCTGCTCTTTGTTCAGCAACCTGCTGAGCTTCATTTGCCTGTGTTCGACGGGCTGTTTTGTAAGACTGAGTATGTTTAAATGACTAAACCTGAGATCATGTGATTAAAAAAAGAAAAAGTATTTTCTGTTTTCAGAGATAAAATTAAATTTAATGCTGCATTTTTTTAATTTAAGTTTTTGCTGTTCTTTCTCTTTCCTGCTGTCAGTATAAATACAAACTAGCCTACGAAAAAGATAAAGGAAAACATATTGGGTTCCGCAGCCTTGAAGATGACCCCAAGCTGGTGCACTTCATGCAGGTGGCTAAAATGCAGTCCGATCGTGAATACAAAAAAGATTATGAGAAGGCAAAGACCAATTTCCACACTCCAGTTGACATGTTCAGTGTTGTGGCAGCCAAGAAAGCCCAGGAAGTGGCTACAAATGCAAACTACAAGAGCCTGATCCATACCTACAATGTTTTGCCTGATGCTATGAGTCTTGAATTAGCCAAAAACATGATGCAGATACAAAGTGATGTAAGTGAGAGATTCTTCCATATTTGCATTGTGAATGCAACGATGCTTAGTTTATGAAAGCATACTGCAAGTTAAGTAGTACTGTTTCCTTAGTGAAATTAGTTCAGTTATATACTAAAATGTAGTAAAAGAAATGAGACTTTCAGCAATGATAGCTATTGGTTTTTTCTAAGACTCTGAAATACTAAATTGCTAAAGAATTTGGGCTGAGAAATAAGTAATTTTAGGTATAAAGTAAAATGGATATTTCCTGTTTACACATCCCATCAGGCTCTTCAAGAGCAATACCTGTGTGCAGCCAAGACAGGAAAAGCTTCACTTTTCATTAATAGTTTTATCTTGTACTTCCTGAGAAGGTGTCTTGTACACCTGAGAAGGTGTCTTCTCAGAAGAAGGGGAAACCAGCAAAGTAGCTAATTCTCAGATGTTCTGGAATTTTTAACCTCTAGAGAAGAGGGCCTTTTGTTCTCAGCATAGTAGTTCAAGAGGGCCTTAGCATGTAATCTCATGTGAGGAATCTGTATACATCATAAGGAGGATCTGAATGCTGCATAAAAGGCAGAGTAATAAAGTAGACACATCTGTAACAAATGTATTTCTAAATAAACCTTGGATGCATCTTGAGACTGTTTTCCTCTTTTTTGGAATAAGTGCATTCAAAAGCTAGTATTCATTAAACACAGAAAGAAGTGTCATGATTTCCGGACTTTTTCGTGCATCTGATTATTTTCTTTTCTTTCTCCTTTCAGAACCAGTACAGAGCAGAATATGATGAAAGTATGAAGGGTGTTGGGTGGATTCCACTGGGCTCCCTGGAAGCTGAGAAGAACAAAAAAGCGATGGAAATTATTAGTGAGAAGAAGTATCGCCAGCATCCAGACAAGTTGAAGTATTCTGTTCCCATGGATTCCATGAACATGGTCTTAGCTTTAAATAATGCTAAAATCATGGATGAGGTAAGAAAGCGTTCATCCAAATTCATTTAAGTTTGCAGAAGTGAGAAGCAAACTATACCTGATGTAATCACCAGTTCTATTGTATGCATAGCTTTGGAAATTGTTGATTTTGGCAGCTAATGAATATGCCAGGCTGTCATTGTATTTCTTCTTAATAGACCTTTGCTGTACCTGAAAACAAAGCGTGACCCTAGTATTTCTAAGGAATAAGTATAAAGACAGTCCTGGGGGTCAGATTTTATTAATACAGTTTATCCAATGTGACTGTATGTAGACTTCTAACAGTTTAAATCTATGCAGCTAGAAATACGGGAGTGATCTCTTTCAGAAATAGGATTTAAACTTCTAAATGTATCATCTGTTTCATCTGGTGCCTGTGACATTAATATGAAATTGCTACATGATATGAATGCTTTTATAATGCTTTTTAAGAGTCATTTAGATGAGGTGTTGGGGGATATGGTGTAGGGGAGAACTTTGTAGAGTAGGGTTGATGGTTGGAC
>JAOXJK010000077.1:2052956-2077495 GCA_025774025.1 Xenus cinereus
GGTTTGGAATGTCTCCAGAGAAGGAGACTCCACCACCTCTCTGGGCAGCCTCTTCCAGGGCTCTGCCACCCTCACAGTAAAGCACTTCCTCCTCATGTTTAGATTGAACTTCCTGTGTTCAAGTTTATGCCACTGGTTTGCATGTAGCAAGTGTCTTTAAAAGTATCTTTGTTGCCATGTAAAATAGGGGTTTAGCTGTGCGTGCAAAGGACCTGGAACACCACAGTCTCATTGACTGCTTGTTGTGTAACTGTGTGAGAAGGAGCTTGGGGAAAGCCTTGGACAAAACCTCTCTACGTGTAGAGTTGTCTCTGCACTGTTGTCAATAATCATTGATTTGTTTGTAGAACGTGTACAAGTCAGACCTGGAGTGGTTGCGAGGCATCGGCTGGTTGACAGAAGGTTCTGTGGATGTGGTCAAAGCAAAGAAAGCCCAGGAGCTCCTGAACGAGAGGCTGTACCGCACGCGGCCAGACGAGATGAAGTTCACCAGCATTACTGACGCGCCAGACGTTGTCCAGGCCAAGATCAATGCTCTGCAGATGAGTGACGTAAGCTTATCTTTCCCTTACCTTTCATTTGTGTGGTGGCATTTCTTTTCTTTGTGGTGGAGAGTAGAATTTCTGCCCTGGGAATGACTAGTTGGAAACTACTTCAATCAGAATTAGCAAAGAATTCCTGTTGGTGGGGTTTTTTTCCATGTTCAGACTATAGTAAAATGTCCTTGTGCTTCCTTTCTCCTTAGCGTCTGTACCGTGAAGCCTGGGATAAAGATAAGACGCAGATTTCCATACCTTCGGATACTCCTGTCATGCTGCAGTCCAAAGTCAATGCTCTCAACATCAGCAACGTAAGAGAATAACATCATTATGCTTGTGAAGCACTACAAAATTTAGAGCATAATAACTGCTCTTCCAGAGTAGGTTTCAAAAAAAGACATTGGTGTCAGAGAGTCTTGACTGCATGTAACAAAGGTGATTGATTTTCTTTGCAGAAACATTATCAGAAGGCCTGGGATGAAGCGAAGGCGAAAAGCTATGACATAAGAGCTGATGCCATTCCCATCAAACACGCCAAGGCTTCCAGAGACATTGCTAGTGAGGTACAGTCTCCTCTTCACGTGGTTGCTTCGTCTATCTCTTCCCGTGTCCAGCTCAGCAGAACTGAGTGAAGTTCAGTTTGAAGGGCTGACAACTTGGGAAGCTGAAAGCCTTTTGTTCGTTACTCACATTTAGGTGAGAAAGATGTGGCTACTTACGTTATTTCTTCATTCTCTAGTACAAGTACAAAGAAACGCATGAGAAGCAGAAAGGCCACTACATCGGGTGCCGAACTGCCCAGGAGGACCCCAAGCTGTCGTGGGCCGCGCGAGCCATGGCGCTGCAGAACGACCGCATTTACCGGAAGGCGTACCATGATTCAAAGGCCCAGGTCCACATCCCGGTGGACGCAATGTCCGTGCAGGCGGCCAAGGAGTGCCAGACACTGGTCAGTGACATTGACTATCGCCAGTACCTCCACCAGTGGACCTGTCTGCCCGACCAGAATGACGTGATCCATGCAAGGAAGGCCTACGACCTACAGAGTGATGTGCGTATGAGTAGAGACGGGGTAGTTAATACTGTTGCTATTTAGTATGTTATAGCCTTATTCTGATGGTTTGATATTCTACAGTCATAAAATATTTATCTTTAGACTGTTTTACTCAGTTTTTTGTGTTACTGCTATTGTCTGCTCTTTTTATCCTTTAAAAAGTATCAGTATTACCTCTGAATTTTATAAAACCTTTTGTTATTAACTGCCATGTTACACATGCTTTTGGAGTGGAGGAAGGATTTGCCTCTATTACTTTGATGGGACTTACGAAATAACATCTGTTTACTACTTTGGAATCAGGTGGCTTTTATTATGTTTATCTGAGTCAAATTGGAAATTTATTTAACTGAAAGAAAACTATGTAAGATAGCAGGTAAGATGTTTTAGTGGCTGATTTCAAAGCAGGAGTCAGTGCAGCTGATTTCCTGACTTGGCTTTGCTGCTTATCAGTCAGTCACTCTTCCTCTGTTTCAGTTACGAGCTTTGGAAGTGACATTCACACACCTTGCTGAAGGATTTACTTGATTCAAACTTAAATAATGTTGCTTGATACCACTTCAGGAGTTAAACCAGTTTGCTCTACTCCCCATTATGTATATAAACCTCTTTTTTGGTCCTTTTTGTCAAATTCCCTGGTGGGTAGCTTGATTTTTTGTTTGGACTTGTAAATTGTTGAAGTGACTAGGGGAATAAGTATTTTGGAGGGGACAGGAAAACTCTTTTAAGATCTTAATGCTCATCATCATTAACAGCAATTCTGTGCAGTTGTTTCCCCTCTATTTAACTGCATAAGATTTAGAACATATTGTTTAAGAAATGAACTACTTAAAACGTGGTTCCCAGACTGTATTTTACTTCTGACACTGATCATCTCTTGTATATAAAAAGCATTAATCTAGCTGTAGCTGATTTGACTTTTTCTAAAACATAAACTGCTTTGTATACTTAACATAATTAAGACAGGCATTTTAATCATGTTTTCTGTTTCTGACCATGTCTGGTACAGGCTGTCTATAAGTCAGACCTGGAGTGGCTCCGTGGAATTGGCTGGTTGCCGAATGACTCTCCAGAAGTCAAGAGGGTGAAGCAAGCCCAGGATCTCCTGAGCAACAATGTGTATCGAACGCCTATTGATAGCCTGAAATACACCAGCATTGTTGATTCTCCAGACGTTGTTCTGGCTAAAGTGAATGCGGAGCAAGTCAGCATTGTACGTTACATTGTCCTTAAAGTTGTTTTGAAGCTATAAACGGTTAAAGAAAAACCTCACTGTTAAAATAGAAAATTGATCAGTGGTATTTTAAGTCAAATTTAATGCTTTTCAAGCCATTTTAATTTTTAAACATGATAATTCAAGGGAGATTTATGGGATTTTATGTTCTTGAGAAGCAAAATTCCGTAATTATAGTATCATCAAATGAACTATTTTAACAGCCAAAATACAAAGAAGCCTGGGAAAAGGACAAGACTATGATCCATATTATGCCAGACACACCTGAAATCAACCTAGCCAAGACTAATGCTGCTAATTATAGCCAGGTATGCTTATCATCCTATTTTCTACATTTCTATAAAATAGTATGTGTATCCTGTTAATTTTAACATTCTAAGATGTTACTAACGAAGTTGAAGATTAAGTCACATGAATCTCATTGAAGTTTGTCTTCATACAGGGTGTGCAACTTTCCCTTCCCTCTGCTGAGTGTTCTTAAAGTATTTAGACATTTTAAGATAAATGCTTGCATATAGTTGTTTAAAAATTATTAATATTATGCCCCATTGAGATAATATTTTGTTGAAATTGACGAGAGCCCATGGCATATAAATATTTTCTAATCTTTTACAAATTCCTTTCTATGCAGTAGAGATTGCAAAACTGGTGTTGCAGGTACATGTTTGAGAGGTGGTAATATTTGCAGCAGTATTTATGGCTAGGAGCTGGAGTAATGCACAAATAATTCTCATGCTATTCAGCAAACAAATGGCAGTAAACTATGTGTGTCTTTAATGGCAAATGCCAGAGTATATACCACGTGTGTGACATTTTGTTATCTTTTCAGAAACTGTATAAAGAAGCTTGGGATGAGCAGAAGATGAGTTACGATTTGAGAGCAGATGCAATCCCAATCAAGGCAGCCAAAGCTTCCAGAGAAATTGCTAGTGATGTAAGTGCCAAAACAGGCATCGAGCTCTTCAAGTGGTTTAAGAGCTATTTCATGATAACTGTTAGTAATGGTGATCTTTGCTCTTTACCCAGTATAAATACAAACTGGAACACGAGAAGCAGAAAGGGCATTATGTTGGAGTTCCAAATGCAAAAGAAGATACGAGAATGCAGTTTGCCCTTGGCATAGGCAAAGTTCAGAGCGAGCTAGAATACAAGAAACACTTTGCCAAGTGGAAGACGCAGTGCCACCTACCAGTAGACATGCTGTCTATCCAGTCAGCCAAACATGGTCAGTCTTTGGTCAGTGATGTTGATTACCGTCAATACCTGCATCAGTGGATCTGTCTTCCAGATCAGAATGATGTCATACACGCTAGGAAAGCCTACGATCTTCAGAGCGATGTAAGTTAACATGAAAACTTATCAACACTGTATTGTCCCTTCTTAGTCTGCTTGAGCTCCAACTATTGGGAATCTCTGCTGAATTCAGTTAATTGGCTTTGGTGTTTATTAGGAATGTATAAGTATATGCCACTTTTGTACATTGCCAAGTTTGAAGTGTGATAAATTCAGATATAATACTCTTGTTGGAACTACTGCTCCCCTTTTAAATAGTGGCATTTAGTTCCACTGGTTATAGATCTTGCTGGATTGTACAGGAAAGTGTAACTAACAGCATGGACCCTCTTTTGTTTTCCCAGGCTGTTTACAAATCTGATTTGGAATGGCTACGGGGAATTGGATGGTTGCCAAATGATTCTGTTGGAATCAACCATGTCAAATATGCTGGAGACCTCTTGAATGAGGTAACAAAATGTTTTTCCATACTAAAATGTTCTTAAGGGTATTCGTAAATTAAAGTATTTTTTAATGGTTGGATACATCAATATTTTTTAAAATAAAGCATACACCTTGGGTATTTCAAGAGCATTCATGGAGAGATTTTCTTCCGATGTGAACTTTTTTGTCTTGTCTGTGTATTCAGAATTGCTGTGTTAGCGATAAAATATCTGTGTATAATCTGACTGTTCATCTTTTTTCTTGTATAGAGAAAATACCGTACAAAAGCCGAAACTCTTCCATTTACTCCAGTGGCGGACAGAGTTGATTATATCACAGCAAAGAATAGCAGTGAAATTCTTAGTGATGTAAGTTTGCTAGCGTGTTTCCGGGCTGCTACCTTGGTCTGTATATTTACATGGTAGGATTTTATCTTGAAAACAATATTTAGTTTATCTTTAAAAAAAATCCAAAAGAATTCTTGGTCAGTCTCTGAGAATGTATGACATACAGATGAACAGGACTTCACTAGCTCATCTCCATCACTTAGGAGGGAAGAAGGTCCTCAAGCAGAATAGCATCTTTCCTAGACACTTGAAAAACCAGTGCTCGTTCTGCGACCAGGCCCTTCTTTCAGTCTTGGCTGAAATAATTTGTGATCATTGACAGCATGAACGTAAACAGCCACTTGGACTCTATTGTCTGGGTCTATTTATTGTCCTGGTTCACACACTTCTTGCTTGGTTGTTAGCCATACATCCCTGTAGACCAAAGAAGTGGCATAACTTTGACTTCTGAACATTCTGCCCTATCCATCCAGCTGCCTTGGAACAAATTTTAAAAATTTTCTCTGAGGAACTTTGTCATTTCTTGGTTTTTTCATATAATTTCCTTTTTTAAAAAATATCCATTTGGATGTATATTTAAAGCATCATGTCTGACATGCAGTGACACTGCAAATTCAGGGTTTTATACATTATTTCGTGCATAGAATGTGGGTCTTGCTTGCTATAATGTTTTCCCAATTTTTTGATGGTGCTGCAAAGTAGTAATTTCTTTTTCTGTTCTAGATTAAATACCACAAAGCATGGAATGAGGCCAAGTCAAATTATACTCTAACAGATACCCCACAGCTTGATATGGCTCGAGAGGCAGCCAGAATTCTTAACCAGGTACGAGATCTCTCCTTAGCAGTTTCTACTCACATTAATAACTCTTTTGAGGAATTTAAAAAACTTACCTTATTAAGTACATTTTAAAGGAAAGATTCCTCATATGTTAATACAGGTTACATATATACGGTAATAATTTTCATTATAGTAGTGTTGAACTCCTCACTTTCCTTTTCCACAGAATTTATACAAGGAAGGTTGGGAGAAAGAAAAAGCCACTGGTTACCTCTTGCCTCCTGACACTGTGCAGATCTGTCATGCCAAACGCTCAAGTGATGTCCAAAGTGAGGTAATAATTTTTCTTATGTCCTCCAGACAATTCAGCCATCTTTAATATTGTGGGGTTTACAGATATCAGTGCATAATATATAAAAATATACATTTTTATCAAAACACCGATGTAAATACCTAAATAAGCATCTAGTCTTCAGACAGTCTCAAATAATTTGTTCCAAAGATTTGTTACAAAGCTGAGGTTCAATGCACTTATTAACATTTTCTAGCAAGGCTTCCTTTTATGTTGAAAATACTGTTTACTTAAAAATGGTAGCATATTTGTCTAGAAAACTATATATTTTGAAGTGGAAGGACTATGGAAAGTAACATTACTGTTTGTGCCATATTTTTATCTGGTCGTGTACTAAGAGTGCAGTTGAGAACTCCCTGTTTTATCTGTTCTTTGTGTTGACAAAACCATACACGTTCACAAGTTTAAAACAGAGCAGATAGAACCAGAGATGATTTTATACGTATTTCTCCCTTCTTCCATCAGCTTAAATACAAAGCTGACTACGTCAAACAGAGAGGCCACTACGTTGGAGTTTCCAGTATGAGAGATGATCCCAAACTGGTGTGGTTTGAGCACGCTGGCGAGATCCAGAATGACAGATTGTACAAATCAGACTATCACAAAACAAAGTCCAAAATTCACATCCCTCCAGACATGGTGTCGGTTGTGGCGGCGAAGGAATGTCAGAACTTGGTCAGCAATATTGAATACCGCCAATACCTGCATGAATGGACCTGCCATCCCGACCAGAACGACTGTATTCAGGCAAAGAAGGCCTATGATCTGCAAAGTGATGTAAGTGATGTTACCTATATACTATGTCATTTCCACTTTGTTTGGTCTGAGTGTGTTGTCCGTATTACGTAAGACTGAAAAATGTCAGCCTGAATGAAATAATTTCTTCCCTTTTTTATCATCTCTTATGATTTAGAATATTTATAAATCGGATTTGGAATGGCTTCGTGGCTGTGGTTGGATTCCTCTGGATTCGGTGGAGCATAAGAAAGTTAAGAATGCACAAGAACTGGTAAATAAGGTAAGAGAATATATTTAAGCAATTAGCCAATCAGCACTTCTTTCTCATGCGCAGTGTTTAACAAAATATTTCATCTCTTTGCAGAGAGCATATACGAAAGAAGCCCTCGATAACTTTTCCAATTATACCAGTGTGGTTGACACTCCTGACATTGTTTTGGCGAAGGTTAACTCTGTCAATCAGAGTGATGTATGTAACTTTTTTTAAATAGAAACTTATTATATTACTAGAATTAGTGGATAACTTAATTGCTTTTGCTATACTGTGCTTAGTGTTAAAATATACTGTGTTTAGCCTTATGTACCTGTGCATGTGCGTATGCATGTTTCGTTAATTATAGACTTTTACTGGGGTAAATAAGTTTAGTAAGAAGTGATATAAACGGACAACACAATATTTCTATCTAAAATAATCTGCATTTTTCTGTAGAATATAGCATGTCCCTTACTTTGAGGTTACATACATTTTGCTTATAGTAGTTTATCATTGAATCCTTGGTGAACAGCAGTGAGGTTGTATAGTCCTAGAGGAGTTCTGGTGTTGCTACTATCCTGTATGTGCTGGTCAGTAGATTTCTGATTTCACTAGAATATTGTGTGGATTTTGTGGGGTGACACACTGATGCCTGTGTGTTATACTGGCTGGAACATACTACACAACATTTCTGAAGACGTGGTAACATAACAGCAAATTAATACTACTTCTAATTAAGTCTACTTCTAATGGATGGACTAGCTGGGATAATTTATTTCTCCTGTGGAATTAACATTGTCTTTCTTTTCTTTCATAGCTAAAATACAAAGAAACATTTAACCTTGAGAAAGGCCAGTATATTGGATCTGACGATACTCCAGAGCTGAACCATGCCAGAGACATGTCCTTACTATACAGCAATGTAAGATTCCATAAATATCTAACTAAGCTTTACATTGTTTATTTTGAAAGCAACAGAATGTGTACTGGACTTCAGAAAACTGTTCTATTTATGTTTCTGCCATTAGTCTACTGGGCAGCACTGGGAAAGTTATTTAATCTCTTTGTTCTTCAGTTTTTCCCAGTTTGGTTCATTGTGATAAGGAACTGATTTTAAAGCACTGCTGTGTGCTGTTTGGGAGTAGTAATAGTGTAGTAGTACTAGTAGATTTTGTATGGCAAAACCACTTTATAATTTCACCCAATTATATCTTCTTAGACTACTGATGAAATTTATTTTGTATAGGAGAGGAAAATTGTAGACATTACATTATTAAGCAGTTGCTTTTGAGGACCCTCACTAATTTTAGTGGGAAATCTCTATTTTTTGAAAACGTAACTACTCATTCATACGAGTAGGCACTTCATCATTTAGTCTGAAGATAAATATATTTAATATTTAACATTCAACAAAATATGATGTGATAGAAAAGTGCCCCTGACACAGTTAACGCTCTCATTAATAACAATAGTATTACTTGGAGATTTTTCACAATTTTGCACATGTATCTATAAAATGGTCGATGTCAATGCTATACTGCACTTTTAAACAAGAGTTCATATCTACATTTTGGATATTTTTCTTACTCTTCTGGATGGGAAATGTTGAATTCCAAATATAGTAAGGTAAGAAGAGATGAGTCCAGATTTGTGCTCAGGTACCTTCCTGAATTGAACACTTACTCTGTCTTACTCATGCTGAGTGGGTGTTCAAAATGAACATTCTTCGTTTAATTTATTGGGACAATTCATGGAATAAGGAACTACTCTATAAAACCAGTCATATTTAATGTGTGTATAAATGGGCAAAGTTTTTTTGGAAAGTACAATGGATTTTTTTACCAAAACCTGTATGTGTTTTGTTTGTCTAGAAACTTTATAAAAATGCTTGGGAAATTAGCAAGCCCACTGGGTACAGTTTGGATGAGAAATATGTTCCACTGGTTGGAGCGAAGCATGCAAACTACATAAACAGTGAGGTTAGTATGAATTTTCCATTCTGTCTCTTTTTTTTTTCCCCTGTATGTTGTTAGAATGAACTTTAAAATTTCCACGTGAATATTTTGCAGCTTAAATACAAGGCAATATACGAGAAGCTGAAAGGTCATTACCTGGCTGGAAAGGAGATCGGTGATTTCCCCAGTGTCGTTCATTCCCTAGCATTCCAGAAAATAAGGAGCGCGGTAAGGAGAGAATCAGTCTTGCTGTGATATTTTCCATTTTCTTTATTTTAGTGTGACATTTAAATATCAATAATGCAATGCTTAATAATACCAGTAAAAGTATTTTCAACATGTTTGTGTCTCCTGAATGGTTATTTCGACTGTAGGTTCAATAATTGAACTGAAATGATTTAGGGGATTAGGAAGTGATTTGTTCCGCTATTAGACAGATTAGAATAAGGGGAAAAACCTTCTTTGTATTTCAGTTTAAGAACCTGAGCAGTAAGAAATACTACATGACTTGGGATTCTTTTGCTGTACAAAAAAAAAAAGTGTTAATTTTGAATTGAAATGGAAATTGAGGAACTGGAAAAGTAAATGCACATTTGGTGTTTTATTATTGTCACTACTGCACAGACAGCATGTCATGCAGGGCATAAAGTTAGTATAATCCCAACTATTCTATCTTCATCTGGACAGGGGAAATTTAATTAGATTAAAAACATGTTTGTAGCACATTACTTTTTTTATCTTCGTCTTGTTAATTTTCTCACCAGCTGTTAAATCTGCAATGTCCTTCTAGAACCTCATCAGAATAAATGTTGATTAATGCCAAAGTTAAGATTTCATCCTATTAAATCCCATGGGATTTTAGCCACTAAATCCAGAAAAGCAGATCTCAGATTATGCCTTAACGTGTAGCCTATTACAATCAAAATTGTGCAGAAAACCACTATTCTTTCTTCTCACCTTTTTCCCAATCTTTCCCTTTTAGTTGGCATACAGAAAGAACTATGAAGACACCAAAGCTCATGTCCATATTCCAAGTGACATGATGAATCACGTGCTGGCCAAGAAGTGCCAGTATATCCTCAGTGATCTTGAATACCGGACTTACTTCCATCAGTGGAATTGTTCACCTGAGGAAAATGATGTTATTCAAGCCAGAAGAGCCCAGGAAATCTTGAGTGATGTATGTGTTTCATTTATTTGTTTGACATTTTTGTAGCCTTTCATGTAATTTTTTCTAAGTTATTTAAATATAAAATATTTCAAATATCTTCCATAGTATTTATATATGAAATTAGTAACCATGGTCTTAGATTGCTTAGTAGCATGGTACCAAAAATTACATTTTTATGGTTTTCTTGGGACATTTTAATGATCTGGTTATTTATTATTCACAAATAAATTGGAAAAATTTTAAGTTAACATTTAGAAAACCTTCCCAAGGGTCACTTCTATCAACACAAAAATCTATTTTTGACCGGATGAGACTGTATGGAAAGCAGAGAAGAGATGTGGATGTACCACAGTACAGTCAGAGCATTGCTGCAGTGCAGTGATCCTCATGTATTGCAATTAGGAATGCTGTGATTTGCACAGGGGCCAGGACAGCATCCACAATCCTCCCGGATCCAGTTGGTCTGGAAAAGTCTTCTCTTTGTTCATCTGGGGTTGTATCAGCCCACAGGGTCTGAGCTGAGTGAATGGAATACTGAACCGTGACACTTTTTCATATTCCATAGGCAAAAATATCTCAACTTGGGCCAACCAACCTTCCTAATAAAATTTGATGATGTGTTAATTGCCTATTACTATGCTGTATTATTTGGTTTAGTTTCCTTTGCAAATCCTGTGGGTAAAAATCATTCAGTCAAACCGTGAGACGGGCTAATCTTCTAAACTTCCAAATAAATGGGAATTGCTGAATGAGCCTGGTTCAAACTCAGCGGTAACCTCTGCATTGAGTTTGCACAAGCGGAAGGTACTGAATATAGAGAAGAAACAAATTCTACTAAAGAAGGCAAATTTCTTCCTAACCTAATAGTCTGTGTTCTTCCATGTAGGTGGTGTATAAAGATGACTTAAATTGGCTGAAGGGACTTGGCTGTTATGTCTGGGATACTCCGCAAATCCTGCACGCTAAAAAATCATATGACCTCCAGAGCCAAGTAAGCATGTTTTCCTCAAATAAGGAAATATTTATAAGATTTTTTTTCTTCCATTTCTGATTCTCTGGGACTGGCATCTGTCTTAATTCATTACTCCTGAGTTCATACTGGCTATATATTAAGTATTTCTTTTCTATGGCCTGTCACTTTTAAAGCTTGTCTTAACTGGGCCAGAATCCTGGGCTTCAGTTGTCTAGAACTGATTTTAAAGGAAGCTGGCAGGGAATTTCCTGGTCATTTTCAGCATTAATGTTTGTTTTGTTTTGTTATGTTTCCTTAGATAAAATATACAGCTGCAGGAAAAGAGAATTTGCAGAATTTTGGTGTTGTTACTGACACACCTCTCTATGTGACCGCTTTGCAGAGTGGTATAAACGCTAGTGACGTAAGTCTTCTCGCTTTTTATACTTCTTTTTCTACTTCTAAGCTTTTCAATGCTTCTTCTGAGAATTGAAACAAGATAACTAAATCTATCTTACATCTTACAGGTGAAATACAAGGAAGATTATCACAAAACTAAGGACAAGTATACGACTGTGACGGAAACAGTGGATTCTGAAAGAGTTCAAAATTTGAAACATCTCTTCAGCAATGTGAGTGTTGCTATACATTTTTTTTTCTCTTAAGGCGTTACTATGTGGCATTTGTTTTACTTTGTTTGTTCACTTTGAAGATAAACATCCAAACACGGAGCTTATCAAAGGCAGTGATTGAGTATGGGAAAGATGCTGTATTTCAGGCAGAGGGCATGTTTTCTAACTGTAGTTCCAGTCATCTCAAAATACATGCATTAATAAATGGATTCCCTGAACAAAATTAAGGCCTTGTACGAGAAGGGACATGAATACTTAGAAAGCATATTTGTCACCCTTTATGTGCACTGTTGCATTTAAATGAGTGTAACCTCTGAATATTAAGTAATAGTTACAGCATAAATAATACCAGAAGGGCTTTGATTTCTATTGGTCGTTGGTTATGACCCAGGAGAAGAATTTTTCCACTCACAGTGACTTTCTGTTTCCCCACAGAATCTCTACAAGGAAGCCTGGGAAAAAGTGAAAGCTACTGGCTATATATTGCCCTCTGATTCTGTGTCCCTCGCGCGTACAAAAGAACTGAAGCACAATGCTAGTATTGTAAGTGAATAAAATACTTTTTTTTTCATCAGATCATCAGTTCTAGCAGTGAAATCCTTCATGCCTTGCATATACTATCAGTATAAAAAGTTTGGTTTATTATCTTTGATATTTAATTTAGATATGATAAGTAGTAATTAAGTTAGTAAGATAACTGAGTAGATAGTAAGTAAGATAAGTAAGTTAGATAGTCCTTTGCTGCTGCATTTAATGGGAAAAAAAAAAAAGTTACATTTTATAGTAATAGAAACTGTTTCCTGAAAATGTCTGGTTCGTTTTTTTTTAAGTCTAAATTGCAACAGCATCCAGATCAGAAAAACACCAAATGTCTTTAAATGATGCTTTACTGAGTATAGAAGAACACAATATTATGCTTCAGTGAACTGAGGCTTATGAGAGATCGCTCTCTTCGTGGATATCTTTAAGTGAAAGAACTGGAACAACAGCTAAATACTTTATTCTACATTTATTTATTTTTAAAGTCTTCTAGTCAGCTGTCATTATTTATTATTCTAGTCAGCTGTCATAGTTACGGTGTGCTTTCTTTGCTATTTAGAATTAAATAGAAAACAAAGACCCTGCTTCAAAGACTTTCTGTGATTGTTGGACTCAACTAAATATTTTGCTTTCTGATGAATTTTGTTCCAAACATACAATTGACTCCTTGGAGTCACTTAGTTGTTGCCTTTTTTTGCGTCTGCTTAGGTAAAATACCGAGAAGAGTATGACAAGTTTAAAGCACTCTACACACTGCCCAGAGGTGTTGAGGACGATCCCAACACAGCAAGGTGCCTCAGAGTCGGAAAGCTTAATATTGATGTAAGTGTTGTTTTCTGATGTGTGTTTTCCTGATAAAACATCTCAGAAGAGGCTACTCAAAGAATCCACAGATATCACATTCTGTATTTGGCAGTGTTCAGGATTTGCTAAATTCTCTAATACATCTGTGAATGTCTTTTCAAGCTTGTGGCTCAACTTAAATTTTCTGTGTGGCTATATCTATAGTCTAATATGTTTATGTATAAAACGGAGCACTGCAAAATCTACCTCCTTGCACCACGTGAGTACAATGAAAATTTGACAAATCATATTTTATTGCCCTTGATAAGATTCTGCAAATTCTTTTTAGAGCAGGCAAGATGTAAATTTTAGTCATAGCCAAAGTAATTGATCCCTCACTAACATTCCATGTGAGTGCTATTGTTGTACTGTTTTATCTCTACAGCGTCTGTACAAGGAAGTCTATGAAAAGAATAAAGCCAAAGTCCACATTATTCCAGACATGGTAGATATAGTTTCCGCTAAGGATGCGCAGAAGAAAGTCAGTGAAATCGATTACCGCACCCATCTCCATGACTGGATCTGCCTGCCAGATCTTCAGATCAACACCCACGTTCGAAAAGTAACCGATCAACTCAGTGATGTAAGTTCACAAATCACGTGTTCATGGGCCACTTTTTAAAAAGGTTCCTGCAATGAAGAAAAAAATATTTAAATTCCAAAAAGAAATTGTTTTGATTTTCTCAAACCAAAAAAAAAGTCAAAATACTGGAAACCTTTCTTGCCACCATTTGACAGTTGTGTTTCAGACCTGATTTAGCAGTAAGGGGTTAGGTCCAAGTGGAAGTCTGACAGATTTCTTCTTTTCTCTGATGCCTCAGGTGGTTTACAAGGATGACCTGAACTGGCTGAAAGGCATTGGCTGCTTTGTTTGGGACACTCCAGAAATCCTCCACGCCAAGCATGCCTACAATCTTCGCAGTGATGTGAGTGGATACTGCTTTTCCTTCTTAGGTTTTCACTCCGTTGTATTAAAAAGATGGAGTAGCTTTATTCTACTCCAAATGTAATCTGGAAAATTATATATATATATATCTTCTTCTCTTATGAAGTATTCATTAAATAAGCTTATACGTGTATTTAAACTTTGCTGCTCTGGAAGTGGATATAATTTCAATACATTGCCTGTTTAAATGCTGGTACGCTAACAGAATAATTCAGTAATAAAAGAAATAGTCAATATAGTAAATAAAATAATATAATAAAATCAGTTAACAACAAGTAGCCTTACTAATTAGAGCTCTTGAATTTCTCTCTGCAGATTAAGTACAAATCTAAGGCAGAAAAAATGAAGAATGACTATACTGTGGTCATAGACACTCCTGTCTATGTCCAGAACGTCCTCAGTGCCTTGAATTTAAGTGAAGTAAGTGTTTGTGTCAGCTTTCACCTCCAGTATCTCATATGCCATCACCTCACAAGTTCTAGAAATGTGACTTCTGGTATTTTTTTAATAATTTCCTCTTAATCTTTTAATCATTGCTGGTTATCTATAAGTCGTTGCCTATGCCTTTATTAAGATATGAGAACACAATCACTAAAGTCATTAATTACCTGATTCCAAAAACTTTTCATCCAGATTTTTACAAAAAATGCCCCTATGTATCCGAGCAATACATACTGTGAGAGAACATCACCATTATGACTCTCCTCTAATTACTTTTTCTTTTTCTCAGGCTGTCTATCGTGGTGAATATAAACAAAATGTTAAAGGCAAAATGATTCCTACTGATAAAACAGTAGATTTGGAGCGGGCATATCATGCGAACAAGATACAGAGTGAAGTAAGTGTAAAACTGGGTTCCACAGAGTTTCTGATATGCAAAAAAGCAATTTCTTTAAAAGTTAATTCAGATACAGAAGATAGATTTCACTGCTCTAAAGTGAAAGTGGGAAAATTTTAAGCTATGAGAATGCACTATAATGCAGATGTGGGGAAAATCTTTTGCCAGTTGTGATTAAGAAATTTCCTATGCAGCTAACAAATATTCTCAAATATTACACACAGTGGTCACAAACTCCTTCTCTCTTCTCTTGCAGAATTTGTATCGCTGGGCTGGTGTGAATGCTTTACCCACTGGCTACAGCCTTCCCACAGATACCCCCAGCTTTCAGCATGCCAAACAAGTCCAGTACATTGGCAGTGATGTAAGTAATGAATCATAGAATCATAGAATGGTTTGGGTGGGAAGGGACTTTAAAGACCATCCAGTCCCCCACCCCCTGCCCTGGGCAGGGACACCTCCCACCAGACCAGGTTGCTCCAAGCCCTCTCCAACCTGGCCTTGAACCTTGATAGAATCTCACTTCTATCTGTTGTAATGTGCTACATCCTTCTACAAGGTGAGTTGCAAGGGAATGTTTGATGCCCATCCTGTATGAGCACACAACTGTTTGAGACCGTTATTTCTCAGACACGAGATTGTTTGTCAGAGAGCAGAAAGAGCGGGGTAGTTCCACACGGATGCCCAAGCCAGGAACTGTGGGTGGCCACAACACAGGCAGTGGTCCATCATCCAGGGTGAAGTCTCACCATACCTGAATGGGGTGGGCAGAGCTGGGTGCTGGTAACAGGTTATATCAACAGTCCCAGACAAGGTGAGAAACCAGAGACGAGGTCCATCTAGGAGATCCAGCCAAGAGCTGTGGGAAACAGAGCAGAGACTGGAGACAAGCTGCCTACAACATAGGTCCAAGAAAAATCCAGCAGACAGGGCTAGTCCAATGTCCATCCAAGAATAATAATAATAATAATAATAATCTTGGGCCATATGAAAAAGGTAAAAATGATGATGATGTGTGATGTATTTAACTCTGATATAACTACATCTCACTTGTTTATCTTTAAAAATCTGTCTTTTTATAGTGCATAAATTACTGTCAGAACTGCTGTGTTAAGTAGAATCACGATCTGATTTAGTTTCTGTATGGTTTTGTTTCTTTTTCCACTTTGTAGCTGAAATATAAAGAAGCCTATGAACACATGAAAGCTAAAGGTTATACTCTGGGACCTAAAGATGTTGGGTTCGAAAATGTGAAGAAAGTTAATCAAGTCATTAACGAGGTATAGTAAATATATGTATTTGCTTTTGATTGTATTGTAGCGCCCAGAATATGAATGATGAGAGTACATTGACTATGAAGGTTGTAGGATCCCTGTTCTTTGAGGCTTTTAAGAGCAGTTTGGACAAATACCCATCAAGAATGGCAAGGGATCGTTGATCCAGGCTTGGAGTTGGGCTGTGCATGGCTTTTTAAGGTTCTTGGTAACTCTAACTTTTTGTAATCCTGTAAAACTGTTACCATAATATAATATCCATTGCACCCTAATTTTATTAACCAATCTGCTCCTACTTGATTAAAGTTAAATTATTGTGTCTGCATGGCACTGGGTCTCAATGGTTTTAGGCTTTATATATATGTACTTACTTCTTTGATCATTGGCTTAAGTAGGATGAAAATTAAACAGATTTACATATTTGTAGGGTTAGACTCTTATATTCGCCATGTATTAGAGGTGTTTCTATAAAAAAAAATTGTGGAAAATCTTTGCCTGATTAGAAAATAGTATGTTTGCTCCCTTTTCTCTGGTAGTTAAGTAATACCTAGCAAAAAAACTTGCCTTTAAAAGAGAAGTGCTTCTACTCTGCCAAACTGCTTGCTGTTTTAAGTTTTTAACGTGTAGAATGCTGTCTCCTTTGATACAGAGGTTGTATCGGGCGACGTACCACAAGTACAAGGACAAGATTCATACCACCCCAGACACACCAGAGATCCGACAAGTCAGAGCAACACAGGAAGCTGTCAGTGATGTACGTGTCTTCCTAACATGAAAAACAGAAGAGATTTCGAATATTTAATGTGACCAAACATGTGAAATGCTGTTTTTTCTTTGTCTTTCAGCTCATCTACAAGTCGGATTTCTTTAAGATGCAGGGACACTTGATTTCCTTGCCATTCACTCCTCAGGTGTTGCACTGCCGCTATGTTGGGGACATCACGAGCGATGTAAGCAACTCCTGTTAAGATACTTGGTATTTGAGTTCAACAGGCCTAATACTTTTATCCTAAAAGTGGAATTTGGCTTCTATCACTTGCATTCTATTCTGTAACCGATAAATACTTTGTCACTGTGTTTAGGGACTGATTAATGAAATTATCCCAAAAGTTAACTTTTAAGTTTTCTTTTTCTGATTGCCTCCTAGAATAAATACAAAGAGGATCTGAGGTGGTTGAAGGGCTTGGGCTGCTTCCTGTATGATACTCCTGACATGGTCCGTGCTCGTCAACTGCGTAAGCTTTGGGTAAGATTTTTCTTCTGAGAACTGTGTAAAACAATGACTGATTTATTTACCTGCACTTCCAGGAAGCTACATACATGAAAATGAGTAAAGACCAATAACAGAATTCCTTGCCATGCAGCTACTTAGTTGTTTCAAAGCACTGTTAGCTTACACTGTAAAATTTTCTTTACTGTCAAGAATAATGAAACCTTCTTGAGTAAAACTGCCTTTCTTTTTACAGTCTAATTATATATACACCGATACCGCAAAGAAGATGTGGGCTAAATACAATGTGGTGTTGGATACTCCTGGGTACAGAGCGGTTCAGGAACTAAAAACCCACTTGAGTGAAGTAAGTTCCATATTATTTTTGCACATCTTTGATAGCTATAATTAAGCTCAGACCCTCTCGCTGTTTTTTCTGAAATGCATGAGATGTTATAATTGCAAAGCTGTTCAGCTGCTAAATGAACATACGTTACAGAAGAAATAATTCATGGACCTGTTTTTTTTCCAGCTGGTTTACAGAGCTGCAGGCAAAGAGCTGAAGACAAAATACACTTCTGTCCTTGACACACCTGACTTCTTAAGAGCCAAGGAAGGACAAAAAATACAGAGCCAGGTGAAAAGTTTGTACTGATTAAAAAAAAAAAAATCAGAGGATCCCTCTTAATATGCTCTTAAAGTGCAGCAAAATCTTCCCAGGCCATTTCAAAGAAATGTAGTATTCCTAGAGAGGATGTTTAAAATGACTCTTACTTGTTTTTAAGTGGCTTTGAATTTTCATGTTGACTGTGTCTCTGTAAGGGACATTTGAGCTTTGCCCATCTGAAATAGAGCATTGAATCCCAGTACAGTTCTGCTCAAATTCTCTGAAACTCTGACTTCCTCAGAGGAATATATGTTTTTATCCATCTACTTTTATTCATCATAATTTCTCTATTCATGTCTGAGTTACTAGCTACAAATTTGGTGGAATTTTTAAATTTGTGGAACAAAATTACGATACTCAGCAGAGAAGAACAGACCTTCTGGATACTTGTATCTAAGGCCAGGTCTGAATGTTGGGCAGAGAGGTCATTAGTGTCATGTGCTTTTGACTTCTTGGTTTGTGAGTGTATTACTGGCAGTTGCAGAGCATCAAGAGCACTGCTAGAGAAAGATGAACTATTTGTTCTGGGGTAAATTGTGCGGCTGTGTATAGGGTGCGAATTTACAGACGTTTTTCAGAGAGATAAAGTAGGACTTACTTGAAATGGGTATTTTTTTGATTCTTCTTGCTGCAGTACTTGTATGTGGAACTTGCCACAAAAGAGAGACCCCATCATCATGCTGATGGACAGACTCCAGCCTTTACACATGCTCGGCAAGTAAAGGAGATGGTCAGTGAGGTAAGATATTTCAATTTTTGTTTGGTACCACTATACTGAACTCTTTACATGTATTATTTCTAATTTTAGTGATAGTTTCAAGGCTCAAATCTGTTTACCCGTCATTTAGTTTTCTGTCCATTATGCTTAAGTTCCACATTTCCTTTACAAGTTGTGATAAAAGAGCACGCTTTTAAAATTTGTTTTAGTATTTTATAAGATACTTGTTTCTAAGTGTCTGTTTGCAGATAGACTTGGTATTAGCACTCCTGGGTGCTAACGTAATACTGGATTAGCAAATCCTTCTAAGAATAATGATATAACTCTTCCCTTTTGCTCTCTCTCATAGAAAAAGTATAAAACCCAGTACGAGAAGATGAAGGACAAATACACACCCATCCCAGATACACCAGTCTTGATCAGAGCCAAGAGAGCCTACCTGAATGCCAGTGATGTACGTAGCCCATGAACGCTTTCACTGCTGCTTTTTCTTGTTTGTTTTGTTTTGGGTTTTTTTTTTTGTGAAAAGAACAGAAAAAAGGATCAATGGAGAGCAATCATGCAAAGCAGAGAGTATCTCAGCCTGGGTCATAAACTACATAACCCCCTTTGCACGTACATTTCCATTTGATATTACAGAGATTGTTGAGTTTTTACTTGATGTCACTGTAGTGCTTTTTTCATTTATTATAACTAATTTCCATTTTTCATTGTACTGAAGTATGGTCTTACAACAAAGGAAAAATAGACTTGAAGTCATTTGCTTACACATGAAAACTCCAGGCAGCGCAGACTGGAGTGAAACGATTGATGCTGGAGCCAGGATAGGATACCTCTTCTTAGATATTTTCATCTCAGTTTTGTGTTGGAAGTAAACTTGCGTGTCTTAATTTAGAAGTAGATTAGAGAGAAAATTATCTGAGATGCTGCACATAAGGTTATTAAGGTGAAATTGAGTTTTTCCTTCAATCACGGAATAGTGATTTGTGATTTAAGGCAATGGCTAAGAGGACTCTACTCATTTGTGAGATCTTTGTTCTGTATTTCAGATTCTCCTTGTATCCTGAAAGGATACATGCTGGGCTGGTGTTTTATTCCAGTGATTAGTCTTACTGCTCTCTCAAGTATGATTTTTAAATATTGCAAAGGAGCATCCCAGTTCTTTTGTACGTCTGAATTTCTCCTCTGAGAAAGTCTTTCTGCAAAGACTGGAATGATCTCCCTGCTTCCTTCTAGATGAGGACGTGGAAGAAGGAATAAGTAGGTTTTTAAGTAGCACTTTTGCTGTTTTAGAGAGTAGTCCTGTGATACATGGATATTTTTTCCTCAGTCTGAAAGTGAATAGGATGCAATGTTGCTTTAGATGTACCAGCTCCTTTTCTCTCTAATTTTCAGCATTAGTGTCACTCAAATTGCAATTGATTATAGGCAATTGTAGCTTCTTAAAATTCCTCAGGGCTTACATTAGGATGTTGGACAGCAACACATCCCTGGATGTCATTCCTAAGAGGTAGGAAATTTAACTAAAATGATTCCTGGCAGATAAATGTAATATATTCTTTTATATGTTCTTTTTCTTACCAGTTGCGCTACAAAGAAACCTTTGAGAATGCCAAGGGCAAATACCACACGGTGAAAGATGCTTTGGATATTGTCTATCATCGAAAAGTCACCGATGATATTAGCAGTGTATGTATACAACATTTTCATTCCTAATTAGTCTTTGTCATTTGATACCTCAGAATAAGCCATTTATGCTATCGTTCCATTTAAGTGTGTCAAATAATTAGAAAAATATGATCAGTACTATTAATATTCTTTGGAATATTATACACTTGATTGCCTTTGATGTTACAAATGTGAATGCAAGTTAATCTCATTTCTACTCTTTTAGTTTTGATGTTTCAGAAAAAGGAATGTCTTGAAACTGTATGGTCTGGAGTGTTCTCTCCTCAAATTGTTTTACTTCATTCTTCAATTTTCTTTGTAGGTGAAATACAAGGAAAATTATATGAGTCAGTTGGGAATCTGGAGATCGATCCCAGACCGTCCAGAGCATTTCCATCATCGCGCAGTCACGGATGCTATTAGTGATGTGAGTTCAAATAGTTCCTGGATGTGAGAGGCTGAAAGTTGTAAGTAGGTTTCCAAAATGAAAACCAGGCCTTATTTCTTGAAAAAAGGGGGGCAGCTGAAATTTTTGAAGTGATTTACACTTTCGCCTGGCAGATCTGTGAAATGACAGAGCAAATCAGATAGGTAAAATTGCAGCCCATGTCCTTTTGAAATTAACAGAGTACTCTTAATGCATTTCAGTTGCATTTGCTTGGATTTATTTTTTAGCCCTATAACAACCTTTAATTGTACATACCTGTAGATATACAATAACCTCTTAATTGTACAAGAGATCAGGAACTCCAACAACTAATGATAGATATTAGGTATGTGAATAATTGGAGTCCATCAGAAAAGCATGAATAACTGTAACTTACCACCTGGTACTGCTTAAAACAGAATCCTTTTACTTCTTTTCTGCAGGTTAAATACAAGGAGGACTTAGCCTGGCTCAGGGGCACTGGCTGTTATGCGTGGGATACTCCAAGTTTTGCTCTGGCAGAAAAGAATAAGGTGCTCTACAGCGGGGTAAGTAAAACAGTCTGAATTGTTAATAAATGTCTTTTGGACACTTGCTTATACTGTAGATAAGTTTTTGCGGGAGAATCCAATTCTGACCTAGACATCGATATGAATGATTCATGCCAGAACTTAATATATAGCATCTAAAATTTCAGTTCTTACTATAAAAGAAAACAGAGGCAAAATGATCTTTTGCTTATCGCCTCTGTTTCTTGCAAAGGTATCAACTCCATAGTAATTTCTCTGGGTATTCTAAGTCTAGCTTTAAAATTATGAAGATTTGAAATTTCCATTGCTTTCTCAATGGGATGAATCCATCCTGTAAACTACTTCATTTACAACTATTTTTTCTTTGTAGATATGTTAGACTCACATATGCAATAATTCTACCAACGTTTTGCTGCAGATTGTTTCTAAAAATCATATGTTTTCATTGCCCTACCCTTCTTTGGATTAACATTGGAATGTTTTGTGGTGGTTTTTTTCTTAGTGTAAGTACAAGGAGATATTTGAGAAGACCAAGTCTAATTTTAAGTACGTGGCTGACTCGCCAATTAACCAGCATTTTAAATATGCAACTCAGCTGATAGATGGGGTAAGTGTTAAAGATTTCTGTGGAGTCTTGTACCGAAGTAGCAAGTGTGTGTATGTTAATACTGAGTCAAAGGATGATCTTCCTTATGAAATCATAATATATTATGCCTTAAAAGGTGTCTTAAGGCCAGACTAAAATCATGAAGGATGAGGTTGTTCTTATTGTCTGTTTTAGGATTAGGACAGGGCAGGTTTACAGTCCCTAAAAAGGGAAATCCTGACCCCTGTTCCATTACTTTGTCATTGCAAAGAAATGTCTTTGCTGACTGGTAAATAAATGCTGACTTAATGCTCCTTGCTTAGAAACACTGATTGTAGATTGTCATGATAAAAAGATATAGCAAGAGTAACAATTGCTTTCTTAAAACACTGAAAAAGTCTTCATCAGGATTAGAAAGATAGTGTTATGTCCAAAGTTACCATAACTCTGTTTCATTTCAGGTATTTTGCCTTGAATTCTCCCGCTCTACTACTTAACTTTTTCTTACTTTTCTCCTGCAGTGCAAAAGAAACAATAAACTCCGCATAGTAGCAAAGGGGGTTAATGAATGCTCTTGGGTTTCAGATTAAAAGCACCAGTAAAGTTTGGTGACTGGAGTTTGTCAGAAGACAAAGCCCGTTGAAAAGCACCATGTTCTACCTGAATTCTTAGAGTTGGCGAACCACACCAGACTCTGGTGCTTTTCATTATAGCAGTGTATATTTAGACTCTCACATCTTAGTATTTTACTCTTTTTCACCAGACATTGTGTTACATTGTTTACCTGTCAGTAAATGTATTATGGTATTATCTGCTTTGGTGAGGAAAAACTGTTTCACAACAGATACCATTCCAGTATCATTGCTATCATTTCATACTCAATTTGATAAGCAGTGAACCAGAATTTGTTAGGGAAGATTGTTAGTGTTCAGTCTTCTTATTGTTCAGTAGAACAAATGAGGAAAAATTTAATATGAGAAACATAAATGAGTAAAATTTTAGCAATGGGGGCTACAGACATTGAAATGAAATTGCCTAAATATTTTCTGTTATGTAAGTGGTGGTTTTTATGATAAGGGATTATAGTTTTGGCTTACAAAAACTCTGATGATGATATAACCTTGTATTTTACCCTTGCATCTCATTGTGTTCTCTTTGTACTCAAGTCAAGAAGCTACTTCCATACAGAGTTGCTTCTGCAGTTATTTTTCATGAAGAAAGGCAGTCATAAAATGGCTATTGAAGAGTGCCAGGGATAGAATATGGATTCCTTAAATTGTAGATTAGGCCTTCCAGAGGAAATTTAGAAATGTATATGCTATTTGGAAATATTTTCTCTCTGTGTTTTTTTTAATATATTTTTCTCTTTTGGGTCTGAACTTCAATCCCAGCCTTTAAATAATTCCATGTAAAGAGATTTCCGTGTAAAATGGTTAGAACTATGATCTCTCTGTGTCCTCACTCTCTTTTGATTTGTTACACCCTATTATGCCATTCTGAGCAGAAGTTATATAAAGCTGCCTATGAGAAGCTCAAAGATAGGTACAGCGTTATTGTGGATGATCCCAGGAACCTCCTGGCCAAGTGGGGGACCACCCTGAGCAGTCAGGTACCGTAGGTGCTGCCAGAAAGTGCCTGGTTCACTGCCAGCTCCTCCGTCTGTGTGACACGTCTCCAACTGGCAGTATCACAACTGTCACCCGTGACATTGTGATGTTTTAGTTCAGTTCATCAGACAGTCTCTGTTTTGCCACCCAAAAAGAATCGTTACTTTTTGAGTGAGCTCATCTCTACTGTATGTACTTTCATATATTGTGCATCAATTGACATCGGAAATCTAATGCCTCTTGAAGTCATTGGAGAGGTTTTAAAAAAATGCATGTTGTATCATGCATTTCTTTTATAACCTCTCTTTTAATGACGTTTACAAACATTATCTTCTTACTCATTATGCAAGCAACAGTGACATATCTGGCTTTTGAGTGCCTCGCCTTAGTCTATCGTTTACTTTTATCTCCCCAAAAAATATTTTTGCCATTTCCTTAATGGGGTTATATGCACATTTTTTAATACATAGTCTTGACATTCTTAATTATATAGATGTTAAGTTGTATGCACATCTGAATGAAAACATATGGTACCTTGCCTAAATCTCTCCACTCTCAAAGTGTCTGGGATCTAGAGCTGTGTTGTTGTTTATGGTGTTCACAAGTCTCTTCTGTGCTTCGTTGCCGTTTGCATGAACAGAGACAATATAAATCACTTGCCAAGATGCTCCTGGAACAAGGATGTAATGAAATTCTGAGGCCAGATATGCTGACAGCACTCTACAACACATACATGTGGAGCCAGGTAATGCGAAGAACCGCTGCTGTAGGAGACTTTATATATACAAATCTACAATTAGCTGCTTGGACTTCTAATATTTAATGCTTGGGAAGTCTCTAAATTTCTACAGATATCAGACTCCAGAGTTTTGTCAATGTGCTTAATGCTGGCTGTGATAAACAATTTTTTACAATATTTATTGTAACTTGGACTTCAGCTTAGGCTGATTTTGCCTCCATTT
>JAOXJK010000077.1:2086790-2099877 GCA_025774025.1 Xenus cinereus
GCTTGATTTTAATTTTTTAATTTAATCAGGAATACTGATTCCTTTATCAAAACTCTTAATATTCTTTGTTTTCTTACAGCAGCTATATAATTGGTGAATTTGCCTGTTTTACTGTGTGTTTTAGCTGAATGTTGCCATATTTTGCAAAGGAAAAGAGCAGCCGTGGTATCCAGCATGAACCATATGGTGCTGTATGGATGAGCATATGACAACGAATTCAGTCTAAAATGTGATTGCGGAATGTGATTTAGTTCTACATTCAGTCATCTTTCTTCCTTTACTAATACAAAATTATCTGTTTACAATTCTGTAATTGTCCTTAAAACCCGTCTAGCCCAAGTCAGCTGTTCCTCAACTTAGTTACCAGTTCTTCAGTATTTTATTTCTTTCATTTGAATTTTCACATAAATTTTTCTTGGAAGATTGGGCTTTTTTCTGAACACCCATTAATCTTTTTACCTCATCAGCCACAATCTTATATTTTCTGCATGATTTTTGTAAGTGTTATCTTGGTCGTGAACAGGATCAGATTCTTTCAGAAAGACTGATGAGGGTTGTTCAGTTCTTCTTCTTTAGAGCAGGGAAGGAGGTTGCTGGCTTATTTCCTATAAAGGGTCTCCAAGGAAATGTGGCTTGGTAAACAGAAAGGAATGTTGCCTTACTTGTTTCTGGACCTGTCAGAATATTACTATGGGGAAGACATGACAAATCCTCAGAATTTTTCTACTGAATTTACTCTAATGGTGATGAGCAAAGATACTAACTATGGGGTCCATTTAGATAAGCCATAACTTACTCTTTAATACTTTGAGCTTTTCTTGCACTCTCCAGTAACTCTTCTGAAACAATTTTATGCATCTTTGATAGCAAAAAAAAGAGGAATAAAACCAAAATATTCCAACTCGAACCGTCCCTTTTCTAGGTTTACAAGAAATAGTGAGGAATTAGCCTTTGGCTGCAGCTGCAGCAGTGGGATGGGGCAAGTCATGGTGGATGAAGGATTTGCCCTCATTTAAGTCATTAGCAAAACTCTTATTCCTATCAATATTTCTGTGCCTTCAGCCTGGGTCTGATGGAATATTATGGTTTACATCCCTATGGTTTACCTTGCCAATACTAATGTGGTTTGAAACTGTTACTAAGCCTCTTGCGTAATCTAACTCCTAGAAATTAATTGTGTCACCATTCTGTTTGTGATCATTAACATCTTTCTTCATCTCTGATTTATACAGAACACAGTATGTGCATAAAAGTATTTGATATAATGCCATCTTCAGCACTCGTATGTCTTGAGGTGGTTTTTAAAGCTCATATTTCTCCAAGAAGTATGTAAAAAGTTCTTTTAAATACTCTTCATTCTTGTGTCAGTTTTTGTCTCTTTGTGAAAAAGGGTATCTTTTATCTATGCACACTTCCTATCAAGTGAACAATTCTTTATCTCTGAGAGTCAGAATTTAGCTGTATTTTGTCAACATACTTCTCTTGACCACCTCTGTTGTTTTTATAATGAGGAGATGCCACTCCTCATTGAAAATTTATAAGTGGTGTTTTGTAAATACAGCTGTATATTTTCTTTCCATGTCAGGTCATGTTTAAAATTGCCTTTTTTCTAGTGGATGACTTCAAGTTACCACATTTTCCTTTTTCTGCTTACCATCAGCATTGAAGTAGGGTGTCTTTGCCCTCAGCAGCCAAACAGGTGAGGACTCAAGAACAGTTGTAATACCTGGTTGTTTTTTAATTTAGGTGAAATACAAGGAGAATTTTTCCAAGGAGATGGGTAAAAAGCCAAAGTATGATTTAAAGGAGGCTAAAATCTACAAGACCATGAAAGATGCTCACAACATGGCCAGTGAGGTATGTGTACTTTTGCTTCTCTTCAAAGGAATTTAAAAGTTTCGACATTCTTTAACAAAGGCCTCATTTATGTTAGTAGTACATTCAACATCGCAGATTTCATTCGCAGTCTCCTTTTTCTGATGTAGTTTGTCCTTCTTTACCTGCAGGTGAAATACAAGGCGGATCTAAAGAAACTTCATAAGCCTGTCACAGACATGTCTGAGTCGCTGATCATGAACCACGTCCTGAGCACGAGCCAGCTCGCCAGTGCTGTAAGCTCCTTAACTCCCCCCACTGCCATTCCACTCCTCCATTACTCTCGAGCCCGTTCCGAATTGATCCCTGCTAACTATGGCTGTAACAATTACTGCCTCTGTAATTGTTCATGGGGCATCACCTGGTAGTGATCTCTTCCTCTACTTCCTAATGATTATTTCCGAGTTAACTAGCAACGTTGCCACGTTTGTCCTCTGGGAAGTGAAGTCTTTCTAAGCTGTAGAATTGCTAATATTTTAAATCCTCTAATAATTTTTGGTGGATTGATTCTTTATGACATTTTAACTGATTGCATTACACTAACAAATACCATTTTCTTCTTTTTTTTTACTTTTTTCTGCTTACTATATTTACAATTTTTGGTTTTGTCTGTTTTTTTCATTTTGTGTTTATGTTTAACATCCCCCTGTTGTAGATGTACAGAATTATGCCTAACAAAATAATTGATTATTTTTTCTGAGAAAAAAGAAAAATCAATATTGCCTGGTGCAGCCTTTTCATGTATCCATTGTGTTCCCTTTTTTCTTGTTCTTTTTTTTAAATCCTGTTTTTGAAATAATCTTTGTTGCAATCAAAATGGTCAAAAAGAATTTCTATTTATCCACGTCTTTAAAAATCATATCTGATACTGCGAGTTAAACTTCTTGTTTTTGTTTTGCTTTTTGTATTTCTAATTTCTCTTTGATGTTCCATTGAAGTGTTGCTTTGATTGGACCTAAGAAGTAAATTTGCTGAGGGATTTTTTTTTATTGAGATGATTTTTGACACCTTCCCTTCAGTACCAGTACAAGAAGCAGTATGAGAAGAGTAAGGGTCACTACCATGTGGTGCCAGATAATCTTGAACAGGTTCATCTAAGGGAGGCATCAGAACTACAGAGCCACGTAAGTTGGTCATGTGTTTCTCATTAACCCCACTCACCGAGTACCAGTCGCCGTCACTGAAGTCATCTTTTTACACAGTATAATACATTTATCAGCGTGGTTTTGTCTATAGAAAAAAGGACCTGGTAATCACAGAAACTGGAAATGGAAAGAAGTAGGGTTGTTGCTGACAGCGTATTTTCAACTGCTTTATTCATTCTAGCCTCAAGTGATACAAGGGAGAGGTCTGCCCTTCTTTTTCTGCATCCAAAATTGCTTTAACCAAACCAATACCTACTGCTGCTCTTAAACATATCTGACATTTTTTCCCACTGGTATAGAGCAAATTGTGGTCATTCACGAGAAATTCAAACTCTGATTTGGTCTTTAACCCTTCCTATTCCTGGTATTTATTGACTGTAAAGCCAGAGAGAAATTGCTGCGAGAACATGAAGGGTCATAGTTGCAGTTCTGCTGCATGGCATGGGAGAGAAGAAAGATTACAGAGCAGAGACTAGAAAAATGGTTGTTGATCAGTTTGTAGGTAAAAGTTTAAGTCACTACTTGTTGCTCCAGTTTGAGATCTGGATCTCTCAGCCAAGGACATAGCATTACCTCATGCAGCAGTCTGAAAATTGATGCCCTAAAGGCCGGATACTGTAACGTGAAGCAAAAATATCTTCATCCTTGTGAAAATTTTACTTTCTGGATGCTCATGCCCAGAATTAATCAGCAAGTCACTAAACTACATCTTTTCAAGCTCTGCCGCTGACACTCCAGCAATCCATTAGTATGTCATGGGCAGCCTGGGCACCTTCAAGTTTGATTTTTACAGCTACATGTCTTCTTTCTTGTGATCAGTAAACTCTAGAAATCCAGGCTGACACTGCTTATTCTCTGCAGCAGGAAATAAATCAGTAGCCACACACATTTTGCTGCAAGCCTGACCTTTGGTTTTACATTTTATGGTGAATAATATGGATTTCAGTGAGGTAAAGAGTATTAGACATTCATTTTTTACCACAGGTCTGTTGACCAAAGTAGGTACATACCAGTCAATGAATTGCTTCCTTGATTATTTAGGAGGGTAACTTTTTTTCTTTTCTTCTCAGGTGAAATACAGAGAAAAGTATGAGAAGGAAAAAGGAAAACCTATGTTGGACTTTGAAACTCCAACATACCTTACTGCAAAGGAATCTCAGCTCATGCAGAGTGAGGTATGGTTAAAATCAATACTGACAGAGTAAAAAACTTTAAAATTTATTTTTTATACTTAAACTTTCACAGTGATTTAGACAGGCAATTGTAGTTGCATCTTGTGGATGCTGAGAGACTGAAAAATTATTGCTATATCACATTTTTTGATATTGGTTATGAAATACTGCATTTAAAATTCATGAAGCTTTGCTGTGTCACGATGAAGTGTATATTAGCTGTAATTTTTCATCAAGAAGCTATCAGTCAGTGAAGCTTAAGCAAGTCTTCGAGTCTTTAAAAGTGGTGTATTAAGAAATACATCTCACTTAGAGTTTTGCAGCTCGAGTACAGTATGTCTATCGGTTACCACAGTCCAGAGAGAGTACCCTGCTTATTCTTTTCACCTCAGGCCTCTATTCTTGAGAAACCCATTTATTTCCTGTTTGTCTCCGCTGCCATAGTGTTCTTCGCTGACCTCTCAATTCTTTTTCCTCAAGCAGTTCTTTTCTGTTTGTTTGAAGCATAATCTATTCTGTCACAGATGAAGGCTTATACATGCTGAAAAACAGTTGTATAAAGCCATTAATCATTATGTTTGAGTGATTCCATTGAATGTTTTCTCTGCATAAACAAATAAGTAGAAAAAGAGGGGAAAAAAAGCAGGGTCAGGTCATATTTTCATGGAAGGTAATGAGCTGTTTCATGGAAACAGGATTTCTTGCTTTAGGTGCCCATGGCATCGACTGTAGCAGGTCATCATCGTCTCATCAATCTCAAACCACTGCTCCATCCTCCCAGTAGTTTTTCACGTAATTAAAAACAGTGTAATAAATATTTGTTATTTTGTTGTTTGTTTTTTTCTTCTTACCCTCATTAGAAAGAATATAAGAAGGACTTTGAAGAGTCCATTAAGGGCAGGAACCTTACTGGCTTGGAGACTACACCATCCTTATTACATGCCAAATATGCAACCAAAATAGCAAGCGAGGTAGCGGTTCTTCTGTGCTTATTTCCTCTGTCAAGTTAAATAATTCCACTAAGTATTCTCAGCAGCATTTCTTCTTCACCACTTTCTTTTCCCTAACCATTCACATTAAGCATGTTTACATCTATTTTGTGTTCTGACCTAATTTGTTGTGGACATTTATTTCGTTGTTCATTAGCTGTATTCATATTTAGTGTCTATCCCTTCCTGACATTCACCAGCCTAACTGTTCCACAGCAGGGTGTATATGTGTGAGCCTTTGCTATTTATCTTGAACAATAATTACTATATTTTGTGCAGTAGTTTTTATATAACCCTATACAACATTCTTTGTTGTTTTAAAAAATTCTTTTTTCTTTTGGAGCTTTTGGAATTTTTTTTCTTCTTCTTTTTCTTTTCTTTAACGTTTTGCAACAAAGTTGCAGAGCATAGAGCTCTCTTTAGTCTGGCTTTGCTTTGCAGTTTTCCTTTTCTTCCTTCTGCAGAAAGAGTACAGGAAGGATCTGGAGGAAGGTGTCAAAGGGAAAGGACTAACAGCTTTAGAGGAGACTCCAGACATGTTAAGAGCCAAGAATGCAACTCAAATCCTCAACGAGGTACGTCAGAAGCTATTTATAAAATACCTGAATGGATGTAACACCCTCCCACTGATAAATGCGTATGGCTGTATGACACCAGTATGACCTTTGTCATTGTGCTTTGGGAGGGGTTCTGGGCTGCAAAGAACTCTTTTTGAAGGCTTTAGCATCATCAGGCTGAAAGCTGAAGAGACTTTTTAGTGTTACTTATGATTTTGCTTCTTAACAAAATGCTCTTAAGATAAGCATCTTCACTGACAATGGCATTTTGTACTTAGTAGTGCAGTTATTGAATTATTCAAGAAGCCTATATTTTATAACCAGCATATTACAGGCATATCCAGCTGTAAATTCAGCAGAGTTGGCAGAGAGAGATATGAATTATACCAATTAATAGAAAACGAATTTTTTAGATTCAAGATTTAAGTCATAAAGCGCACACTTTAATGACATCATTTGTGTGTTTAATTGTGAGTTTATATTAGGAGTATTCCTATTTTGTGGTGTGATCATGAAACTCTCTGAAATTGCTAAGGGTATTGCATTGACATTGACAAAGTATCTATTTACTCTCTTCATCTGCAGAAAGAGTACAAAAAAGCCTTGGACTTAGAAATCAGAGGAAAAGGTCTGACAGAACTGGCTTTGGAGACACCAGATTTTGTGAGAGCAAAGAATGCCACTGACATTGCCAGCCAGGTCTGTGGGAATAGCTTGTAAATCACATCAGAGGTCTTTTTTAAAGGAAAATTTGCTAACAGTTTTTTTTCTGATTAAACCAAATGAAAATTGTTGTCAATATATGATTCAGGCACTTAAATGTGAGCTTTGCCCAACAGATCAAATACAAACAATTGGCAGAAATGGAGAAAGCCAACTACACCAGTGTTGTCGATACTCCGGAGATTATTCACGCCCAGCAGGTCAAGAACCTTTCGAGCCAGGTATCTATTATCAATTTAATCATTGTTCATGTGGGACCTCGAGTGGATAATAATTTGGAGCACCTAAATAACTACCTGTCACAGCATTCAGGAGATACACCAGAAAAACAAATTTCTCTAGAGCTGCGATGTGGCATCTCTTACTCTGAAATTCCATTTCAATATTGAAATTATTTTAATACTGTATAAAATGAAACAATAATTGCTTTTGCAAAACTAATTTTCTTCTAAGTAGATTTAGATTTAGCTTAATTTTCCTACTCCTTAATAGCCTAATGTTTAAAATAAATCTTACACGGGCAGAATTTATATCAGACAAAGAAGTACTCACATTTCCATAAAGATGGGCATTATACAACAATAAGTAATGCCAGCTTGTTTATTACTGCTTCTGTGATTCTGATTCTGTATTAATGGAATATATTTTGTATTTTCTACCAGAAAAAGTATAAGGAAGATGCAGAAAGGACCATGCCATACTACGTGCCTGTAGCAGACACGCCAGAGATGCAGAGAGTCCGTGAGAATCAAAAGAACTTTAGCACAGTATGTATATGAATAACAAACACTGTTAGTGTCAAATAATAAAAAATATTCAACTTTTTTTCATTTAGTAAGGTCCCGGTATCACATTCTAATCCGAACTAGGCTGCCTTTGTATTCTCAGGGATCTTCAGCTAGAGGATGTATGCAGCAGCCCACTTATGAATTACCCAACCAAAATTATTCTGTAATTTTCTTGAAAAAGCCTTTCTGCGGCAGTGCTTTGACAATTCCTCTTCAAGCAGTAGAGAATTATCCTTACAGACATTGTCTGTTGCTGTCAGTGAGGCTACCTGCCAGGCTGCATGGTCAGTAACAGAACACAATCTGACTTGAAATCTTCACCTTTCATTGTTGAGACTTAATTGTTTTAGACACAAATTGGCAACTTTCAAAATCTTTCAATTAATCTAGTTCAGGATCTCTTATTATAATTTAAATGGGATTACTTGTATCTGTGGTACATCTTTATATCACTAATGGTGGTGTTAAAATGGCCTCCTTATAAGGTGTACTTGAATTATTTTTCTTCTCATCTTCAAAGAAAATTCTGTCAGTAAATTTTTGTGGCATAGAATCAACATTTGTCATTTTACTTTAACTTTTTCCACAGCTTCAGTATCAGTGGGACCTACAGAACAGCAAAGGAAAAGTCACAGTTGTACAAGACACGCCAGAAATGCTGCGTGTGAAAGAAAACCAGAAGAATTTCAGCTCGGTACAGTTATTTCCTGTTTTCAGTTCTCATTCATACAGTTTAGTATGTTTAACCAAATAGCTGGTTTTGGCTCTTATCTTACAGATACTTATGTTCTTGATCTGCTTAAATGCATATAAGATCTTTTTCAAACAAAATTTTATTCTAAGCAGATTTATTTGGGTTTTGCTACCCCTTTTTATCTTTTTATCACTTTTTTTTTCTACTATGTACATAGTGAATTCTTCTTGTTTTGCAACTGCCTTCTTTCAGTGAAAAGTGAGCTGTCTGCCTCATTTGTTTCATATTTCATGTGTTATCATGAAGTGCTCAGTCTGCTATTTCATTTTGCCACCGGCACCATTAGCACAGTGAGTCACTAAATGGAAGACATTTGTGTAAAACATAATAAAACAGATTAGAACAAAAAAGAAGAAATTAGAACAAATACTGGTCTTCAATCCTTAAATCACCCTGTATTCACTCTCCAGAAGAAATAATGTTGTGTTTTGTATGCTTAACCTTGTTGTCTTCATTCTAAATATTAAGATTTTATATAAAGAAGATATTGGGACTGGAACTACTATTGAAAAGACACCAGAGATGCAGAGAGTTAAACGAAACCAGGATGCAATTAGCTCGGTATAAAAGAATTTCTTTTTCATACTCCACCAGTGCTAATTCAACTTGAAATAATTTATTTTTTTTACCCCTCTTATTTCTTTAAATGTTGCTAACAGTGGATTGACAGTAATCCATCCAAGGGTGACTTTCCAGAAGTTTTTGCCTATTCTTGTTACTTAAACAGTAACCTTTCTAATGATTAACATTCAATTTGTCACTTACAGTCTGTTTCCAAAAATATGAAAGCCCTTGCCATCATTTTTAATCTTATCCCAAAGATAGTTTATGTAACACAGGATCAAAGAATCATTTAGGTTGGAAGGATCCTCTTGAAATCATCTACCCCAACCCCATTGCTCGAGCAGGATCAGCCAGAGCAGGTTGCCTGGGACCACATCCAGTTGAGTTTTGAATATCTCAAAGGATGGAGACTCCACAATCTCTCTGGGCAACCTGTTCCAGTATCTGACCACTCTCATGGTAAAGAAGTTGTTTTCCTGTCTTCAGACTGAATTTTCTGGGTTTTTTTATAATTTTTTAATTACCTCTTTTCCTGTCACTATGCCCTACTGAGAAGCTCCTTCTCACTGGGTATTTATGATTGGTAGGTTCCTCCTGAGCCTACTCTTCTCCAAGCTGAAGAGTCCCAGCTCTCTAACACTCTTCTCATATCAACGATGCTCCTCTTACTCATCTTTGTGGTCCTGCACTGGACTTGCTCCCATAAGTCCATATCTTTCTTGTACTGGTGAGCCCAGAAGTGGACATAGAACTCCAGATGAGGCCTTGCCAGTGCTGAGGGGAAGGACCACCTCTCTGGACCTGCTGGCAATGCCCTTCTTAATGCAGCCGAGGATGTTGTTGGCCACCTTTGCCATGAGGGTACACTGCTGGCTCATGGTCAGCTTGTTGTCCACCAGAACTCCAAGATTCTTCTCTGCAGAGCTCCTTCCCAGACAGTAGCCCCCAGGATGTACTGCTGCCTGGGGTTCTTTCTCCCCAGGTGCAGGACTGCATTTCCCCCTGTTGAACTTCAGGAGATACCTACCAGCCCATTTCTCCAGCCTGTTGAGGTCCCTCTGGGTGGCAACACAACCCTTGGGTGTATCAGCCACTCCTCCCAGTTTTGTGTCAGCTGCAAACCCTGCTAAGGGTGCACCGTGTCCCAGCATCCAGGTCACCAGCGAGGATGCTGAACAGTTTTGGCCCCAGTATTGACTCCCTGGGCTTCCACCATGGCTCGCTGGCCTCTGACTGGCCCTTGTGCCACTGGTCAAAGTGCTGTGGGCCCGTCCATAGCCAGTCCCTGTGCACTAATCCAACACATACTCTGTTCCTTGTCTGCCAGGACACCAAGGCAAACGGTGTCAAAAGCTTTACTGAAGCATGTCTTGTAAAGCTTTTATATTATATAAAAAATTATAACACTCTAAAATTGGAATAATTGTGTGTATTACTTTCCTTTTGAAACATAAATCTTTTTTTTCACACTTTTTTGAATGCTGACATCATTTTAGTGTAAAAGTTACTAACACTTGAGCCAATTTGTTCCATGCATAGTATCCTAAATATGTTCTTGTGAAATGTTGCTTTTTTTTTTGTTACGCTAAAGTAGAGATGCACATAGCACCATAATTGTTATAATGCTGTGTGATGAATCCCACCTTTGTTGAACGTGATAGATTTTTAAGAATCCAAAATTCTTCTTCCATTGGTAGAAAGACCAAATGGGATCAGGTTCAAAGGTATCTACACTTGCTTTTGGAAAAGCCTTTTAGTAAACTGCTGTTCACATCAACAGCTGAAGTTACCCACTGACATTGCTCATAAAGATGATGGGGAAGTTTTAACAGCAGCTCTCTGCTCATGTTAAAGCCAATTTTTAAATTTTCAGTCTCCTCGAGATGAGGATAATGCTCTTTCTGCATCCACATACAAATCTAGGTGCCTATTTCACAATAGGCTAAGACTTTTAGAAACTGTTTTTAATATCACAATTTTTTGGAACTCGGTGTAAGAAACCCTGAAATGGTTCAGTTGTTATAAATCAAGGGGGTTGTTCTTGCTGAAATTCAGCTCCTGGGAGACGTTAGATACCCGCATTTTAAGCTTCAACTGAAAAATTCTGGTTCAAACAAGACTCTGTGTTTTGTTTTTTTTTCCCCCGGAGAAGTGCAGCAGAGTGAGCTATCACATAACTCCAATAAAGGTTCCTTGATGATTTCCTTCTACCAGAATACATCTAGTACCCGAGATTTGAATGAGTTTGTTAAATGTAAAAGGCCTCTATTTCTTTATTCATATAACTTCTTACACATACCTGCCTCAGCTGTGCTTTAATGTAAGTCCTTTTATTTTTTTCTGCCTCTTTGTAGATTAAGTACAAGGAGAGTATTGGGAAAGGAACCCCAATTCCTGATCTCCCGGAGGTGAAGCGTGTCAAGGAGACACAGAAGCACATCAGTTCGGTAATGGCCCATATTTTCTCTTCACCTGTATGTTCATGCAGAGCTCAAGCTCCAAACTTTGGCAGTGTTTGTGGGTATTTTTTGTTGAAAAGAGATCTCTCAAGTCCCTGCATGCAGCAGCAGGAAGTGCAAATATCTGAGTTTGGCAGTGACCGTTACAGTCAGCGCTTCCCTGTGTTACTTCTGTGATCTTTTCTAAACACAGAACTAGAAACAGAAAATACCCAGATGATGTTTTACAATTAGTCTGGAAAAAAATGGATCAGCCTGAGAGAGCTTTGTGGGGAAGAGGTAATTGGAACCTTTTCTATAGTCACAAAACTTAGTGACAGTTCTAAGTGTAAACTGTACCCGACTCCTGCCAATTCTAATTAAGTTCAGATTTTAATAATGACAATGGGATCTCCTGATTTTGAGCCACTGCTGCTTTTCTTTGATCTCTGCATACAGAATTAAGGCAGAATATGATCTTCTGATGGTTGGTACCTCAAATGTTTGCTATTCATTGCTGAGGAGCAGGGACACCCATATAATGGGTACCGTACAATTTTCCATTCCTGTTTTTATAAGTACTATATCCCTTTCAAGCTGTTTATGATACTAATATTTTTTACAGCTCACTTTTCCACAATTGAGTCATTTTTTCAAATGATTCTTCATTTTTTCTTTTACATAATTCATTTTCCCTTGCTGTGAGAGCTTTATTTTTGTATTTTTTTGTATCAGTGACATCAAGCAGTGAATTTATTTTTTTTTTGTTAGCTTTTTTTGTTGCAAGTATTTCACTAGATGCAAGAAGAACCATTAGTGAATTTGTAAGGTATTTCTACATGATTAGAAACCATCCCAGGCATCTCCTATGCAAGACCTTTAATTAAAAATGCAGCTTTTTAAATCAAACAATTACAGGTTATGTTAAATCTAATGATAGAGAGCTAAAACTCATTGATTTTCTTCCTAGAGACTTAAAGCAAAGCAAAACAGCGGTGTTATGAACAAGTAGTCACAGAGATCAAAATGAGATTGAGCTCACAAATATTTTCATATTTAAACATGTCTATAGAAGTTTCAGTTGTTTGTTAGCACCATAAGAAAACCTCCAGAAACGTTGACTGGCTGAAAAATACTATTACATTTCCTAAACTAAGTTGAAAAGTTGAATATACCTACTTTTCATGCCAGGTCAGCAGAAAATTTAAATTTGTGTCCTACTATAGTGAAATATTCCACTGACTTCCATGGGTTCAAGCACCTCGACATCAACATTAATTACTTTGCCGAGCTGGTGACTACTTAAAAAGGTGCACAATGAGTAAAAAAAATTGTGCCCATATTTACATATAATCTCAGGTTATATTCCCCTATAAACCAGGTAAATTAATTACCCGAATGCACTGTGTTTGTGGAAGGACTACGATGTTCTCACCTTGCTGGGTGCTTGTGTTCTGCAGGTGTTGTACAAAGAGGACGTAGGGACAGGTATCCCAACACCTGTCACGCCAGAAATAGAGAGAGTCAAACGCAATCAAGAACACATTAGCTCGGTATTTAAAAAAAAAAAAAATTATAACAATTTTTTTTTTGGCATAACATCCTAACAAATAATCTGTTTTCTTCAGTGGTTTAGAATCTCACCCCGATCCCGTCTTTTCCCTGGCAATATTTTTAACTCATTTATATTCTACCTTTTTGTGCCTTAACTTTTTTTTGGTGATTTACAACTTTACATGCATTTCTTTCAAGAACCCAAACTGGAAGTAAGCTGTGACATTAACATGTTTTTTTCTCTCCATGTTTGTTTTGTGTTAACCCTTTATCTTCTAGTACCTGTAGTTATGTATTTACAGAATAATCACCCACCAGCCCCTTCCTTAATATCTGCCTCTAGAACAAGTGTGAAATTAATTCAACAGTGATCCTAACGCTAAACAGAACTCACAAAACAGTCACATTTGATGATTTTGCCTGTGTTGAGTGCTTTTTTTTTTTTTTGTGGAAACTTTCTTGTGCCTCACAGGTGTTATACAAAGAGGGCTTAGGGACCGGCACCCCAACACCGGGCCCTCCGGAGAT
>JAOXJK010000077.1:2116248-2126265 GCA_025774025.1 Xenus cinereus
GCAACCCGGCTTTTAAATCCCTCCAGGGATGGGGCCTCAACCCCTGCCCTGGGCAGCCCAGTCCAAGGCTTAAGAACTCTTTCCGTGGAAATGTTGTTCCTCATCTCCAATCTGAACCTCCCCTGGCACAACTTGAGGCCATTTCCTCTTGTCCCATGGCCTGTGACTTGGGAGAAGAGACCGACCCCCTCTGGCTACCCCCTCCTTTCAGGGAGTTGGAGAGAGCGAGAAGGTCTCCCCTCAGCCTCCTTTCCCTTTCATTAGCCAAATGCTTCACGAGTCTTACAGGAAGAATAAACGTGGATCCCTCTGAGCCACGGGGCCAAACTCCACAAACAAAATTCAAATGAAAAGAGGCACCCAAATCCACAACGGGAATGCAGGGAATGGTCCCCCCCAGTCCCACCCCACCAAGGTTGAGGCACCGCGTCACTATCTCCTCTTCATCCTGCTCCTTTCTGTGGGTGCCCAGAACCACAGCGGTTACTGAACAGCTCTGGAGACAAACCTGGCTGAGATTCAGGGAATTAAGTACTTGGAGCCCACCTTAATTTGTATTTCACACGCTTACAGGAGCTCGTTTAGGGAAAACCAGTGTTTTTCCCCTCAAAATATGCAACAGGTGTTAAAAATCTATTTCTACAGGGCTCCATAGAGCGGCTGATTCAATCACCCATCCACTGTGCCAATATTTGCTATTAACACTCCCCAAAAACCGATCACGAGCTCCCAGGGGGGGAGAAGGGAAGCAGGGAAAGGGCCAGGAGAGCCCACCCAGAGCAGAACGCGGGGAACTGGTACCTGTTGCGAGTTTTTCTTCATCTACACAAAGAGATTTCTCCTCTATGTTATTTACGGGCTTTTCTGCATCTTCAAGCGCTGATATTTCCTCAAAACCTCGGGATTTTACCTGAAGAGTTTTTGTGAGAAGAGGAGGACAAAGAGAATGCATCATGGGATTTGTGTGTTTTAACCTTGTAATAAATACAATCATTATCCCTGTTAATAATATTGTAACTAAATCACCTCTACATTGAATTCCCGCGTTACTTTGACAGGTAGAGATTATGTTTTAAAGTGCTATTTCAATTGGCAAAAAAAAAAAAAAAACATTACTCCTTATGCTGGGTGTTAGAAGTTAGTTAGGCTAATACTGACTTTCGGGGTATTAAAATTAAATTTTACCTGTTGCTCGTGATATCCTTTCAGAGCTTTTTTAACATTGGAAACTTTGGGAGAGCGGATGGGAAGCGTTTTGATCTCTGATGCCGACAGAGCGCTCAGGTCGCCCACCGTCTTGATGTTCTTGGCCCGAATGAGCTGCCCCAAACCTCTGGCGCTGCCGCAGGGGACAAAAAAATGGGTTTATTTTGCTAGAATTCCTGACCTTTCTGCCCTGCACGGCGCAGCAGACAGAAATCCTACTCGAATGCTGAGTCGCAAGCACGTTAAGTGAAGGAAAAGCCAAAATGCAAGCGATGTTGTATCCACAGAAGCACTTTTGGCAGTTTGTCCTACAGCCAGCAGCAACGGGTGTTCTGTCACCCGCTCCTGGGTGACACCAGTGGAAGGAAAAGGAGTCACCAATGTTAGAAAAGGCGGCTCCAAGCAGCTCCCACTGCCTTGATAAATGACCAAAAATTCAGATCAGAAAATCGAGCCGAGCACCCAGCCTTTGTACATCTGGAACGTAGGTTATTTTCAAACCCAAACCGCCTTCCCTCCTTTTCCGGCGTAAAAGTGTCTCTAAATCATGATATTTTGCACGAGAACATTCGGTTCCGCAGGCTCGGTTTCTATTAAAACCTCATTTTCAAGAGCAACAACCCACTCACCAGATGTTTGACGTGATCTGAGGTAAAATCACGTCCACGGGCGCCTTGCAGCCAGCTAAGGCGGGATACACGCATTCCGTAGGGCAAAGCAGCGATTCCTTCGCCATTTCCGTGATCTTGAATAATACAGAATAATCATTAAATTAACCGTCATGCGACTGAATACAGGAGAAAAAAAAAATATAGAAGAGATACGTGAACCAAAGCACTTCTTACTAAACACTTCTTTGAGCTCTTAAATTTAGGGTTACGAGATCCTGGGGACAGAAATCCTTTGGTTGGAGTGGTAATAAGCTGGATAGAAAAAAAGAGGAAAAAAAAAAGGTCTCTCAGGATCATAGGAATTTGGTAAATCGGCAGATTCTCGCTCCCTACATCTCCGAGAGTAACAGAATGATCCAGGCTCAACCCGCCACAACCCTTTCTTACACCGAGTTGGCCTTAGGGCAGCGTGTGAGGGACTGAACACGGACTAACACGTTCCCTACGACAGACGAGGACCGCGAGTACGTGGGACACGCGGAAGATGGGTAACAGAACCTACCTTCACCTGGATATTGGATAAGATTTTAAGGCTTCGGGAAGACGGTGAAGAAGAATGGGATCTAACGACAGGGCTTCTCCTGTCGATGTCGTCGGCCAGTCCTTCTTGGTAGATGGGGTCTGCGAAAGAGACTCGGCGAATCTGGGTTTGGAGAGAAATAGTTTTTACGGTACGAGCTCAAGCCACCACTGACTGAAAAGTACACTAATTCAACATATTTGGAACTCATTACTCTACAGACCCTGTTAAACACCCCGGTTATGAACTGAATTAATTGTGTCACATAATCACATCGCGATACCTTATTCGCAGGTGACAGGGAATCATCATCTTGATTTCTTTTAACGCCTCTCTTTAAAATGCTGGTGGAGGGAGAGGCGGAGGGAGACCACATGCAGCGCGCCTGCATCCCGTTGGGGCTTTCGTTCGCTAACGCAAACGAATTGTCATCTTCCAGCTTTTGAGGGGAACCCACACCGTTATTTTCTACGGCATCTTCCGTGTCCAAGGCCACATTTTCAGGCACTGTGATTTCAGTTTCCACTAATTCCTCCTTCACCTCTTCATCTGGAATAGTGCCAATTTCTCCTACACTGTTCTCAGCTGCTTCTTCATTGCCCCAGTTGCTTTCTGGCTCATCCGTCTGGTTTTTCTCAGTTTTGCTAACAACAATCGGCGCCTCGGGTATCTCCTCCAGTTGTCCATTCTGACTCATTTCTTCCTTTCCCGTAGCTGCTGGTTCTTCGCTGTCATTCCCTACCACCACGGAGCTGTCACCAGGCTCTTCTGCATCACCCCCAGACAGACGCTGCTCAGTCCCGTCGCTCTGATCAGCAGGTTCTTCCATGTCCACCACCGCGTCGGTAATTTCTCCTGCTCTAGGCTCTGCATCCTCCAGACCCTCCTCTTCTACAACGCTTCCTTGTAGATCATCTTCAGACCTTCCCTCTCCTCCCAAGTCGAAGGCAGTGGGCTCCTTCGGGGGGTGCACTGGAGTGCTCATGGCACAAGGTGCCAGGGACAAGCTCTCGTCCAAATTGGAGTTACCAGACACCTCTGATGGATTTAGGGGCGTCTGAACCGGGCTGGTTTGGGACTTGTTCAGCTCAGGAGCGCTCTCAGTTTTTGATCCCGTGACTGACAGTATCTGCTGCTTTGGCTTTGTGCTACAGCAATCACAGCTCCTTAGTCTTTTCACCCTTCTGCTTCTCTTGTGCTGACACTCGGGTACTGACGAAGAGGAGAGGTCACCACTTGAAGCATTTCCTCTTGGTACGGGTTCAGGGAGAACAGTTGGACAACACTCTTCCTTGGCTGTTTGCTTCTCAACGTGTTTATCATCCTCTGGTGCTTTCAAATCCTGATCAGACACACAGGGGTTGGAGAATGATTCCACTGACGTGTTGCTCTTTTGGTCCACATTGACGTTCTGTGCATCAGGCGAATCCTTGGAGCCGGCAGACGCCCCCGCTTCGCTAACACCTTCAGGCACTTCTTGATGCTTTGGGTCAGATGACGCTTCAGATGTCACCGCAGTTTCTGTGCCCACTTCAGGGCTTAGTTCACCTTCACTTGCTTCCAAGAGATTCTTCATTTCGTTTCCTTGGGAAGATACCTCATGGCTCTGGCTTCCCGGCTGTAGATCTTTCGATTTACCTTCAAGGGAATCACTTCTGTTCTTCAGTTTGGCTGATCTTTTCTTCCTGGTGCTTTCTTCCTTGGTCTCGTAGCCATCAGCCTCCGAGTTTTCTATGCTGGAAAGCAATCCCTGCGAGGCTCTTCTTGTGTGGTACCGTGGGCGTTCCACCTTCTTCTGACCTACCACGCCGGAGCTACCGTCTTGACCCTCTGTGTCACTCTTCATGTTATCTTCTGGCCTCCTCCCACTTTTATTTGCTTCCTCATCGAGGCCTCTTGAAGCAGGAGACTCCTTTGCGCTCACCTCCTCCTCCACAGCTCTTCTCTCCACCAGGTTGCTTTCTTTATTTGTATTTTCTGTAGTTTTCCCAGACACCGCTTTCTGCTTTTGGGACGTGTCATCTCTAGTCTGAGGCACCTTCTTTGGCCCAGATTTTTCGTCTTCCTTACGTTTGTCTCTCTTTTGGTGGCCGTCTTCCTTATCCTGACTACCTCCTGCACTTTCTACAGTTTCTGACCGTCGTCTCGAAGAACGTCGTGGTATTTTCTGACTGGGGGACATGTGTGGAACCTGACTGTCGTCCCCTGTTACCTGGTCAGGTGACACGGTGGCCTCTGGGGGTGTATTTTCTTTAGAATCCAGATCCAGCCCCCGGACCCTTTCTATCTCTGCTATTGTACCTTCAACTTTCTTAATGTCTTCTTCTGTAGAATGGAGAACTTGGGACTGATTAAGGAGAATGTGTTCCACGTCGTCTACTGCAGGAGACAGTTCGGGACAGTTTTCCATACTGCTGGAGGCAAAAGACTCTTGTTCTGACCCAATGAACAACTTGGACTGCTTGTTTCCTTGGTGCTCCAGCTTGCTCTGCCTGCGCGTCAGCCTTCGTATGGCAGTGACTATTTGCTCAGACTCCAATTTTGAAGGCTTTTTATTTTCTTCACCAGATTTTTCTGGTTTAGCACCAGTCTTGCACACGCTTGTATTTTCCTGTTTCCCTGCCACAGAAGAGCTTCCAGGTGTCTCAGCGATACTATTTAACACTGAAAGGCTGAAGGGTCTGTTCTCTGAACTCCCAAATTTCTCCAGAGTAATAAAAGACTGCCGGCGGCTCGCAGGCTGCGGCGTTCCCGAAATGACATCACTAGAAGAACTGCTGCTGACGTTGGAAGTGGTTTCGTTCCCTACAGAGGGCTCCTTCGAAGCCGTTTCCACAGCACTTGTTTCTAACCCCTCTCCAACCGACAGCTCCTCCGGAACGGCGTCGGCCGCGTCCCTCTGTGACCCCCTCTTGCTGGTGGAGGTCGAGCTCTCCTCCATGTGAGTCACGGGTGGCTCTTCCCCACAGGCGGCGTTCTCCGGAGGATGGTCTGGTTTGCAGCCCCCTGCGATCTCATCCGATTCGCCCGCGCGTCCTTCGCTCTTCGCATTTTCTTCCTGTCCCAAAAATATCAACAGCAAAGGATTGTAGTTTTGATATGAATAGAACATAAAAACCCAGTTCTGGTGGAATAGAAAACACCGCGCCCACACGGTTTTTCAAACCGCCCTTCCTTCAAATTATTTTATTATCTGCCCCTCTCCAGTTATAAAAGGCAAAGATTATTATTTTTTTAAAAGCCATTTAATCTCAAAACATGAAGAACTGCAAAAACATTTTATGTGAGTTTTGCAACATATTAACAAATCTGTTACTAAAACAGTTTTTATGAAGAATCTGCTGTATTTTCCCTTCTGCCTGTTCAGCGCTGCAGCTGGTCAAGCAAGCTGTGCAGCCAACTCCTCTCCAAAACCAAACTGATCTATGTTTAGGACTTTGAAATTTCCACACACCCCTCCCAAAAAAATCTACTATTTAATCCCCTTCAAGCCCTTACAGTTTCACCCAGAAGCAGTTCAGAATGTGGAAACTTCTAAGCTTCTGAAAAAAGATATTCTCAGGAGTCTTACAGCTTAAGCAGTACAGGGAAAAGAAATTATTCTTGTGAGCTGTTACATTTGAGGTACTTTTTTTTGCTTGAAGAGTTTCCAAATCAGGTTTAAAACCACATCATATACAGTAATCACAGAGTTTTGCTGCTAATTACCAGAGCTCCTAATATGAAGAAAACAAGGTTATAATTCTGATATCTTAATTACCATTAGACAAGGAGAAATTACCTGAGGCTTGGTTTTAGTATCTTCGTTTGCATTTTCTATTAAAGATGGTTTTCCCCTAAAACAGAAGTTACTTAGATTAGAAGCGTAGCAGAAAAGGGGAAGACCTTTACTGGAAACAGTGGCAGCCTTTACTTACAAAGAATCTTCCTGGCTTTGCGTGTACTGAGAAAACAAGGTAGTATCTTGCGATGCGTCCAAATTGTTGTACATCGCAGGAATATCCGCTCTGAAACAAAGCCAGAAACGGCAAAGCAGACTCTTTAAAAAGCAGTGTGAGATACAGGAACTGATGTCAATCTGACATACTCAGTGTAATGACATTTCGTGTTAAGCTTAAAACAATAAATCACAGACCTCTTTGACCTAAGCACTTCTTTTTGATGCTCTGTCAATATTCTTTCTTTTGTTTCTGGAGGAATAAACACAAAATCAACAGATTTCTCCTCTTCCAAGAGTATCTCACTCTTAGTCTTCGAAGATGAAAATTCTAGTTTCAACTACAGAAAGGAAAAAGAAAACCCCACTGGATTACAAACGAGACAGAGGAATCGGAAGTGTCTTCATAGTTCAATACAGACATCCTAAGTGGAACAGTTCCCAAGCAACCAGTTTTCTTAACATATTAATCAGCACAAAACTCTCAGTAGGTGTTGATTTTCTTTGCGAGTGATTTTTCCCCCCCAACAATCTCCTTAGAAGGTTCTGCAACCCCCACTCCCTGCCCCCCATCACCCCTCCTTAAAGCTCAATCTGTAAATTTAGCAGGGGAATTAGCGTGTGCTATACAGCCTATGTTTGACAGAAAAATATTCCACTGTCACAAAGCGCGTTATTTTCTTAACTGAGAATTTACGGAGCATTCTAGGTGTTCTGCAGAACAGAAGGGATTTCATCACACCCATCTGTAATCTTACCTTGGCAGATGTTACTTGCACGTCACTGGGCTTGTCTTTTCCTTCGTTTTTCAGTTCACTCGTCTGTGCCAATATAGAGTCTCGTTTTTGACCCAACTTTACCTCCATTCCGCTTATCTTTGCATCCAGCTGTGAATTTTCCATCTAGTCAAATAAAAACACGCTGAATGCACTGTAAGAAGAAACTCCAAGCTCACAAACTCATCCTGAGATGTATTAATTCCTACACCTGAACTGTCCCCACTCCCGTTTTCCTCTAAATTACATAGAGGACAACTTAATACATTAATTACTTCAACCAAGCAAGTAGAACCCAGCAATTTAAAATGCCCATAACGTTTAAGAACCAGCTCAGTCTTTTGATGGTACTTTCCCAGCACAGTTTATACTCCAAACATGAAGCAGGTGGAGGCCAATCACAGCAAAAATCAAAATTGACCTTGCCACTCCCTGTTGAACAATTCCCATGAAGTTCTACACAACAAAGCACGCGTCGAGGGTCAGTAAAATCCTTACCGCGTCAGAGAAGGGGCCGCTGTACTCTTCGGCCATCTCCACGCTTTCAAAAGCAGGCAGCAAGAGTGGAATATTCTTTTTGGCTTGGCTTAACACAGATCTGCTCAACAAAAAAATTTAAATTTACGGAGGAGGGTGGAGAGGTACACAAAAAGACCAGCAGATACCCCAGCTTGCACGAAAAGCAGAATATAAGTGGTGACCAGGACACCACCAATTCATTTGCACATAACCTGCGATCTCTTCCTTTAAAAATATATAAATATAAAAAAAAATATGTATCTTACTTTAACTCTTCAGGGTACGTTAACGATGCGGCCTTGGCGAACGTTGCGTTCCAGAAGTGGGCACACTGGTGGCGGATCTGTTTGTTCTTGTGCTGGAATATCACGCAGAGCAAGGGAGAAAGCTGCGCCAGCAAATCGCTGTCGTAAGAGCCAGTGCAGTGAGACTGCACGCACTGGATGATCTCGGCCAGGAGCTTTTCAAGCTGAGGAAGAGAAGAAACACTAGGGTATTTTTATTTAATTCAAATATTGCACATACTCACTATTCAAAAGTTTAAAACGTCACTTAAAACATTATTATCCCATTGAACGGTATGGCCTGAATAAACAAGTTTAAACACCACACAGAAAGTCTAATAGCTAACCTCAACTACCTTTTTAGTAAAAAATAAATCATTTAAAAATAAATCTCTACCTTCAATACTTTTTTTATTATTTTTTTTTTATAATACAGGATGAACAGCAAAATTCACGTCACACATTTTCCCAAACGCCAGCAAATTTACCTTGTTGTTGAGATCACTGTACACTTTGGGTACATCAGAAAGCCTGCCAAAATAAACAAACAAGAAGTTATACTTTGCTGTCTCATTTATCTCAAGTGTGAGAATTAAACATGTAATGCACTCAAGCACTGCACTGCTTTTAGTATGTAACTCGATGAAATAAAGTTGACACCAGCCTCCCATGGGGAGATCAAAAAATTTCCTGATGTAAATACTTTCAAGTCAGCCTATCCTCCAACCCCCACTGATACTTATATCCTAATTTTAAGATAAGCTAATGGAAAGATCATTACTAATTAGTACAAACTTAAAATTAAAGGTTTTCTAGGAAGTAACTTCTAACTGCCTTCTTTGTGCTGCTCTTAACCCTCTCCCCAAACATATTTCCCCAGTCCCATAAATATCTGCATGAAAAAGTTGAAGTATCACCTAAACTAAGTAATTTCATGTCTATAAATCCCCAGGTACACACACCATCCGCCCAAATGTGAGAAAACTGCATTTAGTCATTTATTTTATAAGCCTGTGACCTCCAACCTAAAGAGGTCCCCAAACTTGTATTTGCTTGCATACGCCTTCCTTTAAAAATATACATCCAACACTCACTTCTCCCTTTTAATGAGTAATTCTAAGAAAGACAAGGCTCAAAGGCAGGTGAGATGGGAGATGGAGAGAGGGGGCTTCAACTTGACCTTAAACAGGAACAAGGGGATTCTTGCTTTTGAGTTGGGGAATCACGATGAATTTTACATTAGAGGTAGCAGCCCAGCTTCGAGTTTCAGTAAAAGCTTCAAGGCTGACTGGCAGCATCCCATCCCATCCCATCCTCTCCTCCCAAAGCCATACTCAATTTCTTTTCCTTTTCCTGAGCCCAGGGTAAATCTCCTGCACCACCAACAAACCAGAGACAACCCTCTGCCGGCCTCCTCCCACCAAGCCCCTGATAATTTCATCGTGTCCTGGAGGGAGAAGGCTACAACAATTTATAAATAAAAAAGCAAAGCCATATAAAAGCAATGCATAGCAACAAACAAGTATTTCTCAGTACTTCCTCTGCTTAAAATCTTACAGGGTTTTAGTGTACTTCAAATAATTATGATTTCTCTTTTTCCTACAAAAATTCACGCAGTTCCCACCCACTAGAAAACAAATTACTGTTAATAACTTCACTGCAGTGAAAACAAACAGCACAACATTTCAGTCTTTCAGAGATCACAATACATTCACTCTAAAGAGACACCAATTTTAAATACCAAGTTTTCAGAAGTCCTACAGGTTTCCCTTCCTGTGCGACTAGGTCGATTTGGGTTTATTTCTATTTCCACCACCCAGTTTTTTATGCAGGGATTGTAGAAAACAGCAAGTTCTCAGCAACATTTTACAGAGCCATTCCTTCTGCAGTGTTTGTGCACACTACAAAACCAGTACCTGCTAACTGTTCTTAAGGCAAGAATCATGGAATGATACAGGGTTGGAAGGGACCTCTGGAGATCATCTAGTCCAACCCCCTGCCAGAGCAGGTCCACCCAGAGCAGGTTTCACAGGAACGTGTCCAGGTGGGGTTTGAATGTCTCCAGAGAAGGAGACTCCACCACCTCTCTGGGCAGCCTCTGCCA
>JAOXJK010000077.1:2126365-2137632 GCA_025774025.1 Xenus cinereus
CCCAGGGCAGAGCAGAGGGGCAGGATGACCTCCCTCCACCTGCTGCTCACACTCTTCCTGATGCCCCTCAGGATGCCATTGGCCTTCTTGGCCACAAGGACAAGCAGCTTGAAGCAAGAAGAAGCAAGAAGCTTGGAAAGAGCTGAAAATTCTTAGCATACTAGTGCCAAAGCTCTGAAAACCCCTGAACTGTATTCAAATACACCACTTGTTACAGAATTGCACCAATACGCAGCAAATACAATGAATCCAGTTTTCCAACCATTCTTCAAATACTCACTTTGTTTTTTCATAAAACACTGCCAGGGGTTTTGAAAAAATTGCAAACATAGTCCCGATGACCGAAGGCAGTGAAACGCGGCTGATGATGTTGTGGAGAACAGCAATAATTGAAGGACCAACAGAGAGCAACGTTTCTGAACAGGTCTCTTTGGAACTGAACACATGGAAAGAGTTTAGTAACATCACCAGGAGTTTAAATAGAGAGGAAAGCTTCCCAAGGGGTTCCTTCTTCTTCTTAGACCAATCTGTAGGTGTCTGTGGAGCTAACATTAAAAAAAAGTAAGTTTTCTTCCTACCTAACCAACACACATTACAACAAAAGACCTATGAACTTTTTGTCTACACCAGAAACAGAACTTCGATTCCCACACTATATCTACGCACAAATAGTTTAAAAAAATAAATGTCTTACTACTTGAACAAATTCACATGGGGCAGAGAAATAGTTCAAGTTTTATATTGAATTACATTATTTTGTAAATTAATTCTTCAGCTTTAGTAGTTATAAGTGGGCGGAGGAAACAAAACAAAGAACATTTTACATACAATGACATTTAGTCTTCTGTTAAACCTACTCTCAACTATTTTATGGAAAATTAGCTTCAAAAGCAGTAGCCTTTCTAACATTGCGTTCATAGTTTACCATCGGTTTTAGCTAGGTATTTTATCATTAGACTGTGGATTATGATCAAGCTTTACTGCTTCAGATTACGTCTGCACAAATCAAAAGCAGATTTCACATGCAAAGTTTAAATCTTAGCAAAAATATCATAAACAACTTCAGAAACCAGCCGTGTTTTACAGTGAACTGAAGAGTAAAGCTGCCTCAAGGTTTACATCAATTTCAGATCTCTTTTGTCAGGCTGTGCAGTAGCTGCTCAATGAGTAGAAAAGATCCAGTATTCAAATATGTGTACTGGATGATACTTTCATTTCCTTTTGATGATTATTTTGTCAATCCCTTCATTGCCTAGATGGTACGTGTTGCCTATAGAGACCACTGACATCCTACAGTCATCACTTCTGCACCTACAAAACCTCTAATTTTCAACCAGCTCTGGGAGAAAGAGACAGAAGCCCCCAATATTCAAGTATTTTCTTACATCTATTTTTGGGCTGATATTTAGTACCATATGGTGCAAAGTTGATGCAGTCAACCATAACTGATATAATATGGGTGAGACCATCCATCATTGCAAGCATCTGAGGAGGAAACACAAGTCATCAGCAAAGCCCAAAAGAGCAACAGTGACAGAAAAAAAAACCCCACGTTGGGCATTCAGGACAAGAACGCAAACAGCTTTTAAATTTAAGAGTGGATGAAATTTGTCTACATTAGCAGGTAAGATTCAGAAAAGTTTACATTTTAAAACACACACATTTACAGTAGCTTGAGTCTTCCATTCAGTAGAAATAAGACATAAGTATCTATACTATCTAAAGAAACAAAACAGTAACAGGCAGCTGTAAGAAGACGTTAGGTTTAAGAAGATGCACCAAAAGTATTAAGGTTTGAGGCACTACCTGTCTAGCAAAACATATGTTATCAAATGTCAGTGTGTGCCTAAGTTCAGTTACTGTACAAAGCCTGATTTTCAGAAAAGTCCCTGTAGGCATAACAATAAGGTTGTCATTAACAGTCAGGAAGCACCATCCATTTCTAGGACACAGAAAAAGGTGCGTCAAGGGTTTTCACAGTTCCCCCCCCACCAAATCCATCACAAATTCCTCTAAATAAAACAGAAACTTGCTTTTATATGGAACATTGATATCATGGGCAATAAAAGTTTAGTTTCAATATAACTTACATGCCAAAGCTCTAAATTGTTTAAGTTTTGCTAGCTTAACTATTACTAATTTTTGAAAATTTAAGTTTATTACCAGGATACAGCAGCATCCAAACTAAGTTATAATGATGTAGCCCTCCAGACTCTATGTTTCTTTCTCATCTGTTTCTTATTTGTTCCTTTCACAGTTTTGGTTTGTTTGGGTTTGTTTTTTTCAAAAGACAGTCAACAAAGGATTTTATATTCCAAACCTGATGTTCACCAACACCTACAGAAACTCCATCTGCCTATATGAATTGGGCTTGCAAACAGGCAAGACAGATAATGTAAAGGCTTCCTCTTTCAAAAGCTCATTCTAAAGCTTTATAACACAGAAAAGTCTTTAAATTTTAGTGTACAGGTTTGACAGTACCAGGAATGTAGCAAGTTACGCCCTTGTAGGATTGCTACAGTGCAACCCTATCCTCTTTCCTAACCAAAATGCCTGGTTTTGCATTATTTGTTAATTCAACCTGAAGTAATTTTACATATACGCACACATTTCAACCAGACAGATCATATTTATCATGATGATGACATTCAGTATACCATTATTACTTAAATAGTTCAAAGACAAATCCAAAGATTGCTTAACTACAACTTTAATATTAAAGCTTTAGAATTCTTTTTACTCCCAATCCATTTCTAGATCAACTCCTGTTAATAAAAAGAATTTTGTTATGGCTTTATCTAAGTCTCACTCAAAACACTTTAAAGTTATAGAAAGCACTACATTAGACTTTACAATAGATTCTTATATCTAATTTTAAAATATATCTTCTAAAGTACTTATATAGTTCAATATCACTGGTTTATACTCACTACTGGAGTTTCACCTTCTAGCCCAGATATTATTTTGGCACAAAGTTCTTCACAGCATAGGTTTTCTTCTGCTGTTGCAACTAAAGCAGCACAGCGAGCAAATGCTCTATACAGCTCTGACCAAGTGCGCAACAAGGATTTCATAGTTGGCTTTAACAACAGAAAGAAAAAGTTTATAAATATCAATGTCTGTGCACAAAGGATAAAAACTTGATTTAAGTTTTCTTCTTCTGTCAAAACCTACGTAACTTAAGAATTCCAACCCTGGAGCAGTGGGTCAACGTATAAACATACTGATAATAAACTCTGCTCTGAGATATCAGAGAGCACTTCATAGTTTGTTTTTATAATAAACCCCACATTGTTTCTAATGAACATTATGCATTCACTGTTACCTGTGGAAATTCCTGAACGGGGAAGATATGCGATACTGGTAGCAGCAATGCACTATAAACAGCATTGAAGTTGTGTTCCAGGGCATCACCCTGATTTACTTCGTTAGTCTGCAACGAGAAAAAACAATTTTCTGAGTAACGAAGCTGCAGAATTTAGGTGACAAGTAAGATTTTCTAAATACATATTGCCAGTGGCATTTTGAAATTAGCTATTCTCAATTCTTTCAAGGCTTTGAGCTGACCCTACTATTTAAAGAGATAAAAGGCACTGTTTCTAAATCCCGAAATAGCTTAATTCCAAGAATAAAAACAATCAGTTAAAAAATGTCACACATTTCTTACTTATTTCAGCCACAATAAGCAATGAGAGCAACCTACTTAAAGCACCTACAACTTTCTTCATAAATTCTAGGATTTTTAGGGCTAATGACTACATGGGAATTAGACATTACAGTCAATGTACTTCATTAGTGAAAAGCACTGTTCTAATTACATTCTAAACATCACAACTTGGTATTTATTATATTATCAAACAAAGCAAACAAGTCTCTTGGTATTTAAGAGTTAACAGGTCCTGGAGGGCAGGTTTCCATCCTCTGTAGCAGCAAGACTATGCCAAGGATTTAGGGCTTGGAGCACATCTAGAAACGTAACTATAATCTTAAGAAAAGGGGAAAAGCACTCCTGACACTGTGTTTAAGAGCGATCACTCTTTACTGACTGGAATCGCTTCAAACCACGCTCTGGATCGCTCCTCCACTACTGCCCTTCATCCCACCTCACTGCAGATGTTCATACTCAACTTAGGGACTCTTTAACAAAATGCTGCACACGTTCCGGTTTCATGAATACAACCAAGGCTTGTTTAATTTTCTACCAATTCAAGACTTGTAATTTTTAAAGATACATTAAGATAAAAAGTTTTCCTGTGTTTATTTGCGGGAGGATGGGGAAAGAGAACAAAAAGGCACTCTACCCGATTAATCCATTCGGTCAGCGGATTAACAACAATACTCCACATCCTCCAAAGATGCTCCTTGTTTTCCACTTGCTTTGCGCTCTGATTAAGAATTCCGATCACGGATTCACTGAAAGCCAGCGGAGACGTAGGCCCAGACAAAACAAAACCCACCAGCGTTGTTAGAATTACAAAGAATCTAGGGAAGAAAGGGAAATAGGTGAGAGACTTTTTTCTAGCTGAAGTCAGGAAAAACTTCCACGAAGTCTTCTAGGGGAAGCTCGTTGTAAACAAACACCACCACGTACCTCTCCTCTGTTACACAGGATTCCAAGAGGTTATTATGGAAAGGCAGCTGGATTAAGAACAGTGCTGGTGTTCCCTTGTAAGAGAAATTTAAGAGGTCAAAACAACATATACACTGATCAAATGAAACAGCTGCCTCACCTACATGTGTATTTATCTATATACTATATTTAACTCTAAGCCAGAAGTTTGCAACTATTTAAAGTTGTCAAAGACTGTCAATTCTAACACTTCAAAATAAAAATGAGAGGGAAAGCTGGAAACCTAAGCTTCTGCTGGATCCTGGCGTTTCAGCAGAATACCAATTACACTCTATTTGAAGCAAAAAACTTTCCTGTTTAAAAGGCTGTTTTACTGTACTTAGTCATTCCTGCCTTAAATTCCATGCAACACAGTAAGGTAGGTGCAGGTAACACAATCAGTGCACGGTGTGAGCCCTGGAACAAAATGGGGCAACCTGAGATTTACTTATTTCAAGGTTCCAACCAGACCTCTTTTGGATAATCTGTTAGATTTTTTAATTTTTTTTTTTTTTTTTTTTTTTTAATCACAAGCATTTCAGGTTTGCTAACGCTAAAGTATTTAACAAAACGCATTTAATACCTACCAATTAAAGCTTCAACCACCTTCATAACGTTTTGCACTTAAGTCAGAAAAAGCCTCCAAATGTAAATAACACAATCAGAAGGGAAAAAAGGCTGGGAAGAATTTTGAGAGTTGAGGTCTTAAGCCAGCTCTGGTACACAAAGTTTTATACTACTCACTTGAGCTGAAGCATTTGCTCACTCTATTTCACTTAGGTCTCCTCTCACAGGTATTTGTCTGCTTTTAAAAGCCTCTAAATGAATTCCATGCACTCCCTGGCTAACAATGTAAATGTTTAGCTATTTTCATAGGCTCTATCTTCACTTACTTTCCATAGAAAGTTCTATCTCCACTGGTGCAAAATAAACAAAGTTGCCCTCTATCTACTGGTGCATGCAGGAGAATTTTAAGTCCCTAAAAAACCTTTTAAACTTTTAATAAATCTAACTGCTAGCACAATCCTAGTCAGTCTGCAACCTGTATTCCTAATCACGACCTGAACATGAGAAATCCTCTTTCATTAGTACAGTACTTTCTGCATATCCCTTTTTAGCCACAGTTAAAGTACTCATCGGAAGTGAGAGGTGGAAACAAAGTCTGCACTCTGGAACACAGAATAATATGGTTTCCTGAAAGGTCTGGATCTAACAACTTATGAAATCCTCTGTATGTTTGTGCAAATATGACATCCTATGACATTTCAGCATAAAAACAAAATTCTGGAACCAAGTCACACTTACATTTAATAGATCCATATCAGCAACCTGATAAGCTGGTGATCCCAATACTTTTGAAGGCAATTCCTTAACAGTGATATCAATGAGAGACTAAGTAGGGGAAAAAAGGAAAACATATGTAAACATTTTTTTCCTGAATGCCCTAATATTTTAAATAACACCACAAATAGAAGCGAAATTTAACAATTGCTTCCCTTCAGTAAAAAATTTCACCACGAAAGTAACTGTCCTTAGAAGCTGAAGGTTCTGGTAGGAGAACCATATACCCAATTATGAGAATATTGCTGATAAATATGAAAAATATTTAAAGAAAGAAACCCTTAAGCAAGACTCTACCATCTGATGAGAATTGTATAACTTAGTTTACACCAAAGAAGTTGTCTCTTTAAAAAGAGGCAACTGTTAAGTTAGGTGCAAGAGCCTGCTACCTATCAGAATCTACACCATCAAAAAGAAATGAGTTTTTAAAAAACAAGACAAACCCACTCAACTTACCAGTATTTTCTGCACAGGAAGAGAATTTGATCTAACAGTGTTTTTTAAAGCCTGGAGCAACATAGTCAGTATTTCCGACCCTTGCTTTTCTTTCTTATTTCCTAGAACGAAGAATATTTGCAGTTAGAGCAGAAGAAACTAATGGTGACTCTGACCATCATTCAAATTTCCGTGCCTTCCCCAATCAGCCTCAGTGGATCAGATCAGTATGAGTTTGTATTTGTCACACAAAGGTTCAGGCATCATAAAAAATGTAAGTCGTTGCCTCAAAAACAACTATTAATGATGCCTAAAACCAAGTTTTATCAGCAATGAAGCAAATAACACTTAAGGTCTAGTCTTAAAAAAAAAAAACCACCTCTAACTGGTCAGCAATGACAAATTAAAAAAAAAAAGTGTTTTTTACCTGATTCAATAGCAGTTTTTACATATCCATTTATGTCCTTCCATATAACATTCAGCATGCAATCTACAAGACATCAAAACATTTTTATTCAGTTTGCAATAAAAACATCCAACAAAATTGCAGTTAAAATACAAACTGTTAAACAACAGACTTTGACATAAGCCAAAACTGACATAAGCTTTCAAACCAAGTCAGAGTAGTTCTATTTAATGATAACACTGGAATATTACAGAAAGTGGTTATTTTTAATTAGGTTTCCCTCCCCCACTTGGTTTTCCAGAAAAGAAATCAAATTTCACCACTACATTCTTACCTGGAACTTCTTTTCCAACTGCAATAAAGCCGTCCTGAACGGCATTTATGAACGTGCTGGCATGCTTACAAAAAAAAGAAGGACTACTGATCAGTGGGTACTGAAGAGGCTCTAGGAGAACAAAAAAACACGCTCTGTAAATCTGTTATTTTGCAGTCGACTGGTAAAATAAGCCTTAAAAAAAATAATCAAGTGTAGTTATGTGTACTTACAGCATTTAAGATAAAAACAACTTCTGATATCAAAGATGACAACTAACAGGTTTAAATGTTCAAAGCATTTCATGCTAATAGACATCTTTAAATCCAACAACACTGGTAATCTCAAATTATGTGAAAGTACTTAAAAAAATAATATAACTCACTTACCTAAACTAAGTGCAAGTTTGTTTTGCTTAGCAAAATCTACAACTTCTGGTCCCATCAAGAAGTGAAGCAGCATTTCAATCCCCAAAAGCTGAATGGAGGGAATCACCACCATTCCTGCTGGACTAGAAGTCAAGTTCATCCTTGGTGTGACTGCATTTGCAAATGGGTAAGGACCTAGAGTCAAGGAAGAAAAATTACAAATTGTCTCATATTTCACCGGCATTCAAGCGAAAGGGAAGAGCCAATAGACGAAAAACCCAAAGTCAACATGAGAAGTATGAATCGTAGAATAGAGTTGGCTAAAAGGGACCTCTACCAGCCAGAGGGGGATCTAGCACACACTCCTTTTAAGCAGCATTCAACATCACAGTCAAAAACACGTGTTTTTGAAAGCAAAAGTATCTTCCAAAGATTGCAGTCTCAAGCCTCAAACTTTATTTCGGCAAAAAAAGCCTCCACAGAGGCTGTGGTTACAGAGCAAGTTACACAGTAGGCTATACACTAGTTATATAGTAACTACTGCTGTGAAAGAGTTTCCATTAGAAACTTTTACACTGAACACAAGTTTAAGTCTCATGCAAACCTCAGTTACGATCTCAAAGAACTAAAATGAATTTTTTTTTAAAAAAAGGGGGACAAAGGAAGATCTACACGTCTAGGACACCTCCACAATGTACCCAAGGCTTCTATTACAGCAGTCTAGAATGACACAGGCTGTGAGCACTGGGCTTTCCACACAGAGAAGAAAAAGAAGCCATTCCTTATCTCAGGCTCTTAGACATTAAGCTCAAATAGGTGTGATTTCACATGTAGCTAAAGTATCTGAATTATTAATGTATTACAATCACTGGGTTACTGCTCAGGCAGAAATTAAAAATGCTACAGAAATGAGAATGGCATATATAAAGAGTTTTTCATGTACTCATATATGTGCAAAGTTTCCAACCAATGCTCCCTTGCAAAAGAGAACACAATTCACTAAAACCTGTCCTCACCACAATTTGACCGGAACAATTTTGTAAACTTGAAATACTGACTACAACAGCCTAGTTTTATCCAATGTCAATCACCACCTCTGAGCTCTCCAATGAACATACAGAAAAATTACTGTTTTCAATAATAATATATGGCAAAAGAAAAAGCATAAAGGCGTTAAATAGAACAGCTTGTACTTCGGTACCTGATTTTGATGCAGGGGTTGCCAAGGTCAAGCTTTGGTTGGCTGGTGCCCGCAAGGGAGTTCCTTGCAATGGAGTGAAAGAATCTAAACTTAAAGTACTTTGGATTAACGGTACACAAACCTGCAAAGATACCAAACCACAGGGAAAAGAGGTATGAGATACAAGCCATAAGCCACAAAGAACCACAAGTTTCAAATATCACATAGACTGTACTGCTGTTCACAGCATCAATTTCAATTGATAAAACTCCACTTCAGAGTTTATGAGTACTTCATTTTAAAAATAACAATATTTTTAAGATGCTATTTAAAATATGCACACCAATACATGAATTACAAATGGCTAGATTGAAAAAAAAAATAAGTTAGAATGATCCAACTGCACCATATCTAAAAGGGTAATTGTTTGGTTTTTTTTTCCTTTACTCCTATCCTGAAATTTAATTAAATGAAATTCGCAAGCCCGATAGAAACATTATGTTCATTCCATTTACAATGCACACAGTAATGAAACACTTGGTTAAGAGTCTGATTTTAATAATAAACCAGAGAAGGACACAGCAGGTATAGAATGAGTTACAGTAACAGAGAGAGGACTTGGCTTCACACACTTAACACAAGCTAATGATGCCACGGCTATTTTCGGTCAAGTTACCTGTTCAAAGTTTGCAGGCAGCTGAGGTCCGAGCCTCATGAGCAAATACCACCAGACCTCCAGTTTTGTCAGTGCCAAAGCCTCTGTTCTCACATGGATCGAGCTCAGTGGCTGCATTAGCAATTTCAGCCTTTTAGCACTGCACAATATATCTTGAAGACCAAGAAAAGTTTCTTTTTAATCAACACAAGTAATTAAATCACAGAACAACAAAACAAGGAAAAAATGTAAACCATTAGGTTTTTTCCTAATATATTTTAGCTTAAAATTCAATTAACAATTTGCAAAACTAAAATACATAGTAGATGCACCAACCTTTCAGTCTATTTTACTGCTCTAATTGTTGTCTAGAACAATTCTGGAAATAGCATTTCTTTCCAATACCAAGACTGAAATGAAATCTATTGAATGTCAACACAAACAGAAGGAAATTCCCTCTTGCTCGCTATTTTAGGGAGTCCTATGTGCCACAGTAAGAGAAAAACCAAACACTTTACATGTATATGAATTACCACTGCAAGAGAATAAATGATCTTAAACAGAGCCTTAAATTCTGAGGCCACAAACCATCATTTCCCACTGAAGCAGCAATAGCTCAGCTTGTCTGGACACAAGTTTGCTCAAGCCTATGCAAGTGTTGAAAGAAAAGAACAACTTTTTGCCAGCTCAGCAGCACCAGAACCTGCCCACCTGCAATTCCTAAGAAAATTCCTAAGAAACTGCTGACAGAGACTGCTCTCGCCGCACTGCAACATGTACAACCAGCACCAATTGTGCCAGGGACTTTGTTTTCTGATAGAATCAAATTCTTTGTTAATTAATTTATGGGAAATAAAGATCAGAACAACCAACCAGAGAGGAAACAAATTAAAATGATAAATTAAATTCAGCTCAACTAAGAAGTGTCCACATTTACTTTTCTCTTCAGGACACACACTAAGGAGAAGCTCAATCAAAGTTAAAAAAACCCAAAACTGTGTGTCTTGACACAGGCTACACTTAAAAGACTTGCTCAGGTCTCAGTTATACCTTTAAAGCAACTTTTTAAACACCTCTAAAATCCTGAAGCTTTACTTTTCTCCACTTAATCCACACAGTCCAAAATAAGAGCTACAGAATATTTTATTCTCTACTTCATCGCTGTTTAGATCAATTAAAGGATTACAAAACAAAGGTTTGTTAATTTTATTCTATTAATTTCTTCTAGCAGAAAAAAAAAAAACCAAAAACAAGACAGACAGAACTATTGATCAAACTGTCACTTTTCCTTAAAAAAAAAAACAAACCACAAAACTTGAGTTTACACATGTATATACACACCAGGTACATACCACAGATATACTATGTGTATATCCAATGGTATGTACCATAGTATTGACCGCTATCAGACACACTAGTCTCTTCCACTTCTGTTAAGTGACAGTAGTCAAAACAATTCACGTTAACTTTTTTAAATCTACCTGGATTTAGAGCAAAATTATCTATTAGACTCTTCCATGCAATGAAGGCTATTTTCTTTACCACTGGTGAGCCACTACGAAATCCCAGTTCCTCCAGTTGCAGCAACGAGTTGATAAAACTGCCACTACGGTGCAGGGTCTGAGGATAAAGAAGTTCCCAATTAAGGTATTTATGTTGTTAAAAAATTCCTTCCCTGAAGATTCATGATTGTAAAACTTACTGCTTTTCTGCTTACCTTTCCCAGTAATTTGACAAACAGCGGCCATAATTTTAACACATAAGTCTCATTTTTTGTAGAAAACAATTTCTGAAGTTCTGAAATTAATTTCTGCAGACAGAAAGAAACATAATTTCCTCAAGAAATACATTCAAAGTATTCAAAATACTACATACCCGTATCGATCACAGAATCACATGGGGTTGGAAGGGACCTCTGGAGATCATCTAGTCCAACCCCCTGCCAGAGCAGGTCCACCCA
>JAOXJK010000077.1:2186723-2197737 GCA_025774025.1 Xenus cinereus
CACCCCCCTCCCCATCTTGATTCTAAACCATTAGATTAAAAAAAAGGTGGCAGAAACAAAAATGAAGTTCACTCACCTGGAAGACGTACGGGATGGTTATCCAGATACGGATACTCACTGCGTTTTTGGTGCAACTACAAAAATCCCATTTGGACTGAATCAAAACCATGCACTGCTTACTTTTGAAGACGAGGAAGGTATGATGCATATTTGAAGTATAAAATTAATGTCTCTGAGGTATTTCATTGCCAAAGGGAAAAGATTTATATAAACATTTGGGAAAAAAAAATCCAACAGCCAAAGAAAAAATACCCAGAGAACCTTCCACTATTATGATACCAATCAGTAGAAAAAAATTCTTGCAAGTCCTCTGCATGTCTTTGTTGGATTACCAGATATTTGATACAGTGACAGCATCTTCTGACAGCATAAAGATTCTACTATTCTATACTACTCTAAAGATAATACAGTATTTTACCTGTTGCCTATAACCAGTGAGACATTATGGAAACAGACCTGCCTGAAGGCATGGATAGCGGGATCTGGTTGCCTGACTGTTATTTATTTCTCCTTTATTGATGCAAAAGGAAGTTTTGCTTAAGAGACTGGGGAGTAGTTTGGGTTTTGTAATGATTAAACAAAGCTTTTCATATCTGAAAACTTGTGATTTTCCTTAGTTGCCCAGAGACTGACAAAAATGGGTAAGCATGCTGTGAACCTGGACAGCAAAATAGCAGATGTGAGTGTGAAGCCGTTTACACTTGAAATGGGAATAAAATTTGAGGTAATCAACAAACATGAAACTATAAAGATAATGAATTTGCGGTACTTAAAAATCTTTAAGCTTAAGGTTTTTTGGGTGTTTTCAGTCACAAAATACACAAAATTATTTTTTTTCTTAGCTCCATGTCGCTATTTCTGGAACGAAGATCAATGTTTCAGAAGTACCTGAACTATCCATTCCTGAGGACTGGATGAGAGACAAATTAGAGCTGAACTTCTACAAACCCGAGCAGGGCGGCGGCGGCGAAGTAGAAGATGTGAGCTACGACAAACAGTCTAGAACAGCTGTTATTACATTCCTCAGACCTGGAGGTACAGTATTTAATAGTTAGCTGGATGTACGGCCCATAGTGTCCATTCTGCGTTACATTCCATTCCATAGCACACCCTGTGTTAGCTTAACCACTAAATGTAGCAAATTCTTCCCACGGAGAGTGAAGTAGATCAGGAAAAGATGTGGGTTCACCCACACATCTGTAAATAAAGGAGTATGTCATCGTACTCCTTTTTGATCAAACATGACCTGATACACAGCTTGTGAGCTCGCTTGCTTTCTTAACTTTGTCAAAAAAACCTATTTTTCTTTGCATTGCAAAAAGAAAATTAGGAAAATGTGTTTGATTTTAGCTCTTGTTTCCTGACAATGAAGTTAGGCAGGCATTCAGATTGCCCAACTGTATGAAATTCTATGAAGATCAGTGGAGCCACATCCATTTAGAGCAGCTGCTTTAGATTTATTTCAGCTTTTGTGGGTATTTAATGATTTTGCTTTTTTGGGAATGCCAGATAGATAAACTTTTTTTCAAAATGCTTATGAAGAATCACAGAATCACAGAATGCTATGGGGTTGGAAGGGACCTCTGGAGATCATCTAGTCCAACCCCCTGCCAGAGCAGGTCCACCTAGCTACTAGTGTGTTACCATATTTTAGTTCCTAAATACATGTAAGAAAGATGAGTCTGCTCTTTGATATGCTTACAAAATGCGTTTTAGATTATAATACTCTTACTCCTCTTTTTCTTGTTCCCCATTGCAGCAGCCAATGGCTTTGTGAGCTGTACTAAATACCCTTTCTTTGTAAATGGAAGGTGCTATAGGCTTTCTGTGTTCCCGAACACCGACGTACACTTGGAAAAGTTTCAGGTAAAAGAATCTAGTCCAGGCTAACCCCTAAATAGAACAGATACGTGGGAAATAGGAGATACAGGCAGAATTTTCAGTTTGCACTTTGTGAAACTTAATAGCAAATGTGAGTTTGCAATATGCTGCTCTGCTGATAATCTTACGTTTTGCAGTGTGAAAGCTGTAATTTATTTTTAAAGGGTGCGCGCGGCTTTCCTTGATCAAATTATATCCTTGCTTACCATAACGTCTGTGCTAGACAGGAGGCAGATACTGAATTGTTTGTGAAGTAGGTTAGTAGCAGACACAACAATGTTTTTCGCAGTCACAAAGCACTGTCATGTTCGTCCCTAACGAGGGGCCTTGTTGATAGTCCCAGCAGAGCCCCTTGTTGTTCTATGAAACATTTGCTCATTCATTTTTTTTTCAATTCATTCATTCAACCCAAATAATGACTTTTCCTCCAGCGCAAGGCTGCTTGCTCATCATATTCTCACTGAAATTGTCTTTCACTTTGTATGAATAGCTTGTAATCAAGTCGGTATTGTGTATATAATCAGGCCTTTATAATTAAAGCATTGACGAGAGTGTGTGTGCGTTTATGAGATACAACAGCGTTCTTTGCAGGTGCCTATCGTGTCTTGGCATGGGGTTTTTATGGAGTGATGTTGTCTGGAGTCATAAGAAATCCCCAAATCCAGGGTGTGTGTGCATTCAGGAGCACAGGACACACCAGTTCAGGTGTCTTAAAATGTCATTGAAGATTTTAGCCATATCTGATCAAGGATATTTTTATTTCCTTTAGCTGTACATATAGCAGCTGATGCGTAACACAAGTTTGTTTTTCTTTCCTCCATAGCTCTATTGCGGGGTTTCCAAGAAGACCATCCTGTTGAAAGGAATTCAAGAGACGGGAGATGATGAAGAAAGTGTACAGGACATGATTGAAATTCATTTTCAAAAGCCTAGTAATCGCGGCGGGGAAATAGAGAATATCAAATATGTATCGAAAGGAATAACATGGGTTTGTTTTGAGGAGGATATTTAGCGAGCCATAGAGGAAACTGTAGGTTGAACTCATGAAGTTCCAAGTTTTTGCTTCATCAGAGGCATGGAAAGTTATGTACATCGTACTTTAATATTCTGAAATTTATACTTGAAAAAGAGGAGCCACCTGTCTTTCTGATTTGTGTAGCAGCACAGACTTTGCATAGAAATTTAGTAAAACTTGCTGCTCGGTGTGCCAGAGGTTCCTGATTAAAGTCACAGAAAAAAAGCCTTTACCTGCACTTGAAACTTAACCTAAGATTGCTTTCTGCAAATTTGCAGATTTTGTATCTTGCCGATTTTAGATAGGTCACATACTCCCAAGTGGGATAAATCTATTCCTTCTTACATTTTGGTTACAAAAGCCATATGGGATCCCATAAATTTATTATTTGGTTTTAATTTTTGTTTCTACAATGACACTTTTTCATTATTTTTGTTCATGATTTGGCTTTAAAATATTAAAATATTGAAGTTAAGAATGCAGATGATTCTTTACCTAAAACTGATTATTTTGGAATAATGCTAGGGAAACAGTCTGATGGGGTTTGTTGCGTGTGACTTGCTGGGCTGCTGGCCCTGGGAGGGTATGGAGAGACGGGTCAGGTGGAAAAAAGCCATATAGAGTTTAGGAGAAATTAATTTTTCAGCGTGTAAAGTCCCCCTTTTATTTCCAGTTCATCTTTGCAGTTGTCATCCTAAAAAAATCTTTGAAATAAAATTGAAGTGCAAAGTCGGAGGTGGATTATTTAGGAGGAATGTTTTTCCTTTTCTGCTGTTGTCCTTTTTACTTGCAACCCTTGGGGGCTGAAATGGTTTGGCAACAACGGTCTCAACTTCAAAGCAACACGGGTCTAACATTGAAAATAACTTATTTTCGTAGTATTTGACATCTTAATATGCAGGAAAAGGACAATGCACCAACCTAGTGGAAAAAAAGCACTATAGATATACCTCAGGTATATCTATTATTCTTCTAGTAATTATTATTATTCTAGAGAAGCTGTTAGTAGGCGATAAATAGAGTAGAATATTTGAAAGGAAAAGGCTGCCAGCACCACAGCTGACGGTGAATTTACTGCTGGGTGCGATACGTGTGACCGCAGCACCTCTTACTGTTTGAATCATGCAAAGACACGGATTGATTACCTGACAATTATGAAATAATTAAAAAAACCAAACAGTAGTATTACTGCAGTATTTGTGGAGATTGCATTTTGCATGTAACAGTCTTAAAATGTTGATGAGATCAGATGCCTTAAAAGTAAAGAGGGGGAGGGGCTGATAAAACTAAAAAATGCTGTGAATTTTAACTATACCCGTTTTAATGGTGAAAAACGAGAATGCAGAATTTACGTGATGTTTCTATAAATGGCATTATCCCTTCTTCTACCTGCTGGAGTGAAGCTGGTTTGACTGCAAGTCCGAAGAAGAGCTGTATGAACTTTTTCCAGGCCTGTACTGCCTACAAGTACTTCACGTCTCCACCGATGCCGCTCCCGCCCTGAGCCAAACCTCCACGCCGACTCGGTCCCACAGCCCGTCTGGATTTTCACTAATTGTGAAAATCGGGCTTATTCTGGAGCTTCCTCACGGCGGGGCCGGCGGGAGGCGGCCCGGGGAAAGCCGCCCCCCTCCCGTCGCCGGGCTCCCGCGGCGCCCGGGCCGCCATTTCCTTTCGCTTTCCCCGCCGGGCCGGGGCCGAGCCGAGCCCTCCAGCTCCTCCCCGCGGGGGGAGGTGACCTCCCCGTCGCCCCGGACGCCGGCCGAAGCCTCACCTCAGCGGATCGGCGGCCATGGCAAGTGCTTTGCGGCCTCCGGGACCGTGAGGGGAGCGGCGGGGCCGTGAGGGGAGCGCGGCGGCGGCGGCGGGAGGCGGCGGCCGCTCTGAGGGGAAGGGCCGGTTCCCACCGGGAGGTTCCGGGGCGCGGAGGGCCGGGGAGAGCCCGGTGCTTCCCGCCGGCCTTCTCCCGCCTCCGGAACCCCCTCACAGCGGAAGGAACGACCTTCTCCGGCACCGGTGGTGAAAAGCCTCGGGGGGTTAAAAGTACCGGCGCCATGAGGGAGTGAGTCGAGTCCGCCCCTCGCCTGAAGAAGCACAGTGTGCTCGGCCATGGCTTGCTGCCCTGGGCCTCCTGTCAGGGGTACCAACGGCTCCGATCTCCCTCTCACTAGCATTAATGCTTCATTTTTTTTAGTATCAGTGAGAACCGATGAGGTCTGCGGGTAAGCCTGGTCTCTTGCCGGCCTTGATCCGTGTGGCAGATTAGCCAAGAAAGGGCAGATGGTTGCCAGGGCACGGTGTCCTGGTGCTCCTCTCCCCTGCCCGTGTCCCCGCAGCGCCATGTTCCCCTCTGTCAACCAGCACAGACGTGTCTCGGAAGTGATTCAGCACAAAAGAACTGTATCTTCATGGGTTGTTTTTTTTTCGTGGTGTGGTTTTTTGGGTTGTTTTTTTTCCCTAACCCCAATAGCAGGCATGAGCGTCGTTCCAAAATACCAGCTGGCAAGGTGCGAGATGCTGTCTGGCAACGGAGTGCTCCCGCTCCCGCAGGGGCTGCGCCGAGCCTGAGAAAATCCTCCGTAAAGCGCCCTCAGCCTTTGGAGCACCCTGTTTATATTCTCTTCGTGTTGTCTCATTAGTGTGGAAACTTGCTTTCACACGAACGTTACCACCGACATAATTGCCTTATATAATTAAAGCTCCTGGCTCTTTAAATTCCATGGGTAATAAAAAAAAAAAAAAAAAAGAAAAAGGGCTCATGCCTTTACGAATTAAAAGCTTGCATGGTTGGGCAGTCGGATTGAATGTCTCCTCGCTCCCTGCAGAAACACTGCTGTCAAGGCTTTGGACACACGTCGACTTCTGCAGGCTTTGTAGCTGCTCTGCTGGCCCTAACGTTTGATGGAGCCCAGGTCCAGAAAGAACTTCGTAAGAGAAGTCTGAAGAATGTAGATGGAATGACTGACCTCGAGTATAGCCGCTGTGAAGTTACTGACAGGTCGTTCCTGTGAACGCTGCCATGCAAACATACTAAATTATTTTTTTTCCTCCAAAAAGTCAATGAACTGTTACAAAATGTACTCAGTGTTCCACCATTTACAGACATTTTGCTGTGATATTCCCAGTGAAATGTTACTGTTTATGTCTGTGTAATAAGAATGGAAAGAAAATATGCTTTTCTTAACAAGGCATGGATGCAAAGCCTATTTAGGATGGATTTCATGTTTGCAGCATTGGGAGGTTTGGCTCTGATGAAAATCATGTGTGTAGTTAGTTGTTACACGCACTGCGAGTCTCAAATGACTGGGATTATGTTCTTCCAATTTAACAAGGTTATCCATTCAATAAGTGGAGAGAGATGAGTCAGAGCACAACCCCAGATCCCGGCTCTCATCGATTTAACAAGTAAGGACAGTCTGAATCCGACCCTTCCACTCTGAACAGACAATCCTTATTGAACAGTACATGCAATTACAATTTTTCATTCCCTTCAAATTTTGAATATTAGAATCGGAGGAAACAACCTTATCAGGGTGACACTGGACCTTTCATTTGAGAAGCTGTTAAATTTAGATGTATTTTTTACTGCTTTAAGAAAAGAAGATACGGAGAGGGTATAAATTACACTGAAGAGCTGGGCCATTTTTTACTGCAGGGTAATGGAAAGGCGCCTGAGGGAGCCTGGCATTTGCAGAAATCTGATTCAGCAGCTTCTTAATTACCTACTTAAATGTGCGTGTTGTCTGTGCGAAGGGAAAGGGAGTCTTTTCAGCGACCGGGGTGAATTGGGGTAACCTCTACGGGAGCTCCCCAGTACTCCCTGCATTTACAGCGTGCCGTGTCTCTCTGCGCGCAGGCCACAGGACAAGCTGCTAAAGCAGCAAGGACGGTTGTCATCGCCGGTGTTCCAGATGGCCTTCTGCACGATGATGTCATGACTGACATACTGGTGATTCACTTCCAAATGTCGAAGAATAACGGGGGAGATGTGGAAGAAGTAATATATCCGACGATGCAAAAAGGAGTTGCATATGTAACTTTTGAAGATCAAGAAGGTATGAAATGTAGTCGTCCCCCAAAGTCTTAGCCCTAGAATGTTAACCCTAAACCAAATTATTTTAAATTGCTTACTGATAATAGAATTCTATAGAACTGGGAGACTAACACCTCTCTTTTAGTCAAAGTTTTAGGTTTTTATTTCTGTTCAGTGAAGACATGACTCTGAACAGGCTTTGTGCAAAGCGTTTTTTATGTTTGGTTTTAGGAATAAATTTAGATCATGCATAACAGATATGATTTTTGTAGTCAGGCCTTTGAGAATAAATCTCTGCCAGTTAATGTTCTAAGAAGAGACAGGCTTCTGTCTCTCTCCCCACAGTTTTGACTAATACATAAAATATTAGGCAAGAGTATTGAACTGCTTGCGTGTATGTTATTGTTAGGGAAAACACCAAACACGCCAGTGAAGTGTTCTGCCATCAGACTGGCAATGGCGCGTTGTCTTACTCTGCAACAAGTGAATCTGGCTTTCTCTTTAGTTATAGAGCGAGTTCTAAAGAAGGATGAACATCGACTAGAAGACAAGAGGTTGTCCAGATACTATCTGCTGACAGTAACCCGTTACTGTGAACATGTAAGCGCATTCATAATTTATCTGGTTGTTCTTCCATTGCTACATTAACCATTACTTAACTTCTCTAATTCCAAATTCTAGGTCTTCAGCTCTGTCACATCTGTCCTCAACATGTCTGTTTTCAAAGATCAGTTTGTTTTAGAAGATCTGATAGAAGAACTTAAGAAGAAGAGCGCAGCTTTGAGCTTTGGTCCTTTGCAATCCAACGGGCATGTTTCTGTTCAAGGGTCGTTTCCAGCAATCAAATTGCTGAGAGACTTTCTCTTACTAAAAGCAAAATCCCTTTCAGAGAAGGACAAAGGAGAAGAAAGTACCTCCCATCAGAGACCAAGGAGGAGGTTACAGCAACACAGACTTATCACGGAGACGAGTCATTTCGTTCATGGTGCAGAAGGGGAAAAACAAGTGGTTGTTCTTGACACAGATATATATCACTACATGAAGTATTTTTATCCCAGGACCTTCCTAGGGAATGATGATGTGGCAATTTCGGCCATTACCGACGGTGATATAACGACGGTATACATTGAGAACGCTGGAAGTAGGTCTAACGCCGAACAGGTATTAAGAGTCAAAGAGAAAATTGAAAATCGGTCTCTAAAATTCCATAATGCTTTACGTAAAGAAAGGATCTACTTTGAGGAGCAAACTGCAGATAAAAAGCGGAGATATAAACGGGTGTGTGAAAGTCTAAAACTCCATCACCCTCGTGTTTTGGTGATTCCTTACGACACTCACATTGATATTATAGGAAATTCTTCTGAGATTTTTGAATTTATAAAGGCGCTGAGCAACAAGATTTAGAGCCCGCTTCAGACCGAGTAGGAAGTTAGTCTTCATGCTTTTTGCACATTGTGCTTGTCGTACAGGCGGTTCTGGTGCAACCCGTGCACCTCCGTGTCCCTGCAGACCTGTCACGTTCCTCCCACTCGCGGGCTGGGAAGTCTGCACGTGAGGGTGAACGAACTCATTCCCCCAAAATTCCAAATTAAGTTCAGAACAGGAAACAAACGATTTCTGTATCTCTCGTAAGCTTGGAGACCGAAGGTGTTAGGCCTCCTCTGGCCAGATATAGCCACCTTTTTGCTTTTGTTAGCTGCGTTCTGGGCACACGCACACTCATTCCGTCTTGCTGTCGGGGAGCATATGATGAAAAAAGAGTAATTTAAGAAGTCAGGCTGACAAAGCTGGGCGAGCCAACCTGATGCGAAATGCGGTGTTGAAGTTAAGTTATATTTCTTTGTGCTGGGACGTGACTGCTGAAAATGGGAATGGTGGCCTTTTTCTGTTGCCTTTAGTACAGAAGGAAGTTCTCATCATTGGGATGCACAAAGAAGGTAAAGATTTGACACTTGAGGGGGGACTAAGCACTTTATTAAATTTACAGGTTAGTCATGTCCTGATGAAGACCTTATAAGATGGCATTGGAAGTTCGAAAATAAGGAAATTTGTATTCACAGGAGCAATAACGGGGTTTTTCCCAGCTGTAAGGGCATTTGCAGCATCCCTTGACAGCACGTTATTTAGACATGAAAGCATATCCAGAGTTTTGAGGGGAAAATCTTGGGACATTTTTGAATCAGATTCTGTTTATGTAAATCTGTTTATAGATCCATTACGAAGGTCCAAATGGCCATTCTAATTTAGGCTTTTTATAAAACCAATTTAGAAAATAACTTATTTTATGATGCAGCGTGTTCAGAGCATTTTGTCAAAACACACAGAGCAGCGGCTCTTTTGTCTTATGTGTGGGAAAAGTTTTATTTTTTTTTTAATGCCATTAAAGAAATTAGTTCTACAAAATATCGTGTCCGTGTTCTTTTGGTGGGAAGCCCAAACTTAAAGCCTGAAGAAATGCTTTAGGCGTTTTCTTTTCATGACTGATAATCCCTTGCAATTACGCCAGGGAAAGATAAAGTTGTTAAACTAGTGCCAGTGCTCTGTATTAAAATACACTGTCAAAGTGGGAAGATGATGGGCTTAAGGGGAGTGGTATTTAAAGAATGAATCTTTTCCAAGTTCCCCTACAGCCTGTAGGTTCACGGAGGGGTTTGGAGATGGGGCTGGTGATGGGTGCCCCGACTCAGGCCCTGGAAGAGCCCCTCTCCTGCTCCTCTCCAGCTCTGGCCTCTTTTGGGTGCTCCTCGCGGAGCTTAAGCAAAGATGGGAAGTCTCTCAACCTTGTAAAAGAGAAAATCCTCTACGAGGATAATCCTTTAATGAAATTAGTGCTTTTTACTGGTGTCCGAATTGCTCTTCCCTTCTCTTTCCTGACGGGCAGGTTTTTTTTCTGATTCAGACCATGAGCATTTCCTATTCAATCGATGTTTAGGGCTAGGCTGGTAAACTGGTGGCAGTGGTGGCAGTTTGAATCCTTACTGGTTGAGCATCGCTTTCTCATCTGCCGTCTCCGGTCTTGTACTAAGAATGTCATTTCTTAAAAAAAAAAAAAGAGAAAAAGAGCTTTGCGTTGGTTGTTCTGTATTTATGGAACGCCTGGTAAATAGGGATCTGGATCCGGGGTAGATGAGTAAGTAGTAGCTATTGTTAACACTCCAGGCTTTCCAGGGCTGGTTTTTCGGGTGGGATTTGCAGGAGCCTTGGCCAGGAACAGGCCACCTTTGTCACCTCTGATGGTTCCTTGTGGCTGTGCAAGGGCAGGGTCTTTCCTAGCGACAGCAGAGAGGCTGTGGCACCTAACGGCCTGTGACTGATCTAGGATTTAACCCCACGGAGGAACCTGCAGCAGGAAAAAAAAAAAAAAAAGCCCTGATCCACCAGGATAAACCAGTGTTTGCTGTAAAACGTAAACAGCATTTCAGGGGGATAACATCACAAGCGAGACATGTATTTTTTCCTTCCTTCACGATGCAGATACCGTGGAAAACAATAGATGTTTAGCAAAAATAGACAGTCCGATTTTGTCATTACCATGAAGACTTAAACAAATCGCGCTTAGGTCTGGTAAGAGACTTGCCAGCTCTCCTTCTCACAGTTATTTTTGTGGCAGGGAAAGCACTGCTGTATCTATTAAACTCCACTTGACAAAGGCACTTGGTATTTGTGTATATTGGAAAAATATCCGGGAAGCCGTACGGAGATGTTATCCCGAGATCTAAACCAGTTGCTGCTGACTCAGTACTCTCAGCGCCGGGTTTCGCACTTTTAATTTGGACGGAGAATTTGCTCGTGGGACCTCAACAAAATATTTGTCCTTATTGCTGTGCCGAGGCTTGCTGCCCTTCGCCAGAAGGGAACGTGGAACAGGTCACGTTGTGAAAATACAGTGCCGAATTGTGAATTCAGGCATGACTTCTACGGACAAAACCAGTAGGAAAAAGAGTACCGTGTCCAGTTCTGGGCTCCCCAGTTCCAGAAGGACAGGGAACTGCTGGAGAGGGTACAGCAGAGGGCTACAGAGATGA
>JAOXJK010000077.1:2202814-2223843 GCA_025774025.1 Xenus cinereus
CCCCAACTCTCTCAGCCCCCCCTCCCAGCAGAGGGGCTCCAGCCCTCCCAGCATCTCCGTGGCCTCCTCTGGCCCCGTTCCAACAGCTCCATGTCCTTCTCTGGTGGCCCCAGAGCTGGAGGCAGCACTGGGGGGTGTCTCCCCACAGCAGAGCGGAGCAGAATCCCCCCCCGGCCCTGCTGGCCACAGGGCTGGGGATGCAGCCCAGGGTGCGGGGGGTTTCTGGGCTGCCAGCGCACGTTGCTGGGGCGTGTTGAGGTTCTCACCCACCAACACCCTCAAGTCCTTCTCCTCAGGGCTGCTCTCCATCCATTCTCCACCTAGAATCATATTTATCTTACCAGAACTTAGAAGCCTAGCAGGAAGTCAGTTGCCTGAACTATGTAGCTGAAAAGCAGCGATGACAACTCTTAGATAGTTCTGGTTTCTTGCTACTTATTTTTATCTAGATCTTTTTCCTCTACTTACCTGCCTGCTTTGCTGTCTGGTTGGGAATGCAAAGGATGGCGCCAAAGGGCTGGTGGTGCTTCTTCTGCAGGAGCCCTCATTTGTGACGTGCATCCCGTGTCACCGAGGTTAGTCTGCAACGCTGTCCTTGTGTTTCCAGGCTCCATACAGCGTGTTTGCTGGGATCACAGACTGGTTAACATGTGTGCTTGCCCAAGTTTTCTAGTACTTGGACATAAAGCAAAACTTTTGTGTGTCCAGCAGATCTCCTCCAGCTCTTGGACAAGTATCCCAGATGCACAACCCTAGGCGAGACACCTTTCCTGAGCGTTCCAGGTGCCTGGAGCCCACAATTGCCCCGGGAAATGATACCAACCTTCCCAGTCAGGTGTTGGTGCTCCCGACCCGTTGTGCTCAGTGCCAAACCCCATGTGCTGAGAGTAACCACCGAGCTAAAGCATTAAAAACGAGCACGCCAGACACTTGCAGCTGAGCTGCGCTTGGTTTGCTCAGCACCTCAGCCTCAGCCCATCAGCTCCTGAGCTCCTACCTTCATGTCAACTGACATTTCTGCTGCTTCTGTGTCAACCAGTCCCAAGGCGTATCCATCACCGCTCCCGGGCCTTGCGCAAACACCGACAGGAGTAAATAAATACCTAGGCCACAGCACTAAGGAGTTAAGAGAGCTCTGTGTTCTTCCCCAGGGGAAAGAGCCTTTTGCAACTTGTAAACACTTGCTGTCTATTTCCAGGTGGTAATTAAAGCAGCTTCCCCCCACCAAGCCGGTATTGCATCAAGAGGCTGACAATTTCCTGGAGAAAACAGCTGTGTTTCCACTAATGAGCCTCAAGATCAGCAGAACGTGAGGCTGCAGCTCCGGCACGTGAGACCCAAAGCCCCCTTTGATAATTCTTGCTGGTATTTCTTAGAGGTTTTTATTTCTCCTCCTGTTATTACGCCAACTTGTAAAAGTCTGCTCATCGCCCTGTGAAGTTTTTCCTTTTAAATATTTACTGTGGGCTTGTGGCTAATTCCATCAGGCAACGGTGACACATGGAATGAGCTCTGCCAGGAGAGGGAAAATCAGGGCGAATTAACCAGAGCAGGGAAGGGAAAAGCCCAGGGAAGCATGTTTCTGAGCTTCTGGAGGAAACACATTTTTATATCATGCAGATCAATGAAACATTTATATATTTTTTTCCAGGATGAATTAATTTTTGCAGGTCTGGAGCGGGCCTGGGAGTTTGAGAAACGGTTTCATTCCCTTCACGTGGCACATTCACATTTTCCCAAATTACTTTGCAAATAACCGGCATTCTTTAATAGGGAAGCTGGGCAAAATAAAGCAGAGTTGTCAAATATCGCTGCTGAGTGGCCTCTGTGGTTTCTTCCCAACCGTACAAGGCTGGCAACAGCTAAAAGCGAAGAGATAAAATCGTGATGTTCTCTCATCTTAATGGTTGCATCAGTGAGTAGATATCAGTAGTCTTGATGTTGTGAACCTGGTTTGAATTGTGTTTTGCACTGAATTTATACTTGAATTTGTGCTGTGGGATGAATAGGCAATAAATATAGGCACGGCTGGAGCATGGGAACAACAATAGATCAGGAGCAGAAGTCCTTCCATCCTGAGTCTCGGTGGCTGCTGAGGTCAACCCGAGTTTCCCATCACCTCGAGAGGAGCTGGGACTTCATCCCCTATCCTGGGCTGCGTGGGCTTCAGAGGGCAGGTCTGTATAAAACACAGGGAAAACTGGTAGATGGATCTGAAAAAAGGTCTCCCTGTCTTGTGGGCCAGCAGCTTGTGCCAGTCCAGGCTGTGCAATAACAGGGTGCGTCTCCCAGGAGGACACACATCACCAGAGATGCAGCCGGCTTCCCAAAAGCAAGGTCTTCTTATGTGAATCCTCAGGGCTTAGAGATATGGTTTAGCAGTGGGTTTTGTCAGTGTTAGGTCGATGGTTGGACTAGATAATCTGAAAGATTCCTTCCAACCTAGGCAATTCGATGATTCTAAGCTTGGGCAAGCAGGAAGACTCTCATGCCTTCATTCTTCTCTGGTGTGGGTTGGCTTGGAACCTCCAGCAGCACCTCCCTCACTCCCCTGGGAGACTTATCTCAAAATCATCTTTGTCTCCTCTGTTTCCTGGTGCTTTTATCAGTAATTTCCCACTGCTCTGCTTTCCCGCTGCCTTCATGCTGAAGGAGCCAAACCCCCTTGGCTCAAGCAAATCTGGGAGGGCTTTCTCTTTCTGGGCAAGGTTTAACCTCAGCTGAATAGTTCAGTCCCGCTTCTGGCCCCTTTGGGAAAGCCTGGCAGGGAAAGCTTGCGCTCGTTGTGTTAAAAATGAGTATTTTCACTATCTAGACAGGAGCCTTCAATCTCCAGGGCCATCACTCTTGTACCCCTGACAAAGACGGAATGAAAGGCAAAACATAATTACTTACATATTACTCCATCTGACATCTTAAATATTAAGACATCTATCTAGTCTAAAATCATTCATATAAATGTGTTTGTGGCACCTTAGGCTCAGGAAATTTTGAATAGCTGAAGCGATAATGTTCTCCAGTTCATTTGGGCTCCTGGTATAATGCGATTTGGTTTTCCTCAGGTGCGGGGGGTTGGCTCCAGCCTCACGCTGTGAAGTTTTGGTCCCGCCTGCCATGACGTGAACTTTGTACTATTTCTCTTTGCCTCTGGAGATATTTTCCGCGATAGTCCACTGCATTAATGTGAAATTTGAGGCGACGCATCCCTTTTTTGAAAAATAAGCGTTATGTAAAATGAGTACAAATGCCATGTGTTTTCATGACTGTCAAAGTATTGTAATTCCTGCGTTATTTTATGGATTGAAAAATTGAGGCGAAGAGGGCAAATGCTTGCTGGAGGCTACGCATTCAAGAGCAGAATAAAAATTGACAATAACGCACTAAGGTCAGGCCAAAGAAATATTAACACTTTGTCAGCCTCAAGCATTCAGGGAGAAGGGGACGAGAGGCCCCACACCATGGTTTTATCCCTAAAACCCCTCTGTGTCCATCTCTCTGCCTTTCGAAGGTGCATATTTCCAACCCTTTAACTGGAAAGCGGATTCAAAAGCCTGAAAATGAAAATAATTGAAAAACGTGAAGGTAACGACTCCTGAGAATCTCGTGTGTTTGCAGGAATCGAAGTTGGTGCCTTAAGAAAAAGGGTGGAGGAATGTTGTGGCTCACGATGGTGTTGTGAGAGGCAGAAAAGTGCGTTAAAGCGGGCGCTGGGGGTGGCTGAGGGTGAGCAGGGAGGCCTGGGGACAAATCCACCAGGTGCTGAATTTTCACGTTCACCTTCAGGCTTTTTCCTGATCCTCCACCCGTATTCAGCTCTGTGCTTTGGGCAGGTCGCGGAGCCGGAAAACGCTCTGAAAATTGTATAAATTGAAAAGAAATGAAGAATTTTGATAACTTGTCCCTAGCCAAAGAAGTAAAACTGACTTAGCAAACATGACTTCTTTTTGTTTAGGGGAAGAAACCGCTGTGGCTGAGATGGTCCCTTGTGAAAATGTGTTTTTTGCAGTATGCCATTCCCCAAACCTGCATATTTTGTAGGCAAATCGCAGAGCGTGTCGGTTTATTTGGTGTAACAAACCGTGTTTGCGCTCTTCTTTGCCTGAAAAATGAATTAACTCCAAAAAAAAAGAAAACAGGGGAATTGAATATAAAAAAAAAAAAAAAGAAGGTGCGAAAACTTAGGGACAGGGGAATAATTAGAAGTGTTTTACTACCCACCGGTACTTAATGTGAACTACACTTCAAACGAACACCAGTTAAATTACCTCTGTAGCTGTCGGCAGTTTCCCGGTGCCTTGCGCCGGTGGAAGAGCTCGTTACGTGGACCTCTCGTACCACGGAATCCCAGGGATTTGTTTGTCTTCCAGTCGGCTCAGAAAAGGGCTAATGAGACCCCCTGGCATTTCGGGGTGAACGGCTGGAGCCCCCGGGTCCCCGAGTGTCACAGCTTTGATAGGGGGCCCTTTTTTAAGTCTGGATTTCAGCCTTTGTTTGCCTTGGGAATGGGACATGGAGGTTGTGAGGTTATAGAGGGGACCTGGAGGGTGGACGGTTGTACATCTCTCTGGATATTTTGGTTCGAACTGCATGGTAGGATCTGATGAGATCCGATCAAAGCTTGGAAATACTTAAAGGGTGGATGTCAGGAGGATGGGGCCAGTCTTTTTTCAGTGGTCCCCAGGGACAGGACAAGAGGGAACGGGCACAAACTTGAACATAAGAAGTTCCACCTAAACATGAGGAGGAACTTCTTTCCTGTGAGGGTGGCAGAGCCCTGGAAGAGGCTGCCCAGAGAGCTGGTGGAGTCTGTCTCTGGAGAAATTCAAAACCTGCCTTGCCAAGTTCCTGTGCAACCTGCTCTGGGTGGACCTGCTTTGGCCTGGGGGTTGGACTAGATGATCTCCAGAGTTCCCTTCCAACCCCGTATCATTCTGTGAATCTGTGAATCTGTGGTGGAGTCTCCTCTGGAGACATTCAAACCTGCCTGGACATGTTCCTGTGCAATCTGCTCTGGGTGGACCTGCTCTGGTAGGGGTTCGGACTAGATGATCTCCAGAGGTCCCTTCCAACCCTGACCCTTCTGGGATTCTGGGATCTCAGCATCGATGAGATCCCCTCTCGGTCTGCTCTTCTCCAGCTGAACAGTCCCAGGTCCCTCAGCCTTTCCTCAGCAGAGAGATGCCCCAGTCCCTTGATCATGTTCTACTGGACTCTCTCCAGCAGTTCCCTGTCCTTCTTGAACTGGGGAGCCCAGAACTGGTCCCAGTGCTTCAGATGGGCCCTCCCCAGGGCAGAGCAGAGGGGGAGGACAACCTCAGCAGGTCCCCTGGTTGTGCTCAGGTACCACCAACTCACCTGTTTTCCCTCTCTTTGTCAGGATATATCTATTTTGATAGCCTGCACTGCTAACGAGAGCGGTTAGAAGGGGACCCTGGTAACAGCAGTAAAGGAAACCACGTCTCGCTATTCCCCATCTCCAGTTACCATTAAATCCTGCAGGAAGCGCTGGTCCGTGGGTGATCTTATGCCCCATATGTTCTGCAGTATGTGCTGCAGCAGCGAGGCACAAAAGGGCATGTTTATATTGTAGCCGGTTTGTTTTTATTGTTCTTCAAGGTTTATTTTGAGAGGTTTCGGTTTGTTGTTTGGTTGTTTTTTTTTTTAATAAAGCGTTTATATTTTCCTCCCCGGTGCTTACCTTTAGAGCCAAAGCTGTTAAACTGCAGCCAGGTCTTTGGCAGCGATGCCTCGTTTTATACTCGCGCAAAGACCATTAATGTTCGCTCGGCGGTCGTTACCACGTTAATGAGTCGCAGGACGTCTATGCTTGTGTAAGTACAGCCATAAGGTGGGGACCAAGATTTTTCCAAAGAGCTCTACAAGCCACCGGTGCCGCTTGCTAATGCCAGAGCGTGGCTGATCCCAGAGGACATGGTGAGTGGAGGCATCTAGGGGGGGTTTATCTTGTGGCGCTTACACCTCTGACAGCATGTGGTCACCCATCAGGTTCTTGCGGAGGAGTGGGTGCTGTGGGAGTTTCCCATGTAGCTGATGCTGCCCACGCATGGAAAAATGCCCGGGTGTGCTATGGGGAGCACTGGGCTGAGCCATGGGGCAAGGAGCCAGCCCCACCGTCTTACGCCCATCACCCTCTGTGGGGCTGGGATTCCCAGATCCCGGGGAAGAATCCCGGAATATAGATGGCATAGCATCCTGCTGGCGCACGAAACCATGGCAACACTCTTTCCAACATTTCCAGGCTGTTTAATTTGGCCTAAACGCTTTACAGGCATTTGTCCTTCGGCTATTTTTGTATTTTTATTTTTATGTGGATTTTAATAGACTAGTCTAAGTGAGATTTTTTGTCCCTCCCTGCAATTGCCCCTTAAAGGCAGCCTTATGATGTACTGTTAGATGTTCCTTGCTTAAAAGGCCTTGGGTAGAAAATAGCTTGGCTTGCCAGAGCATCAGACCACTTCCATAACATTTTTTTTTTTTTAAACCTTTGAAATTGGGCTAAAAATACTCAAAGACAGGGACTCTGGCTGGTGCCAATGGCGAGGGCTTGATGCCTGATTTTTGTGGGAGCCTGCAGGTTCCCCCCTTTAATTACAGCAAAGCCGCTGTGATGCTCAAGTCAACTAATTGTCACTATTAAAGGAAGAACAAGAAAGCTCAGACAGTTAATATGGGAGATGTTTTTTGACTTCTGCACAGGCACTTTTTTTTTTCTTTTCAAGATTACCTTCAAGAACCAAGAGAGCCCATTTAATTTCAAATTTAATGACTTTCCACCATACCTAATTCTACCATTTCCAAGTACATTAGCTGCCTGATCTCCAGATTGCTAGAAAGATGTCGTCAGGTACCAGACGGAATGTCAGACATAAAAGCTTAATAAGTGACATGCTTTACATTTTTGGTGCAATCGAATATAAAAGCTTCCACTCAGTTAAAATTACCAGAGGTAATTTCAACACAGCTGTCAAGCCTTTTTTTTTTTTTTTCCTAGAAATGGAAGTTTTTCTTAATGTGCTTTTACTGAGATGGAGGGAAGTCATTTCTGATGTAATTTCTTTGCATGCAGGTATTGTCAGAGAGGGGTGAAGCTTGACATTTTGCTGAGAAGGTATTTCTGGGGCCACCCTTACCGGGTTCTCACAGCTGCTGGAGATGGTCCCCCTGGTTCAGAGTGGGGTAGATTTAACACTGATATCCAGGCCTGAACATGTGGGGCTGAGAGCTGAGGCCACCTGGGGCACAGTGAAACCGATAAATTCTTTTAAATGCCAGAAGATCTCTTTTTTTTTTTTTTTTTTTCCCTTTGCAGGGGTGTGACAGCAAGGAGCTGAATTCCCCGCCTGAAATGGTCCCAGATGGGTGGCATGGAGTGGTCCCAAAGTCTGCCTTTTGAAGGCAAATGAGTTCCCAGTGGGACCTGTGCTGCAGTCCCTCAAAACCGCTGGGGTTTGCCATGGGGTTATGTGGAGGAAGGGCTGAACCCCTTTGCATCTACAGAAGGAAATTTAAAAAAAAAAAAAAAGAAAAAAAAAATCAGTGCTTTCCACTCTTTGTTATTATGGCTGGTGGGAAGAAGTTATCCGAGCTCAGTTTAGGATAACAGAAAAATGTCATTTCCATGTTAACAGGCTGCAGTTGAGCCTGTGATGCTCACTCAGCACTGACAAAACGGGTGCTTAACCCCAAGTACTTGGCTGAAGTACTTTGCAGGATCGGGGCCTTATCAGGATTGACTTTTAAAACAGATGATGACCCAACCCCAGAGCCACTCAGTTGCCATTGTGGCCTTCAAAAGGGCCTTTCTTTTCAACGGGTGTGGCTTTTTGAGAAGCTGATGGCCTTTTAAAGTCCACTATTGAACCTCACAGGCTGTGCAAGGATCTCTCTGAGCCCCAAATTTCATTTCAAACACGATAATAGATGCTTCACCGTCTCTGAATGTTTGTCTCGCTGTTTTAAGGAAGGGATGGGGTGAAACTTTTTTTTGGGGGGGAGTACTTTTGGACTGCCCTGTCCCAAAGGCTTGGAGGAGACAGGGAGAGCTGGCACACACCTGGGGATGGAGAGGCTGGAGAGCCTGGAACAGCTCAGGAACCCCAAAGCCTTGCAGGAGGTTTGGCATGAGGCTCCCACCTCTCCGCACCACCGTCTCAGCAGCACAAACCAAGTCAGGAACGGAGAAGGTGGAAAGGGCTGAAGGATGGGCCAGGGGGTCCCGGCGTTTGTATTTGGGGTGATGCATGTTCCCCAAGCCCTCTTCCCAGGGTGTCAGTGTCTTTGCATGCTGTGAGAAACCACCCCATGGTCGGAGATGGGGTCTCCGGAGGCTATGGATCTAATGCATATGTTGGCCATGGTACCTAATGCATATGTTGGCCATGGTACCTAATGCACATGTTAGCCATGAGGGAGCCTTAGGGAGAAGGGACAGCCATTCCTTCGAGAGCTGGACCCTCAGCAGGCACATTTAGGACAGTGTGAGGCCCATAGGAGATCAGGACACAGCATCTTTGCAGACCACTTCGTACTCTGGGGCTTTCCAGAGGTGGCTGATCCTTCTGCTTGGCTGTCGTTGAAGGTTTCTGCAGCGATGTCGTCCCAAGAACTTGTATTCCGGCTCAGTTGTGACATAGATGTATTGCTCTGCATGGGCAAAGTATCCACATAAGATTTAATAACACACTCATCCATCCATCGTCTCATTCCTTCCAAAGCACTGATGCTGGCATTCCTCTTTCTTTTCTTTATTTTTTTTTTCCTCTGTACAGCAATCAGACCATGTGGTTTTCCCAATTAGTCAGGGAACTCGGCAATCTCTGTAATCACATCTTTCACCCGATTATATCTCATTTTCCCTCTCCTGCCCCTTCCCCTTGCAGGAGGTCTGCCAGCGGTGGGAATTGTCCTTTCTCAGCCACGCAGGAGAGCGCTCGGGGGCTGCTCCTCTGCTCAGGCCCAGATTTCACCCACAGTTTCTAAACTCTTGACCTGAGCCAGGGTCTGGAGGAGGTGCTCTCCTCTCCCCCTTCTCCAAAAGCTTACCCACCTATCCTTTATTTAAATGGTCCTTTCCTCTTCCAGGGCTGCCTTAACCTTCTCCCCGACTCCAGCAGCAGCTCAGCTCAACCCACATGCACCGCAGGGACCATTTTTACTGCCTGGCTGAGCCCATCACCGACAGCCAGGATGAAATCATTCTGCTTTTTATTTCATCATTAGGAGCCCATAACCAGCTCTTAGGGCAAATGGAGTGTTTTTCTCTAAATAGTTGTAAACATTAGTGGAATGCACTTTAAAAGCAAGAGAGAAGAGTGACAAAAGCACAAACCCAGGCCTTTGTCCCCCTTGAAGGAAAGGTCCTACCCAGATGCTGCACCTTGCTCCCTTTATGAGGACTCTGACCATAAAGGTTAAAGCAGAAAACTCTTCAAACAACAATGTTTATGCGCCATTCAGAGCAAGAAAGTCAAACCCTGGGTGTGCTCTGACCTGCAGTTTGGAGACAGAGGAAAAAAAGAGAAAAAAACAGCCCCGGTTGTCCTTATTTTCTGCCATCTGAGGGCTCTGCTGTGCTTCCAGCTCCAAGCACACAAGGTACCCAATCAGCCTCGCAAATGGATTCTCCCTGGTTTTCTTGCTGAAAGGGACGGACTTCACAAGAAAAGCAGAGGTGTTTGATAAGGTTTTGTTAAATCCAGGATTTGCAGGAGACAGAAAATTTGCGTGGAAGCCTTTCTGCCGAGGGCGAGCTCTTCCCTCCAACCATCACAGCAAGGACATGCTGGGCACATGCTTTCCCAAGGGGTGGCCATTCCCCCCTGGGCAAACTGGGGAGAAAATATTGGGCCAATCACTGGCCAAGCCTGCCCGGCTCTATGGCACATCTCATCACTGCATCGTGGGGAAACAGCCTGGGTGAGAAAGGAAACTGCAGGAAGGGGACACGTGCTCTTTCCATGGATCAACATCTCAGGAGTGCACAGTTGAGGCTTCACTAATACTTCCCCCCCCCAAAAAAAAATCATTATGTAAGAAGACTAGCAAGATACAAACAACATAGCTTTAAAATTTTGAGGAAAAGAAGTATTCCAGTAAGAAAAAAGAGGGAAGGAGAAGGATGGGAAGGAAAATGTCTCTGGGATCATGCTTTATTACTCCTTGTATCTAATCTCTCCACAACGAGTGATGGAGCCGGGGGTGGAAAAGCCGCTTGGAAAGGTGCGACCTCGAGGGAGGAGGCTCCCACGAAGGGACCAAGGCTCCTGCTCCTGCCTGTGTGAAAAGCAAGGGCAGTGGGAAAAAGGAATTACAAGGATTTCAATTTTGATCTCACCAGCAATCCTTTGAACTGAATGCAATAAGAGAACCGGGTGCCGGTGTCTTTGTGACAGAAGGATATTGCTAGTTGTTAATATTTTATACGTTGTTTCAGGGTAACTAAGACTGTTTCTCCCACTTCCCTCTTCCAGAATAACCCTAAAGCTGCCAGCAGGAAACCCCAAATATCTTTAATTTGAGCACTTGCGGGACAGGCATTCAAAGAAGTGAGTTACGATCAGAGTTATGATTGGTTTTTTTCCTTTTTTTTAAAAGAAATGAAGTGGGGAAGAGAAGTTGGCGGTGCAGCAGCAGAGCATTGTCCCGTGCGTACGCCTGACACGTGGCCTATTGATAGCAAACGCAAGCTAGTTATTAATCTTATCTCCTAGCTGCTAAATATAGAAACATATGGATGTATACTGTCAGGTGGATAATGCCTGGGATTTTTACGATTTGACACAAAAATGACATATCTGAGGATTCAAAACTTCCAGTTTTGTTCTACACACTTCTTTAAAGGTTTATTTTTCTTTTTTTTTTTCGGTAACTTTTAAGCATCTCTCTCTCCTGCAGTGGAGAAAATCCCAGCCGACAATTGATTAAATCAACACTATTTAAACCAAAGGAACGTGCACTGCACGATTCTGCTCCCCTCTTCTTTTTTGGAGAACAGTTTCTTATTTTTATTAAGGAGAAGCTCATAAACACCTGTGCCAGTATAAAATCAGGAGAGGTAAGAAAAAAAAAAGAGCATGAATAGGGACTGTCAATATGCCTAAGATTGAAACAGTGGCCAAAACAAAAGAAAAACTTCATGGGGAGGGAAACGTAATGGAAAGGTGAAAGGTGAAAGAGTTTCTGTATCTGGTCTCTGTTGAGTTAGAGCTTAAGAATTAAGAATTAAGGTTACTCAAAGGACACAGGGGAAAAAAGAGCTCTTGAAAATTTAACTGAGATTTAGGATGTCTAGGAAGTCAACTTGAAAACAAACAGCATTTTCAAAACAATTTTGTTGGAGCTTAAATAAGAGATGTTCAGAAATTGGAAGCATTTGAAATGTAGGTTTGGTTTTTTTTTAAAAAAAAAGCAAGAGTTGAGAAGTCCAAATATAGCATAAGTAAAAGATATGTAAATGTGCTTGGAGAAGCCCTAGGAAATGAAGAAGAGGAAGAAAGATGGAAGGAATGGGAAAAGTGCAAGTAAGGAGCATCAGAGAACAGATGGAGCTGGGGATCGCTCTAACAAGATTAACGGTGATTAGACAATTGAGCAGAAATCTCATTTATTGGGCCCTGACCTTTGAACTGAGGTTGTTGGAGATTAAAGCGGGAGATAATTGCCTTTGAAGACTTTGCTTTGGAGCAGTAGCTGGGTGATGTGTAAGGGTGGGATTCCTCTGCCTCCCATGGCTTCCCTGCACCGGGAGGGGCATCCAGGAGCAGCCATCAGTTAGAGTTTCTTTTCAACAAAAAAACCACTCTTTCAGGCCTAACTCTTAAGGTGGCAGTATATTATAGTGATGTTGGGGCAAAGCGAGTTGAAGAAAATACACTTGGATGTTTGGACTCCAGAACATCCTTGTATTTGTTCACTTAGAAACTGGTGGTGTATGAAATTAAAGTATCGAGGTGGATGGGCAGCTTGTCTACGGGTGAAGAGAACCTTCTAATTTCCTTGGGTTGTCTTTTTTCCTTTTTTTTTTTTTTTTTCCCCTTTGGTCCTCAAGTTTCTTGCCAGGTGCCGTGGAGGTGAGGGTGCTGCGTGCCGGCTCCGTGCTGAGAGGGGGATGAACTTAGCTTGCTGTCAAAGTTTTTACTACTGGGGAAAACAGGGATACTACAGTGCAGCAGGTCTGAGATTTGTTTATGCAAGAGAAATTAAACTGCTCATTTACATAAAAAAATAGCATACAAGGTATTATAATCAGCCCGTTGTACTGGAAAATTAGTATTAAACATGCAGTGGAGAAAAATGTACCCTTTCCGGAGCGATCCTGCACAGACAGCGGGAGGATATAGGTTTACTAATAGATTTTTACCATCTCTGTAATTTATTATTCCATGAAACATGACTACTTTGAGTTACGTTGACTCATGTTGAATTAATTATTAATACAGTGCCCCAAAGCTTTTGATGAACCAATTAACTTTTCAGCAGATACTTACCATTTCCTGCCACAGCCTTGGAACAGGTAAGGCTGGGAGGAAAAGGCCCCGGCGGGACTGAAGTTTGAACAGGGAAATCGCACAAAACCCACCAAAACCTCATCTATTTGGCCAAGGAGCAGAAGGGAGGTCTCAGAAGAGGTGGATTAACCACAAGAGTCCACACTCTACGTAGGAGCAAAGTTTCACCAGGTCTCACAACGTTACACTGATTTTCTGCCCTGGCAGATGATAGATACAGAGCGATTACAATATAAATCAATTCACTCTCAAGAATACTCACGTAATACTGCCAAAACCATTGCTATCCCAAAAGTGAAACCTTTTAAGAAAATATTAGCTGATTTTCAGAAAACCTGCTGCAGCTGAGGAGCTTTGAGGAGCAGGCAGCTTTGCAAATCGTCAAAAAGCTGAAAATCGCGCTTTTGGGCACAGAAGGGAATCTTGGAGCATGTCACAGAAAATTAGAAACTCTCTCCCCTTGTGGAAATCTGATTTTTACAAGGAGTTACTGGGATTTTAAAACTCGGAGCTGCTGGGGAAGTTCTGCAGCCTACTTCAGTAAAACATAGGATAGAAATACGTGCGGGGCTGGAGGAGAGGGATTAGTGCATGTATATGAGATACTGTAGGAGAACACCAATTACTGGAAAATTACATTTTCCAGGAGACTAAAGTAATCTTTTTACCCATATTGCAAACATATTATAAATGTGCTTTGAAATATTATGACTTCAAAAAATGCATTTTCAGAGTGAAAATCCCACAGTATCAGGAGTGCTTCCTTCATGTTTTTGCACATCCATCACCACGTAACGAAAAGCAGGAGCCACTGCACATAATTTCTACTTAAAAGCAGGAAAGGGGAACCATAAAATGACCAGGGTTGGGTTGGAAAGCTGAGAACAGGTGGGAAAGAAAGGAATGTAGCTCTGATGTGATGGGTTCGCAGATCATGTTCCTGTGGGTGTTGGTCAACAGGAGCTTTCTGTTACATTCTGTAAACTGTAAAGTGATGCCAGGATCATCCTAATTGCCACTTCCCGAGTGGTAACCTGGAGGGGTGTGCAGGAGACGTGGATTACGGGGGCCACCAGCAGCAAGGGGAAAGCAAAATGAAGGACACGGAGCTGTTGGAGCGGGGCCAGAGGAGGCCACGGAGATGCTGGGAGGGTTGGAGCTCCTCTGCTGGGAGGACAGGCTGAGAGACTTGGGGGGGTTCAGCCTGGAGAAGAGAAGGCTCTGGGAAGACCTTGGAGCCCCTTCCAGTCCCTAAAGGGGCTCCAGGAGAGATGGGGAGGGACTCTTGATGAGGGAGGGGAGCTGTAGGACAAGGAGGAACGGTTTGAAACCGAAAGAGGGGAGATTGAGCTGAGATGTGGGGAAGAACTTGTTTGCTGTGAGGGTGGTGAGGCCCAGGTCTGGTCCAGGCTGCCCAGAGCAGCTGTGGCTGCCCCATCCCTGGAGGGGTTCAAGGCCAGGTTGGAGGGGCCTTTGAGCAACCTTGTCTGGTGGGAGATGTCCCTGCCCAGGGCAGGGGGGTTGGAACTGGATGATCTTTAAGGTCCCTTCCAATCCAAACCCTTCTATGATTCTATAAACACGGTGTATGTTCTGGGTGTGGGCACGGGGTTGAGGCAGCATCTTCTTTTACAGAGCTGCCCACCCACACTCCCCGGCCTTTTGCTCTTGCTTTTGCAGGGTTTTTGCTCTCTCTGGACAACATGGGATGTGCCTGGATGAAACTGGCCCCATCCAGCATCACAAAACCATGCGAGGGAAGAAGGTGGGATTTTCATCTACTCCTTGCTGGCATTGGGAGCGTGGGATCTCACAGGCTCTGGTCTGGTGTCCTTGAGCCATGTGCACGAAACCGCTGTGTAAACCATTTGCAGTGGGGTCTTCAGTTCTGATAGTGCTGCAGAAAAGCAGACGCCTTGGCCAGACGGAGGTTGGCTAGCAAACCCCAGAAACTCTGCCTTGAAAAGCGATCAGGAGCCCTCATGGTTCCTCCCGTCCCACTTCGGATTAGGTGGTGCTTTGAACGAGACACTGGGTGAAAGTTTAGACACGCTCAGGTGAAGGTATCACTTGGAAATGTGTCCCACTTGGCTGAGATTTGGATTTTCCTCCATTTCACCCCTTTCCCTCTGTGGAAAGTAGCTGCGGTGGAGGGGATGGGGTCTTTCCCTCCCCTCACGGGGTGGCAGCCCCAACCATTCCTATAAGAGAGGGTGGGTTGGGGTTTATCATTGCTTATAGATTGGAAGTATCTCCTCTGGAGTGAAAATCTGCCTTTAGAACAAACAGTTTTTGGCAGAAAGATCCCCCTTTAGGAATACTGGCACCCCAGGCAGCTATGATGGAATGGCATTTTACAATTTATCATGTTCATTTCAGCCGCAGGTTGATCTCAACTTCTGTGTAGCAGTTGGACGAAATGCTTTGAAACCCACCAAAATCCCTCACACATGCACAAGGCATCTCACTGGCTTGGCTGCATTTTAGTAAATGAATCAGAAATGGATTCTTCAGAGATACTAAGAAACAAGTACTACCTTTTGAAGTGAAACCTGGAGCTCGACTCAGAAAAAGTAGATGCCCCCTCTTTAAGCTGGAGAGAGCAGCCTGCCAAAAGGTTTAACATAACCATATGTGAGACAAAGATTTGAAGGTTTTAAAAGAAGTTGTGCTTCTATTTTGAAAGGTACCATTGGGATGGATGAAAGACTAAGCATACCCTATGCACCAGGCTTACCCTCAGCAGAGTATGCCAGAAGAGTCAGACTCAGCACACTGATATTATGCCAAAACTAAGGGAATTAATTTTGCTTATTTTATTCCAGTGCAGACTTAACACGACAAAACTGTGAGGTTCCTATTTTTGTTCAAACATAAACAGTTTAGCAAGTTGTGTTGCCTCACTTGGTATTTAATTTATATTGGCTTACAGTTACTGATAGACATTCATACGCTTCACCTCCACCTGCCAAATTCTTTCACATCTTTCCAGTTTTTCTCCACAGCTGCCTCCTACCTCAGAGACCTCCCCTGCTCAGCTGGACCCTAGTTCCTTCAGCAGCCATCCACAAACTGGTGTGAAAAACTTACAAGGTTTTTGAGACCTCCTGTTTTTTGCATTCTGCAGTGGCTGCAACTGCATCCCTGAGCACTGTATCCCGCCCCAGCACAGCAGGCAGTGAGCCATGGACTTATCAAATGGTTTTTCCATCTCGTTGGAGAACTTGGCAGAGATATTGGTGGGCTGCGAGGTGCTTTTTGGCAGGCCTTCTCTGCTGAAACTATAGGTATGTAGGTCATGAGGATAAAACACATCCGAGGATGTGATCAACAGGTGTGTTTCTCTTGGTGAAGTCAATACTGAAGGCCCTGCTAAACCAAGGATGCGATGGGAGAGGATGCCACCCCATCAGCAGGTACAAGTGGGATGCTGGGTATTCCAGTCTGTAGTTGGTGACGTCCTACATCTATGACATGACTTTCTTGTCTCCTGCGGAGCCCGAGCGCTCCAGGGCATGGTGGGACGTCACCATGGAGCTGCCTGTGGAAACTGGTAGGTCTCACTGTCTCCAAGTTGATTTGCAGAGCTACAGCTTGAATCTGAATGACCAGGAACCCTTGCGTGATCCACTGATCAACAGGCAGCAGAAGGGGGGTTCTGAGAGGCTGCTATAGATGAGTATTCAACCCAAATGTCAAAACCTGGTGTCACCACCAAGGCCACCATTATGCAACAGAAATGATTTAATCAGAGGAGCCAGAGGCTGCACAAGAAAATCCTTCCTGACGCTATGGAGATCTGCCCCTCGCACATTCCTCCCTCACTCTGCTGTATGGAGACAGCATCTCTCTGACTGGAGACATCGTGCCCAGGGCGATCCCCAGCTTCTCGTCACAGGCAGGATGAGGGCAAGTGCTGGGCAGGAGGACTCTGCTAATCAGGACATGAGCAAGAGTCTTCAGCCGGAGGCGCCAACCTCACCCTGTGTCTTCTTCTCTTGACTTACGCGTGAGACTTACCAGCTTCACAGCCCTGATGCAGTTTATATGCTCACCAGAGCTTGCTATTTTAATAAGCGTGAGTGGATTTAGGATGGTCTATAAAGATATTATCTCAAAGTCAGGCATTTAGCTCAACACTTGGTTGGTACAACCAGCCTCTTCTGTGACTGCTTCAGGCCGCGTCCTGACTTTATGGCCGAGTCCCTGGTGGTGTCTGAGGTTGTTTACGCCGCTGAAGATAGACTCAGGCAGCCCAGTGCCCATCAAAGACAAGAAATGGTTGAAGATTATGCCCACATGGTATCCGTGGGACCTCATGGGTGGTACACAACTGGAATTACCGACAGAGCACAGCCTCTGAGGGGCTTGCTAAGAGGATGGGGAGATGCCCACTGATGCTACACTACCTACCCGCTCGCACATGCTGTCAGGGGTTGCAAAACTGCATTTTCAGAAGGTCGTGATGGTCCAGGAGAAATGTCAAGTTTGGCCTTTGCTCCCTTTCTTTGAGGCCAGAAAAGATTTTGCTCAAAGGAGGGCTTTTGCCTGCCAGGCTTCCTCCTCCCCACTCACAGCAAGGAGTAGTAGAGGTTCTATTGACCTAAATGTCTGTCTTGTTAAGGCTATTCCCTTTCGGAAAGATTTTTTGGATTAGGCAGAGGATTAGTAACACATGCATTAAGGACTTGTGGTTCTCAAACAAGCCGACTTAATTAGGCAAAGATTAAAGCACGCTTCGTTGACACCGATCTCTTTCAGGATTCAAGGCGTCAAGTTATTTTGTAGAATTTTATACACTTGGCAACGTTGCTCATTTAAGCGCTTACACTACTTCGAGAGTAGTCATCTGGAGGATTCAAGGCAGCTTAGACATTTATAGTGCCATAAAACCTTAGGCCATAAATTGCACATGATTAGGGAGTGTGTCACCATCAGTATTTAGAGGCATTTTAAATAAGCCCACCAACCTGACTTGTTGTATTTTCATCTAGAAAACACAACAACAAACAACCCTAGAAAATAAGTGCCATAAAACTTGTCGAAAACTATCCTTGCATTCCAGGTAGTCAGCAAGCAAGCATCAGGGTAGCCAATACGTGTGGTTCACAGCCCACGGCAGGAACTCTGCCAAGGGACACATTCAACTCACGAAAGGTTTCGGAGCTCTTCCATGAGGCTGACGAGATACCCAAGTTGGCCAAACCGCCGCTGTCGACCTCAAGTGATGAGTTTCTCCACTGTTGCACACCACGCAGAATTGATTGCTTTTAGAAAACAAAACAAACAAAAAAATTAAGCAAATTAGTATGGATAATCCAAGTCTCTCTACTTTTCTCACTTCTCACTCCTTGCACCTTCTACAAATGTTATAGTTGGGCCCCACTTTTGTTTTGTCTTAGCCAGAGAGCTGGCCAGTGTAAAAAAAAATAATCCAGTTTTAACAGTAGCACAGCCCTACGTGTATTTTTACAGGGCATTTCAACTTTTAAAAGACGAAGGAAAAAGCGTTTTGCTTTTACATCTTCAAAACGGTTGCTTACGTAGGCTTAATGACAGCTTTCATCGTTTCTCAAGAGATTTAGGAGCATTAGAAAAGCCCCGTGAACTGCAAGTAATCAGAATTGTCAGTCATTTATTGCCTTTGTCTGTGGCAACGGGAAAGGAAAAACTTCTCCTTCACACAGCTCGGCACAGCAGGGGAACGGGTCTCTCGCTACAACATTACGACGCCCTTTCGACGCTGCTGCGGATTTGATTTCAGCCGCTCCAAAACAATCCTTTTTCCGTCAGGGAGCAGGGATATGTGCAGGAATGAGAAGATCCCGTGCAGCCAAGAACAGTCTGGACAATCCAATGTGTCTACCCAGTTTTTCCAGTCATGCAACAGATCTCTGTACACCGCACATTCAAATTCATCCCAAGAATTCAAATTAAACCTCCGTGCTGAAATCTAATTCTTACAAAACACTCGATGAAAAGCTTCAGTTTTCAACCCCACCAAAGGCAGTGTTGGTAGCTCTGGCATTTAACATGATGTGATGGTGCAACCCCCTCCGGCCACTTGGTACTTGGCGTGGTCTCCCTGCCAGCCTGAACAACACAAGAGACCAGAATGTAACATAACAGTCTAACACGAGAGGAAGAAAAGGTAGAGAGCAACAGACCAAGGACATGGGGTGGGTCTCCATGGCTCCCACCGCTTGGAGATAATAACTATAATTGATCCCTCCTGACACCATACAGATCATGGCCACAGAGGGATGCCAGGACCCCAAGATCTAGCAAGCTCTGGGGTCATGGACCCATCGTCCGAGTCGGGCTGGAGTGGAAAAGTATCTGATGAAAATCAATTGTCTCGTATACCTATAAGTAGCCATTCTACTAAAGAGCCTTTGAGCTCTTCTGGATCAGTAACTCCCCTCAGCTGAGATACCTCTCAGGCTGACACCTCAAGGTCAGGGCAGGAGAAGACCCTTCTCAAGCCTCAACTACCGCCTGTTGAGGAATGCTGATGCATTGTGAGTATTCAACCTAAATCTGAGAAAGGGAAATTTTAACTCTAGGCTGGTCTCTCTCTCTCTCATCCATCTCTCCACCTATATGGTGTGAGATACACATTAGCTTTAGGGATATGGATGCTTTTCTGTCCGTCCGTTAACATGTAGGACCTAAAAGTGGCACTTTTTGGCTCGCTGGCATTGCTTGCTGTTAAGAAATTCCCCATTGGAGACGTGTCTGTGTGTGTGCCTGTGCTTATATGCTTTGCTTAGATATATGAATGTATATGTATTAACCTGTGATCTGTACCTCTGCTCATACGTATATGTACTGATTTGGGATACCTTCCAGTAAGTCAGTGTGAATCATGCCATCTTCGAGTCTGTAACTAAGTTGCCACTTAATTATTTTGTTTACTCACTTTATAAACCCCTAACCCCATTAATGATTAAGTGCTGCTAAAATTCAACCTCTCAATCTACCTGACATCACTAATAAGTTTTGAAGAGCTGCTAAGCCATAACCATGTCAAATATTTTCATCTGTGACACATGAAGAGAAGCACTAAGGCTTGAACTTGAATTTGGCAAGAGCTTTTCTAATCCATATTGTCCCACGAGCAGATGGGTGGGGAGGAAAAGTCTCAGTGAAAAGGGTCCTTTGTAGAGGGTTGAATGGAATCAATGCTGAAATGCAGCACCAGGCAGCCCCAGGGAGAGGACTAACAGCAATACCTCAGTGAAGGATGGGGATTCTGGCTCGGTCTCTTCAATTAAAACAAAAACTTGCAAGACTGGTAGTAGGGTCAACTACTAAGAGAGCAGAACGTGGCTGGGATCCTCTGCAGAACCAGAGAAAATCACTTTATTGGCAGAGAAAAAAGACACAATTCGGTTTCCTCAAGAGATGTGCACATAGACACTCTTGACTGATGAGGTGGTCTCAGCTTTGTGGACAGGGGAACACAGGAGAGGGATCGAGAAGAAAAAAACCAAATATTGGAAAAATGAAAACAAGTCACACAGCAGGAAGTTGAGTCCTTGGAGTCCTGAACAAATTTAAACTAAAAGTGCCCGTGAGCTGATCCTGACGTTGGACAAGGTTCAAGGGCACGGGACAAACTCATGGCAGGGAAATGCATTGAGGGTTATTGAGTATGTAGAAACCACATGGAGTTCAGAAAGTCCCTGAGCTGAACAAAACTCAGAGGAGAGGTTCCGGGGGATATATTTATATGGATTTTTCCAACCCTTTATACTTCTCCAAGCAGCTGCTCGTGGCCACGGTCGCGAGCAGGGCACCGGGAGGCAGACCTTGGCCTGACACCTTCCAGCCACCCCGAAACTCATTAAAGAATATAAGTCCATCGTTCTTCAAGTTACTTTAGAAGAAAACTTTTCCTTAAAGCGTTTACCTCATTACTCCTGAGACGATTAAAGGGAGGAGAGTAGAAATAACGCGCTGTGACTGGAGAATAAATAAAAATATATCCTTGTGCACTGGCTGTTGCTACAGCCTAAGCCCACCGCAGAGAAGCCCGTACCCCACAGCTGGTCCCCGTCTGCTTTAGGGATCGCAGAGGAGAAGAGCAGCTGTGCAGAGACAAATAAAGAGAGGGTGCTTTCTCCACCCTCGGTTACGGGAATAGCTTTGAGGCAGAGCTGGTTGGGGGAATTCTGCTGGAACCGCGCTCTGCTGAAATATGCAGTTCCACTCCAATCGAGCCATCTAGCAGAACGGGATGGGTCTGCCAGGGTTTTATTTGGAAAGAAAAATGAGGGGAGTGGGGGAAGAAGTTGGACTGTCAAAACGTCCCATCCTATTAGCCTTGAAAGGAAGATTTTTAGTTTTAATCACTTTTTGCTGTAACTTTTTACATTACAATAGAGAACTTCAAAAGTTCCTGCTGATGCTGAATGCTTCTTCTGACAGTACTGTATTAGTGATTTACTTTTGGGGTAAGTTTAATTCTTTTTTTTGTGGGGGGGGATTCTTTTTGTT
>JAOXJK010000077.1:2285391-2297789 GCA_025774025.1 Xenus cinereus
CTGCCCCATCCCTGGAGGGGTTCAAGGCCAGGTTGTGTGGGGCTTGGAGCAACCTGGTGTGGTGGGAGGTGTCCCTGTCCAGGGCAGGGGGTGGAACTGGATGGCCTTTAAAGGTCCCTTCCAACTCTAACCATTCAATGATTCTATGATTTTATGATAAATTATTTCCTTATTAATAACAATGTGAGCTGTTTTGCTGGTGCTCCCCATTCAGCTGTCACAGAAGGTCAGATATTTCCCCCTGCATGGCCCTGCATCAGCTCCCAGTTCGAGGAACTGGATTTTCTGCTGCATCTGCTGTCAGGTTGGACGGGGCTCTGAGCAACCTGATCTAGCTGAAGATGTCCCTCATCATGGCAGGGGGGTTGGACTAGATGACCTTTAAAAGTCCCTTCCAACCCAAACCATTCTATGATTCTGTGATCTCATCTTTGGACTAACACAGCGAGGCTCATTGTCCATGGTCCCCCCCCCATCTCTGGGGGAGGATGGACCCACCAGGCTGGGCCAAGGTCATCTGAGCGTGGGCACACCCCAACCTCTCCATCACACTGCAGGACAGGCAGTAATGCAGATAAAATAGAAACGCGTTCTGTTTGGACAGGTGCAATAAATTAATCTCGCATCTGGCGAAGCTCAGGACGGGGCTTTTTCAGGCGAGACCATCCATCAGCGCTGGGTCGGGGGAGGCAGGGGCTGCCTCTCAGGGGGCTGCCCGAGCCTGAGGGCTGCTCCCTGCCACCTCTGCCTGAAACAGCTCATTTCCAGCCCCACGAAGCCAGGAATTTCACCCCCAGTATGATTTTGGCATGCAGTGGAAAGGAAAAACCTCTGCTGACCTTGGGCAGGAGGTAGAGAGCAGCGGGGGACGCGGGGGCTGTGGGATGGGACAGATGGGAACCCACCCACAAGCAGCTGATGCCCCCGGACGGTGTGGGGAGGGCAGGCAGGCCCACCCCTGGGCTAACTGTTGGCTGATTATTTATCAACACCATCCTTCCAGCTGGAGGCTTCGACCTCCACATTTCCAACCTGTGCCAAGTTCATGACGGAGCCGCTTTTCAAAAACATCTGACAAACACACTGAATCCCCCAGGGCACCGGCTTGGATGGGGAAGGAGCCACCACCTCCAGGAGAGGGGCACCCCAAGGGTATTTTTTGTTAAAAAACCCGAAGTGCAGCTTCTGAGGAAGAGCTTGGTGATGCAGAGGTCCCACCACCCCCCCTCTCCACCCATCTCCTTGAATGAATTTGGGTCCAAAGGCTTTTGGTCCATGGGCACAGCACTGAGCACCAAAGTTCCCATAGTGGAGAAAGTGTTCCTGGTATAAATATCATTTCTAGACTTTCACCTGCCATAATCAACATGTTTGCAGCACGGAGAACTGCAGGATGATGAGGGTCTTCACAAAGTGTCAGCTACTGGAAGAGAAGACATTTTACAGGGGGATTTCATTTTTTCAGTATTGTGTGAATTTTCTCCTAGAAATAAAATAATTTGGATTTTTTTTCTTAAGTATTTCTATGTTTCTGGAAGTTACACAAAGCTTCAGTGATACGAGGAGCAGAAGGCTGGAGAACAGAGACTCTGAGTCCCTGCAGCATCTTATGGCCATTACAACCCCTGAGAAGCCCCCACGGGGAGCAGGCAGTGGGTGGGCAGCGTGGCTACGGCAACTAATGACTTTGGACATCCTTCTTTGATCTCCAACATGAGACAGTTGTGCCTGATTGCTGCTCACAGCCTTTTGCCCACAGGACGTCAATATTTGAAGAGCTTCAAAGCCCCCAAAGCCCCCTCTGAAACACCTGGGATTAGTAATTCACAACTTTTGATCAGGGCATCCTCCCATCTTGCCCCCCACCAGTGGTGTCCTCCTGGGCACGGAGCAGTCCAAGGTCTGGCTGCTCTACCACTTGCTGGAGAAGCAGTTGTCACCCAAGCATGAGGCCAAGCGGCTTAAATGTCAACCCCGGTTTTGACCGGTCCCTTCCATCTAAAATGAAGATAAAATCAGGAGAAAAGAGAGGGTTAATAATGTTTTATTTGGATTTTCATGCCCTTGCTTTCTCATGGCCACGTTGAGGACTGTGAACCGCTCTCAAAAAATGTGGATTTCAGCGTGTGCTTATCACCAGCCATGACCCCGTGACAGCCCGGAATAAAAAAACCCACCAGTAAAAGTGCCCTGACCTTTAATTCTCAACCGAAGCCTGCAGTGCTGAGTAATTGCACTCCTCGCCCGGGCTGCTCGCCTTCGAGGTCTTCAGGGAGGCAGAAGCCAGATTCCTTCCTCTCTGAAATCATGGCAAGGAAAAAGGAACAAACAAACAAACAAACAGGAAAGCTGCTCCCAGCTGGAGCAAAAGCCCCGGGGGCTGGGGGCAGAATCCAAGAGTTTATTTAAAGCTCTAAGAAGTTCCTCCTGTTGGCTGCGCCGCTCGCTCGAGGGGAAGCAGCCTGCGAACGGCAAGGGAAGGATTTGCTGCAAGGCCAGTTATTATTAGCCGGAGTCGAGAGAGCTGGGATATTGCAGGATGTCACTGAGATATTCCCACAAGAGCTGCTGCTCCATCACTCAGGAGAGCACAAGGAGAGTCGGCACTTTGTGCCGGCGTTGTGGAGGTGATGGGTGGCTTTGGCATCTGCTGTGGCCCAGGCCCAGATCAAGTCGTACAGATGCTGCTGAAGCATGGGGACCATCATCAGCATTAAAAAATATCATATTGAGGGTCTGGTAACTCAGCAGTGTTCTCTGACCACCTCGGAACACTCCATTCCCAACAGCAGTCTCCTCTGTGCAGAAAATTCTTTCCATGACATTGTTAATAGAATCATAGAATCGTTTTGGTTGGAAGCAACCTCTCAGATCATCGAGTCCAACCATCAACCCAACAGTCACAAACCCATCACTGACCCATGTCCCTCAGGACCGTGTCTGCCTGGCTTTTAAATACCTCCAGGGATGGTGACGCCTCCACTGCCCTGGGCAGCCTCTGCCAATGCTTGACAATCCTTTCAGTGTAAAAAAAATTCCCTAATATCTGATCTAAACCTCCCCTGGCACAACGTGAGGTCTTTTCCTCAAGTTGGAGGTCCTGCTGACCCCAGGCAGCTGCCTCGGGGATGGGCACACAGATGGTGCCAATCATTTGGGTGTATCATTCATGTTAAAAAGCAGAAGGGAGCTGCTACCTCCTTCGTTTCATGGATGAGGGTGTCAAAGCCCTCCTGGAGCTCCCCAGGTCACAGTTCCCCTTCAGCCCTTTGTTCTCCCAGTGGGGACACTGGTGTCAGACCTGTGCAAACGTCCCCAGAACATGCACAGGGTGTCGAAGGTTCTTGGCTGTACCCAGCAGGAGATCACCATCCCCAACCTGCTGTGTGACACAAACCAACCTTCAGAGGAGGTCATGATAGGTAGAGTCAGCAGAAGATGCTGCAAGGACATCCCGAGCCGCGCTCCCAGGGGCAGGGGAGTAGATGACCAGATCAGGGAACAACTTTCTCCTGAGGAGACAGATAATTTTAAGAGGTTTTCTCCCTTTTTAAGAACACCATAAATATTTGACAGGCCTGGAGGAAGAAGCATGATGCCTGAGTAGTTACTGTCCCGGGAACACGGCATGAAATCTCTACACCCTGAGTGCTATTTATACATCTTTTTTTTATCTTTTTTTTTTTTTTATATATTGCATAAATGGTGACTGATTTTATGGTCCATGATTAATTTAGACATGGAATAATGGAAAGCCGGGAGCACTCACCCAGTTCAAAGGGCCATAACAGATAAATAATGTATGTTTACATAACTGTAATATCAATCTCGGTAACGAATGATTTGTAGAAAGTCGGCAGAGGCTGGCTGCAGAGAGAAGAGAAACGCTCCTCCTAGGCAGCAGCGTTGCACCAAGAGTGCCTTCAAGCAATGTGAGGTGGTTTGGAGGTCCACCTGCCACAAGCTACCCCTTATGCCTGGAGAGGGGTCTAATCCCCTCTACCTGAACTCAGTATAATTGAACAAACCCAGCTCAGCTGCTTCTCCAAGAACATCTATGTGCAGGAGAACTCAAATGGGAACTGGGTTTCTGGGTATTTCTTAAACACTGCTGAATTCCCATTTTTGTTTTCCCGTATGTAGAAGTTGTCAGATATCATCTGTTCTTGGAGAAGAACACCTGTAGATGTTCTCAAAGAAGAACACCCTGCAATTTCTTAGCTGGAGCAGAAGGACCAAGGCTGGGACCAGAAATACATCCCTGTCCAAAATGCATCTTTGTTGTCCTACAGCGGTTCAATGTCTGGAGACTGGAACCTGGCCTTTGTCCACCATGTACTCTGGAGTCTTCCTTGCAGATCCCCAAACACATGGTTTTCTTTTTATTTCCTGGGAGCACCCAGCAATTCACCAACACCTCATGGTTCTCTATATACAGACAGACAAAGAGGTCCTTTGGAGAAGATGTGCTGACAGCCCTGCAGGTAGCAGCACTCTGGGAAGAGACTTCAGATGTCCATGCCAAAGTCCCAGAGAGGCCACCTCTCCTCCTGTAAGAGCAGGAGAAAAAGGACACTTCTCCTCCTGTAAGAGCTCGTAGCCACAGAAGGTGGAGGTTATCTACCATGGGGTGCCCATGAGATGACGGAGCAACCTGGTCTAGTGGGAGGTGTCCCTGCCCAGGGCAGGGAGTGGGAACCTGATGATCTTTAAAGTCCCTTCCAACTCTAACCACTCTATGATTCTACGATTTACCTGCAATCAGGACAAGGCGTGTGCCACAGATGATAAAGCATCTTTGCACCCCAAACCCAGGGTTATCTTTGGAATAAATAATACGGTCTTGTTTTTAAACTTGTCAGCTCTTGGCTGTGGTATCAGCGCTGCATTCCATTAATTGGGATTAGATAAAAGGTGTTTCTCATTAGGATCTAAACATTACCGGGGGAGGGACAGTGTCCTTAGGGGAGACAGGGTAGAAAGAAGGAAAGAAAAACATAATTTTCAATAGCAAAGGCCAAAAGCAGACAACAGCCAGCACATTTTGCTGCCTTTCAGTGGCTTCTCTTTTTGCCAGAGATTGGTGGCTATTGCCTCACTTGTCCTGCACTTGCAGCCCTGGACATACAGGGGTAGTATCTTTAATTATCACAGGCAATGGCTATAACTGAACTGCCAGAGGACACATTGCACACGATATATTTTAACCAGAGCAGAAAACCGCTTTGGCTTTCTTACTGCCTCTAAAGGTTGAGTTACGCAATTCTTTGTCAGGAAACAAAATCTGCTAAAATCCCATTGTGTTTGCACATTTGAATACAGCTGAGCGAGGCGGTTCTGGCCACTTGCTGATGTGAAATGTCAGGGTAGGTGGTTATATAAATGTTATTTTTAGATGTGATTTAAAAAAAAAAAAAATCCAAACAACACAACCCACCAAACAGTTCTTTAATGCTAACACATTTTTCCCCGTTAGCTGTCTGGAACTAAAAGGGGGTTATATATTTCAAGAAGGGATTGCATTTTGCTTGCGGCGTCACGATACATCCAGCCTAATTGTGCATATGTTAATGGTTTGTTTTTAGAAAGAACCTTACCAGGCTCCAAGGCTGCCCAGCAATGATTTGGCTTTGTGCTGCACAGCCCCTTACCCATAAAACTCTTTTATTACCTGCACAGAAATCGCAGTCTCTTCTCCTGCACCTCGCTGACGTGTGGGCTCACCGTGGGGCCCAGGACCACCCAGAACCAAGTCCCATCTGCCACTTCCCCTTTCAGCATATCAAAATTTTCCTTCCGAACAATTTATTGAGCATTAACCCCATTTCCGTGCGGTAAAAAGGGAATAATAAATAGAAATTTGGTGGGCAGTTTGAGCCATTTGTCATCGCACATGTCGAAGTGGAGGGGCAGCGCCTGACATTTGGCACAAGTAGAAATTATGGGGGTGTTTTTTTGGTTTTGAGAGGTTTTTCCCTGTTTGCAGTTCAGGAATGGGCTTTGGTTATCCATCGGCCATGCAAATCTTGCCTGGGTTTCATGCCAAGCCAGGTCTGAGGGCATGGGCAAGAGGGACTCCTGTGATGCTGGGGATGGGCAGGGGGGACCTCGGGAGGCTGGGGGTGGCCAGAGAGGACCCTGTGATTGTGTGGGATGGTCAAGAGGGACCCAACAAAGCTGAGGTTGGGCAGGGGGGACCACAGGAGGCTGGTGATGGGCAGGGAGGACCCCAAGAGGTTGGGAATGGGCAGGAAAGACCTTATGAGGCTGGCGATGGGCAAGGGGGACCTCACAAGGTCAGCAGGGACACCCAGCCCAGCTGGTGATGGACTGTGGTGGTAGAGCAGCAGTGCAGGAGATGGTTCCCAACTCTGCACCCTGCATTGGGAACGAGCATCCCAAGGAAAAAAACCCACCAACTGCAGTTACAGCCAAGCCTTTTCTGCTTCAAGCACTGGTTCTTGGAAAATGTTTCTGGTGGGTAAGCCAAGAGATTCCCATCCATCCTGGGGATGTACACACAGATGGGTCCCTTTGCATGTCCTGGCATCAGCGGGGAGACCCACGGGCAGATGAGGAAGGATATAGAGGCTAAAGAATTCCCCCAGGTATGGGTAGAAACACGTATGCCTTCAAACCCAGAGGTTATAAATTAAATTATTTCATAGTAAGAGTTAAAAGTCATCAGCGGCTTCAACAGCACTGTTACTCTGAAGTCTCTGTGAGGAAAGAAGTGCTCGCGGAGGAACCAGATACAGATGAGACCCAGAATGAAAAGAAATGAAAAGCAAATCACAAGGATTTGTACAATTCACATACGTCTTCCTGCAAACACAATGTATGTGGGTGTGATGACTGTGCCTTTGGTGGATCAGTGCTTGTGGATATGCATATTCCCATGAAATTGTGTGCTTCGGAAAACTGGTACCGTTTCCACTAGGAGATAAAAATTTAAGTAATTAAGTTTTTTTCCTCCTGTTGTTTTTATTTACTGCAGAACAAGAAGTCCACAGGGCGAACTTATTACAGAGACTATTTTTCATGCTAAAGAAAGCTGACGTTTCTCACCTGCACAGGCTGAAACGTAAAAAAAATTGTGTTTTATTGAAAAAAAGTCTGAAGAAGTCAGACCGGGGCATAGGACACTTTCTGTGCCCATCAGGAATGGGTGGGCAGCAGGTTAATTGCATACTTATACACTGTGGAATTTACATTACAGATTTGGTATGAAATGATGCTCCGTGTTGTAACTCTCTATGTTATTCCATATTTCGCATTTCCATGGTGTTTCTTTTCCCCTGGGAGGCTGATGTGAAATGCTTATTTTTGTTTTTCCCCCCCCTCTCTACTTAATTTTAAGAATTTCTCTGGGCACTGGGCAGGCAAATGAATTGTGCTGTTGTTAAATAAGCTTAATAAGGTGTCAGGAGCCGAAAAATATTCTCATGGCAGTAAGGCCTTTTCGTAATGAAACATTGATTTCTGCCCCCCCTCTCCACTAGAGGTATTTCTCCCGCTTTAACAGTTAGTTAAAGAAAAATGGTGATTGGTTTCCTGAGAGCATAATCCATTCTCAGCAGCTGAAGTTAGCATTTAAAAATCTTTATGAGATTAGTATATTCATTTCTCTGTGCCCATCCAGGATTAGCCGGTTGCATGATGCACCCTGCGTACTGGTGCATGATGCAGCATCCATAGGGTCATTTTAAAGTGAAAAAATAAAAAGAAGAATATGGATTTCTTGCATCTCGAGTACTCACTAAGAACACGGGCAGTGCTAATTGGGATTTTAATTGGTGAGGGGTGTTTTCCCACGCGCGTTGCTGGCTCACCGCACCGAGTGGTCCCCCATCACCCAGAGAAACCCAGACCTCCTCCCTGCAGACGAACACTTCCATGACATGAAATCGTTTCTCTGATCTGAATCGGATCCCGCGGGGAACCGGCAAGTGCAAAGGTAAGCCGAAGACTTTCCAAAAGCAGCCAGCATTGGGACCACTCTGTGTACACAGGGATAAACTAAGAGCGAATTTGGCCCGCAGAGCCTCTAAGATGCTTAGTCTTTACACAGGAGGATGCTGGTAAATATTTACCAGAGACCTTGGAATAGTTTCTGGTGCTGTATGAAGGCAGGCATTTAAAAATTAAATGAAATTCCTATTATAGGCTCTGTAAAATAGAACAAGTCTGGAGGGACCGGTCTGGTCTTTCAGGTGAATGATGCTTTAAAGTAAGTTCCTTAAAGATGCACGGAGCGATCGTTCAGCGTTTGTGCTTTTATATGGTGGAATGTTAACCCAGGGAAACACAAGTGCTGGGTTTGCTTTTGTAATGTGCTCCCAGGTCCTGGGGATGGTTTGGCACAAAGTTTACCCCGGTGCAGCCGCAGCCTTGGGGCTGCTGGTCCCATCCGCTGGGGCTGGGGCTGGAGGAGCGTAACGAACCACTTACCCGCTAATGAAAATAGCAGCTATTAAGATAAATTAGAGAAAGAAGCGTAAGGACAACCGTGCTCTGCGCCGCTGTAACAAACAGCATCTTTCGCTTGTAATTAAGCTGCGAAGACGCTGCAAGCTTCGAATCCAACTGTGCAACTGCCAGGCAGAAATATGTCAGCCTTCCCGCTCCGCTGTAATTAATTTGGGAAGTTATTTCTGCTCATCCCACCACGGCAACGTTCGTGGCCAAGCAAGTTCACTCTCGGTTGATGGAGGGCGCTCACATTGACTTGTTCTGGTTAATACAGGCCCTCTCTATTAGCAAATGATGGGGAAGCGTGGCATAAATCACAGCTGGAGAGACCGGGGCGTATTTAGAGTTGACAGCAATATGCTCCGTGCCTGCCTTGGCTTGGCCAGGCAGGATGGTAAGAAGATGTTCTCCAAGTCAGGGGTTTTGCTTTGGGGCTTTGCCTGATGGTAATTCTGAGGCCATGTTCCTCTGGGAGCAAAATTTGTCTCCGTATAATTAGGGAGAAGACAAGGTACTAACCATGCTTGGGAAAATTAATCTGCTATACCGATAAGAAAAAGGATTAGGCCATTATTGTGGAAAAAAAAATAATAATTTAAGCTATTAGCTTAATGCCCTGGCTGCAGTAAGGAAGGCAGAAATGATAATGGGCTTTTTCGGCAGAGGGGGGGACGGGAGCCGCGCCGTGGGAAAGCTTGGAATGAGGAGGAAAGGTTCTGCAGAGACGAGTTGTTTGCAAAGGTGCACGGGAAGGATTAACAAAAAAGTTGAGGGATATAATTGCAAAGCTGAGGAAGTGCCCACGAGGGGTGTTGGCAGAAGAGTTTGGTGCACGGGGTGGCAAATGTGTGGGACAAATTAGCTGGGAGGAGCTCTCTGGAGAAAGGAGGGGAAAAATAAAGGGTATGGCAAACTCCCCAAAAATAGATTTTACGATGAGCTAACTACGAAGAACAAGAAAGCTGCTCCAGAGGGGTATCTCAATCTCTTATTTCTCTTATGTTCTCCTTAAGCACAGCCACAAACGATGCCCGTTGTGGGGTGTCGGTGGGGTCCCTGGGGCAACGTGATTTAGCCCTTGCAAAGAGCCACTTTGCAGGGAAAATGCTCCAAGCCCTTCAGAACTGTACTGGGAAGGAAGACAAGAAAAATAAGAGTTCTCTCTCCCCTGATGCCACACGTGACATTTCCCTCCTCCCTGGGGTCGAAGACAAGGGTCAGGAAGAGATTTCCTGACGACGATGAAACACCTTTAACTGCCTGTACAACGTGAGCGAGCTCTTCCCACCTTTTACATTATTTTCCTTTTCTCCATCAGCTTTTGTCGTCTTCTGCAAAATGAGGCAGCCGTGTCCTTCTTCAAACCCAGCGTTACAGGAGTCCCTGAAAACAGAAATCCTCCGGCTCTGGCTGCGCTGTTAGCAAAGTCAGTGGGAGGCTGGGAACCTCCCCGGTCTGCAGCGCTTGTAAAATGTTTGAAAAGGAGAATTATAGTGAAAAAAACCACCCTGTGTGTACTGAAATAGCCACCCACAGCCTACCGTGCCTCCTTTAATACAATAACTGGATGCAGTAAGTCATTTCTGAGACAGTTGGGCACGCACTTAATGTGATAACTTGAAGATAAGGGGAAATGATTCAATCACCTATTATGTTCTCATCACAGCTGAAACAAAGAACATGGAATAATCGTTTGACCAAACGATATAAAAAGGACTGAGCAGCGTGGTCTGAAATTCATCATTTCCTCCAGTGTGAATCATAGCCTATATACAGCAACGATGAATTATTTGGGAGAGGTTCTGCCAGGCAAAGAGACAAATCCCAGCTACGTATTCCTCACATTTAGATACCTCCAAATATTTTCCAGCGCGAGGAGACTCAGAATCTTCCTTACACAAATAATAGCAATTCCCCCTGCTGCATCCCTATTGCTCCCCGCCGTATGCTGGGCTGTATCATCGTTAAGGCATCTTTTGTTATTTGCCTGCTAATGCCACCAGCCTGGTCTTCTGCGATTTGCCGAGCACTAAGCGTAACAGATAAGACTGAGCAAATAAAATAATCTGGATTTAGTTCCCAGAAGGAATGAACCACCTCGTTAAAGACCAGTGCTTCACAAATGAGATTCTTCCCATATATATCAATATACACATATACATGTCTGTGTGTGTGAGTGTCTTTGGCCCTTGGGCCTCTTTTGCTGAGATTTTAAGCAAGTGTCTGTGCAGTGGTTGGTGCTTCTCCCTCCAGCCACCACCGAGGCCACGGTGGTGGGCGGCCGTGACCGATCTTCGCTGCTCTTTCCCCGAGGAGATGCTGCGGTTGGATTTCAGCCGTGGTTTGAGGATGGGTCTCACGAGGATGTTAAAATTAACCCTGCCGGAGCACGCGTTTCTGGGCTCTCCTCGCCTGCGCATGTCCTCCCTGTAGAAATCTAGGTCTCGGCAGCAGCTGGTCTGAAACTATTAATTTCTTACATTTCAGTACAACCCTTTAGTAAATATAGAGCTCTTTGCTCTCTTTTCATATTGGATGAAAAGATCTCTGCAGAACCAACGTGGGAATGACGCGTGAGTGCGGTCCAGGAGGAGTCCTGCTGAATTAAATGGAGCTTCTCCCAGGGGCCAGGGCTGTGAATCCCAGCCTGTCCTTGAAAATACCTCTGTCCCATATACAGATCTTCTTTGCCTTTTCTATTCAGGTCATCTTTGGTGCCTAAACACTGTATTAAAAAATGACAGACGTTGCCTCTAAAGTTACTTCTGTCAGGTTTCTGCCTAAACACATGTAAAAGCACTGATCTTTGCAGCATCGTTGCGTCTAAACGTCAGAAAGGATTTTTTGGCTAATGTCCCGCAGAGCTGCCTCTCTGTGCCAGGACGCGGGACCTGCAGAGGGATGCTCCTGTGTTTCCCAGGAAGATGGGGCTGCCCTGTGTTGCAGGATGGTGGGACAGGTATTCACTTTGCAAACTGAGAGCCCTCAGGGCAGAAGATAATTTTTGTCTTCTGGATCTCGTTGTTTGAGTTGTCCTGACCCCCTTTTTATTGGATATTTTCCTCCCCAGTTGCTGTCCTTCCCTTTCAGCAATCTCACAAAGGAGCCATTGGCATGTCCTGCTTCACGTGAGGTTACTCCCACGCTGGCAACACAGCTCTTCATAGAATCATAGAATCAATCATAGAATGGTTAGAGTTGGAAGGGAACTTAAAGATCATCAAGTTCCAACCCCCCTGCCCTGGGCAGGGACACCTCCCACCAGACCAGGTTTCTCTTCCTAACATCCCACCCCAGGAAGATTAAAGAGTTTGTGCTGCCAGAACCCTCTTCTATTTTCAGTCTTCCCTGAGGCAAGCCAACAACATTTTGTCATCCTTATGAATGGGACAACGTGCCCCTACACCTCAGTGTACCTACCAGAGTGATGCTGCAGGAGGACACCAGAAATTGCCAGGTTAATGCTGACACTGGAAAGTTGTTGCCACCTCCTTCCCGTCTTTAAGCTATTTAGCTTCGTCTTGTGTGGTTATCTCTAGCTAAGCCAGAGTGTGTGGTGATATAACCCAGCTATTTATATAAGCACATGGAAAATTAGGTCCCAGTAGGTATCCGGGGCTTTGGGGGTTTTTTTTGGTGTTACTCCATAGGTTCATCACAGCAGGGAGCAAATGCTGGTGGATGCGCCAAGGACGTGGGGCAGAGCAGGGGCTGGTTTGGGGTGAGAGGGAGGGAACGGCTCCCTGGATGTCCTGTGGGACAGGGCATCAAACCTCTGGCCAGGAGAAGCAGAGCCTTTTCCCCTTCCCTTTCCTTTTCTTCTCTCTCTCCTTCTCCCTCTCCCTCCTTAGGAAGAACTTCTTTGGTGTGAGGGTGGTGAGAGCCTGGCCCAGGTTGCCCCGAGAAGCTGTGGCTGCCCCATCCCT
>JAOXJK010000077.1:2349835-2369247 GCA_025774025.1 Xenus cinereus
GGGGCACCGGGGCGATGGCGGTGGCGGCGGCGGGCTGACCGTGCGCTGTCTCCCGGCAGAGCTACGTCCCCACCGTCTTCGAGAACTACACGGCCAGCTTCGAGATCGACACCCAGCGCATCGAGCTCAGCCTCTGGGACACCTCGGGTGAGCGCTCCCCCGGGGCCGTGGGGTGGGATTGGGGGCGTTTTGGGGGGGATCGTTGAGGCGCCGCCGCTCCCCCTCGGTCCAGGGGGGCTGTCGGTGTGTGTGGAAAGGTGGGGGGGGGGGGGGAGGCAGGAGACCGGCCCCGCCGCCTCCCCAGCCCTTCAGCGGGGGGTGCCGGTCTCCAGAGGCGGTCGAGCGGTTGCTTTTGGTTGGATTTTTTTTTTTTTTTTAAAAATCTGAGGTAAAGTTTCGCGATACGCGTCACGGGGGAAGGGGGAGAGGGTGTGGGCAAACCTCCACGGAGCGATTTGTCAGCCTTGCAGGGCAGGGGTGGGGGTGTGAGCGCTCTCCTGCCCGGCTGGAAGGAGCTTCTCTGAGGAGCTCCGGGGGTAAAGGCAGCTTTGCTCCTCCGCTGCCCTGACACCCGGCTCCACCTCGGAGAAGGGTGAGGAGGTGTTTGTCTATGCTCATGGTAAATGAATTCCTCGTGGCCTCCTTAACACCACCTTTCCTGTGTTTTAGAGAGTCTTTAAAGCCAGTAGAGACTAGGCGGGTAGGCATCTCCAGCCCTCTGAGGATGCAGAGGGAACCATCCTTTCTTAGGTTATCAATGTGTAGGGTCCTCATCGCTCTTCCAGTGGTGCCATGTTCAAAAGCCCTGGCTCACATGCCTCCAAGGATGAGGTCCTTGCTATCTTTGCTCTCACGTTAGGCCAGGAACTCCTCTAGGTCCTGCTCCCGTTGATAACTGGACTAAGGTCACTGCCAGGGTGGTGAGGATGGACCCCTGGACCTGTCGGGACTTGTCACCCTGTTGCTGGAGAGGAGTGGGGACAGCCGGCGGGTCTCTGCCGCTCAATGACAGCACACGGGGAGAGGTGGTCAGGGGTGAATGACACCAGGAACCATTAATGCCGGCGTGGATCAACATTATTCTGCAGAAGCGATTGGGGAAAAAAAGCTGGAGGAACCTCGACAGAGCAAGCCCAAGCCCCTTCTTCTTTAGGCGGGTTGTGTAGATAGCGTGTTGATGTTGAATTTGGACCCAGCCTTTCCTTCCAAATACAAAAGCAGTCCTTTTACCAGAAATGAACATGTTAATCCCCCCCTTTTTTTTTTAAAAAAAAAAAAAAGAGTCTAGGCAGAGAGTTGGCTTTCCTCTTGCTGTGGAGGAAATGATTCCAAATTCTTGCAACACGATTACTGGGAAAAGGCAGTCTCTCTGCCCACAGCCGGTATCAGCGTAGCTCTGAACTGATTTTTTTCTTCATCTTATGCCAAGTAAGACTTGCAGACTTCTAGAGTGTGTCTGGTTTGAGCTTTCATCCTGATTACTAAGCTGGCTGTAACGAACTATACGGAGTGAGGGCTTATTAAAAATTAATAGTTAAATGATTTTGGAAAATTTTAGCTATTAAAATACAACGTGCTCGCAAGCGAAGTTGTTTGACGTGGGAAGGTTTGGAATCTGTATGTCAAAGGCTGGAGACACCCATGTAATGAAATATTCTGTAGCACTTCAAAAGACAAAAAGCAGTGGAAGAAACACCTGCCAGCCTTCACGTGTGCATGTCGTCCTCTTGGGCCTGTCCTGGAACTAATAGAAAATTTGACTGAGTCAGAAGCTTAAGCTCAAGAGGCTAATTTGTCTGCAATCTGAAACCAAGGAGGAAATGTTTGAAAGATCCAGTGCTTTGGTCTCACAAAGTGTTACTTGAACAGCGGATCCTCTGGTTGTGGGACTGCGGATGAAGAAGTGTCTCTCCCTAAACAGACCTTCTCACCGACTGCAAGAAGAAATGGGTTAATTTACCCAAACCCATTAACCCACTGCAAAATCACATCACCAGATAAGGGACATCAGAAGATAAGATAGTGTTTTAGCATTATCTTAAATTCTTGGTAACTTAATTCTTACAAGCCTTTGTCCTAGTCCTCTGCTGAATTAGAATAAATGTCTTGGTGACATTTTTAAAGCAGGACTAGATCTAGTTAACTTAATTAACTTCATCAGTTAACTGATTAACTGCCAAATGCTAATGGAAGATGATGTCCATTGCAAGAACGGGGAGGTAATGGCTCCAGTCATTTGAGGTACTTCAGTATCTCTTGGGGGAGGGCGGGAAGGACAGAGTTTAGCTGAATTTGATTGCAGTATACTGCAGATAATTCAAGATGACTTGATCAGTATTTAGTATCCATCTTTAGCCCTTTTAAACTATTTTCTAACTGGGAGCATGCAACAGGTTGCCTTGCAAATTAGTCTGTCGCTTGAATCAAAGTAAAAGTTGTGTTTTGCAATGAATCCTTTGGAAGGAAGGTGCTGCCACTTTAAGTATTTTTTTTTTTTCTCACTGAGAAAATGAGAAAAGCTCTAGACATTGGTTAAAATAGCCTTGTGTTAGGGTGAGAACTGGCCCCGCTGTCACGCTTTTAGTTTACAATCCTTTATATAATAATAATGTGCTTTTTACTAGAGAACTCAAGTACAAAATGTAGAGAGTCACGCAATTGAGAGAACCTTTCAAAGCCTGCTGTAAATTCATTGAAAAGTTTGGTTTTTTTTTTTAATATCTTGGATATACCAATAGAAATATGGGACAAAACACTCTTAGAGTAAGAGTGGAATGGGAAGACTCATTATTCAAATATTTTCTGGTACTGTCTAGTTCTGCAAGTCATTATAAGGGTTTAAATTAGCCACAGCATTAAGGAAAGCACTTGCCAACTTGAATTTCAATTGGGTTTTGGACTACCAACCCTTCTTTCAAAGCAGGAATGTCTGGTTGCAATCTAACTACACCATAAATTATTCCACTCTGTGGTAACGTGGTATGGCAGTCGTGAGCTGTTTGGGAGCTGCGTGCTTATTTTGCTAGGTAGGTAGAGTATTAGAAGTTTCTTCAGGCTGAAGCTTCATCTTGTAGTTTCATGGACACTGTCAAAAAATGCTTGGGTATTAGACGTCTTTGTCTACTGTAGGGCATGGTCTTAATGTGAATCTACCAAGGTTTTGACTGCTTCCATTAAAAGTGGCTACTTTGATAGTCCTACAGCAGCTGTGGCACAGAAATGACATACTATTAATTAGACACACATACTTGTGTCTCCTTAAAACATATTTTAGAGGGGTTTTTTTACTGGTTGTGCTGTGGAAACTGTACTGGATGCTCCAATAAAATAATTCTCAACAGGGCCAGAAATACCTATGCACTGGTGGGGATTAGCATATAATTAAATCCAGAAGGGCCTTAGAGCTTTAAATCAGGTTAGCTTTACTGTGATTTGAATGTGCGCAGTGTATTCAGTGTCTATATAGGCACATAATATTAATTACAAAGCTTTTTGCTGAAATCTTTCAGAAGACTTCTGAAACAGAGAGGAATTAAAGTTACTATTTTCTTGAGCTCTCTGTCAGTAAAGCATTGTAAAGGAAATGTCAAATTTTTCTTGGTGCCTCCCAGTTCACTTGCAAGTTGGCTGTATTGAGCCATGTGATTTTTTTTTTTTTTTTTTCTTTCGTGACAGTGTAGTAGTAACTAGTCTTTATAGGTTTTTTTGCCCTTTAAAGGGGAAAAAATTAGAATTGGTATCTGGGAATGCCAAGTCACCTACCAAAGTCCTGTTTCCTGTTGGAGGTGCAGAAATGTAAACACACAAAATAGTATGAATACGGTGATTTGTGTGCTTGGAGATGATGTCTTCTATGATATTCAGTATACAGAATCACCCGCGTTTTCTCCAAAACTAGCCAGGGTGGTTTGGGAAGGAGAAAAGCCATCGGCAGCGAATTGACTAGTTGGAGTGGCCGCTGCAGTGTTTGATGTGTTTTCTAGGTAGCCGATAATTAGTGAGCCCAAGGGTTTGGGAGTGAAAAATGCTGCTGTTCATCTGTTCTTCTTTCAGTTGACTGGAGTCCAAAAGGCTACATAGACCGATGCCTGATGGCTGCTTGGTGGTGTGTAAATAGAAAAGTCTTGCCTGTTACTGAGCTCGGTTTCCCTTAGGGCCTGCGGGCGAGCGGAGGCTGAGCAGGAGCTGCCCAGGTTCAGCTCCGTAGGTGGAACATAAGGATGAACCTCCTGCTTGGAACTGGTGGTGGTGGTGGTGGCTTTGGGTCTTGCAGACAAACAGAACATCAGCTGTCCGTGATTTACCATCTTGGAGTAGTGCTAAGCCATCAAAAAAATAAGTATGCTTTAAATTTTTAAAGATGTAATTCTGTTATTTATTAAGATAGCAATATTTAAGCCTAAGCTTGGTGTCTCCTGTAGATCCAAGCCAACCATGTTGCTGGGGAGGGGTTTTATTTCAGTTTAAAAGCTGAACTTGTGTTGGACTTTGCATGAAACATAAGGTTTTAAAAGTAGATCATTCTTAATGTGGTGCTTATTTTGGCTTAAATTATTTAAACTGCCAAACGGATGAGAAAGGGGGGATTGCAGCTGGAATGTACTTCCACCACAAAGTACGATGAACTGCAGCATTATCAGCAATTCCTTGATAAAACTGAAAAATCATCCATGTTGTCCTTGACAAAAATGTTATATTTTGTAGGGACAGAATTACAAACACAAATAGGCTTTTTTTTTTTTTTTTTTTTTCCCCCCCAACTACAAATACTATAGCTGCAGCTCCACGTTCTCCTCCTGTTTTCTAGGGTTGGCATGGCTTCAAATCTGCAGGCTGACTTGAAAAAGAGCGAGCCAGCCTCGCCGGGCTGTGCCTGAGTTTTCTGTTCAGACTTGAGCCTCATTCCTGGGATTCCTGGCTTCTGAGGGTTTCTCTGGGTGAACCGATGAAATGCCAGACTGAATAGGCTCGCACAGCGAGGGCCGCAGCCCCCCCCTCTTTATTTGCCCAGTAAGAAAGGTTCGGTTATTGCTGTTGAATGAGACCAGGAAATTTTCCTTTGTCGATGCTGCAGCCCTGAGTAGTTGAAATGGTTCCCGTTTGTTCTGCCACACACTACCCCCAAGAAAAAGGAGGTGTCGGATTTTCCTCCTCGCCTGCATCCCAGCAGAAGGGCTGCCTGTGAAAGTGCACTTCTTCTGGCTCAGCGTCTCGAATAGGAGAGGTTCAGAAGGAAAACCTGAAACGAAGAACCCTCCAAACAAACAGAACTACAGCTGACACAGTAGAAAGGAGTCTCTGGGCCGGAGGTGGTGACTGTGTGTATACATAAATACACGCTGATGGACATATATGGTGTGTTGTATCCCTGAAGACTGGTGAGTGAGAAGATAGGTATGTGTCTAAGGAATTAGTTTCTGGGTGAGGCTTTTTTTGAGACTCCTTTCTAGCCAGCAACCATTTGGCCAAGCATTAATGATCTTCAATCCTGCCCTTACTTGCCTGAGCTTGGCAGGGAGATGTGCTAGCCAGGCAGTGGCTCTCACCAGCATCCAGGCTGTGCTTGGGCCAGTTTAAGGCCGCAGAGCAGTGCAGGTGGCTAGTTAACGGCACGCTGCTCCGCAGTTCCTCTGTCCAGGGCAAATAACTTGGCCCTGGGGCTGCAGGGTAAATAACTTGGCCCTGGGGCACCAGGATGGAGGCACCATAATAGCAGGGCTGGAGATAGCTGGGTAATAATTAGTAGTGGAAAACGCTTATTGATAGTCACTGCTAGCAGAGCTCAAATAAATAGTTAATTACCGGTCAGCTCAGCTCGCTTAGATTTCTTTTAACATGTCATTTACCGCTGAAGACAGCTAACTGTTTTTTGAAGAGCAGTTTTTGACAGCTGCCTCTTTGTCAGATTGACATCATTTATGAAGATGAGCATTTGAATAAAATAGTCTCGTTCAACAAATTACCTTCTGCTACCTAGTTTGGTAATGCTTCATTCCCCATGTGTTACTCTTCCTTTCAAAAACAACATTCCTGGGATTCTTGACTCCTTCTTTCCAGTATAAGCTGTCCAACTGAAGTCATCTGCGATACGTTCACACCATTCCCCGCTCTGCTTTGTGCAACAGCGTGAGCTGTCTGTCAGTTAAAAACTTACGGAATTTCTCTAATCCAGTTAATAGTCTGCTCAGCCTCTGAGACCTTACAGCCAATTAGTTCTAGATAGCTGGAGAATTGGGTGATAGAATTATCTGATAACCCCCAAACTCTTGAAAGCTATGTTCTTGTTGCGTATGCTCTCTGCTGTATTTTAGGTTCACGAGAGGAAAAAAAAAAAAAAAAAACCAGAAATAAGACTACATGACTAAGAAAACACATTTTAAGTTGCAGGCGTGCGTTTCAAAGCCCAAAGCTCTTGTCCTTTTTGACCTCTTAACTGTTTTATTACTCTTCTAAATCAGAAATGCATTCTCCTCAGTGAGTGAAACTTCAGCAGAGTTAAGGCCAAATGGAATGGTTGGCAGACTGACTGGAACTTCCTAGAAAAAAGGAAGATTTGTTTTTTTTACCCCCCAAACCTGTTACCAGATTCACCAGATAATACAAATGAGATTTCTGATTCTGGAGAAATACTTGTAACTCTGCACACCGTGAGAATTCTTAAAGAAAACAGTGTATCCCTTAACAGCTCTGGAAGTAAAACATGCACAGAGTGCAGTATTGAACCTGTTTCCGTTCCATCCAATTACTAGATTAGCTTTGATCTCGTTGATAAAGGTTTGTTTTATGGGCTAAACATAAACATTTATTGCAAGCATATATTGATTTGCAGATTAGTGAGGCTTTTTGTGACAAATGACTTGTGTGCCTGCCTACAGGACTGGGATTCTTTTCTCCTGGAGTGCTGCAACAAATGCTTTAATTGGAGGCAAGAGTTTCTTCTAAAAATTGCTGATATCCATGACAACTAAAGATGACTTTTGCACTTGGATCTATTGTCTTAAATGGTAGAAGAATCGAAACTGGTTTATTTCATAACTTCCTGATTTTTTTTTTTTTCCTGTGAAAGCACAACTGTGACAAATCTGCTTTGAAAAGGAGCCTTTTGGAGGCTGAGGATTTGTTCTCAAAGTCAAATCCCTGCAGGTTAATGCTGGGACTTTAAACTTGGGCTTACCCGATTTCCTTTTCCTTCTTACTGGGGGCATCCTGAGCTTTTGGTGGGAGATGGATCACTGGGGTGCCATCATTCTTCATTACTTGGGAAAGCTGTTGCTTTTGTAGGTGAGAAACAAAAAAGGAAGGGGGGAAATGAACCACTGCAACAAGTGTTTTGGGAAAAGAGCACTATTGAAGAGAAGGTGGTAGCTGGGTGCTAGTAAAGAGCTTCACTGAAAACCTTTCTAAACTGTCTGAATAAGCTTGAATGACTGCAGAAAGTGGAAAAATATAAACTAATAAAAATCTTGTTTGTTTCCCTGCAGGATCTCCTTATTATGACAACGTCCGCCCGCTCTCCTATCCAGATTCTGATGCTGTCCTGATTTGCTTTGACATCAGTCGGCCAGAAACCCTTGACAGTGTGCTAAAAAAGGCAAGTGTTCACGAAGCGTTTTGAGTACAGAACTGTTTGAGTAGCTTGTCTTTAAATCTCTGAAGAACGGTGCTGTGCTGCTCCCTACACTGGAAACTTCAGTTTATTCCTTTTAATGGAGAGATGACGGGACCGCGCTCTGCGCTGCTAGAATTTGAGATCATTTGTTTGAAAGGGGTGAATGTTAATTGAAAACAAAAACTCCCTAATGGATGCTGAGGGGTGAAGCAAATTCTCATTCCTCAGCCCTTAGACAGCGGTGAATTGTTCAGGGTGGTGTGAGGTACGGGGCTGGGCGCAGCAAGAAACTGTCTCTCACGTTATACTTCTATAACAGACAGGATTGAGAAACTTTGCCATGTTGCAAAGACGGTTAGAACGTGCCTGCCAAGTGTTTGGACTTTTGCCATGGCTTTACATAATTTCGCAGCCTGAAGTTAGAAGGAGCCAGTGACAAATGCCTCTGGAAGCTACCAGAAGACCTATAGCGATGGCATAGAAATGCAGCCCTGCACCAAACTTTGGGTTTTTTTCCCGAACTCAGTGATCCGAGATTCAGTACAGGCTTCTCCTGAGTTAAAACATTGAATTTTGATAATCAGGCTCTGTGTTTGCGAGGTGGTCCTGGTTCTTTCCTTGATCACTGGGCATGACTTCGCAGTGTTGTCTTTAAGGCTTAATGACCTGAAATTCCTTTTTTCTGTATCTGGGGCCAGTGATTCTTGTGTCGCTGGGAATAAAGCGGTGTACAATGCTCTGAATAGTCCACAGAAAATACTTAAGACTGTTCTCTCAGCCACTAACTGTGCCAACAAGCATCTAGAACTGTCTTTTTGTTTTCTGTCCCTGATAATGTCAGTTACTATACTACTGTTGCTTAATTCTGTAAGAGATTTTTCTTAATATGCTTTTAAACACAAATCATATCCTTACATTTTAGGGTTTGTATGATCTGTCCAGGTTATACTGCAAAATTCTTGGCTTGTATTCTCAAAATATCTCTGTAGAAGGGGAAGAAAACCAAGGAATGTATCAGAAGTGTTGTTCGAAGGGCTTGTTGCCAGTTCACAATAGCTGAACCCTTGACAAATTTGTGTAGTTTTAGGTATGAGGGATGTAGCCATGAACCAACATAAAGCAAAGTTGTATTTTGTTGTTGTACAAGACCGGCCTCTGCCTCCATCTGGAGGAACCACTGAACGTGGTGACACCAGGTTTTGTTGGTTCCTGTCTGAAAATGGCAATGGCTGGGTGTTTACTGCTTGTGACAGGTCTGCAAACCCTTACTCATGTAGGTAAACAATCTCAATTCATTCCCTCGTGATTAGTAAGTCAGTGGAATTAATGAGTGTATGAGATAGTAAGATTTCATCCTTGACCAGATTCTGCTGGAACTAATGCCTTTAGAAATTAGCTTGAAGGTAGATACAACTATTATGTAAGACTATTTCCACATAAAACGTCATGAGTTATTAAACTTCATCTTGTATCTATTGCTGCTTTGCATTTAAACAATTCAACTGCTCGAGTGTAATAACAATCTACAATTTTACAGTGGAAAGGTGAAATCCAGGAGTTCTGTCCGAACACCAAAATGCTTTTGGTCGGTTGCAAGTCGGATCTGCGCACAGATGTAAGCACGCTCGTGGAGCTTTCCAACCACAGGCAGACCCCCGTGTCCTACGATCAGGTACGTGCTCATGTGCTGCTTACTCTGTACTTAGGGGTGGGAGATGAGACCCTTTTCTATTGCTGTAGCCGTTTTGATGAACAACTTCTGTCCCCGTTGACGTTGTAGAAGTCGGATGCACATTCTCTAGTGGTAGATGGAGGCGATTTTGAAAGCTATTGTTAGTAAAAACAAAGCCTATCCACAGACTGGATGCAGTAGAAAATCATGCAGCCCCACAACACATGCTTTAAGCGTCGTAAGTTTGTAGCCTTCTTGGTTGCACAGAGCCTTTTAAGTGTATTGAAAATAAACTTACCACTCTTCTGGGCCTGCGGAGGCCAAAGCAGCATCGAGAAGTGACATGTCCTGTTGATTTCCTGACAAATTGGTAAAATTGTTTTCTTTTGACTTTAAATTTGAATGTCATTCATTTGACTTCAGCGTCGTAACAGGTATCGCATATAATCTGTCTCCTTTAAAATCCTGTTGCCTTAAAACACCTGTGAAAACATCTTATAGCTCCCTCCGAAGGTGGCAGCAAACGCAGAAAGCGTCTTAATTCTTGGCAGCAGTTCTGTGCTGTTGGGGAAGTGAGAAGTTTGGAGCCAGGCATCGGGGGATAGAGAAAGAAAGGTGGAAGGGAAAGGAATGAGGTCATGGGAGAGCAGGAGGTGGAGGACGGGGGGAAAACTGGGCTCTAAGGTAAATTTCCCCTTATTACTCACACGTGTGTGTGTCGTGCTTTGAGGCTGAATCACAGTGGTGGTTTGAGAGACATCCTGCAGGGTGTAAGAGTGAGAATGGTACCTCCAGAAGGAACTTCAGCTAGTGTGGGTATCCTGTGCTGTCAAATATTTTTTGCTGTTTTATCTACAACCTCAGATTTTCCAAACCACCAGCTCCAAATGGCGATTGCTAATAATGCAGCCTCCCACAGCATGTTTAAATTGAAAAATGCAAAGATACCATAAACTGAGTATCTTAATTAAAATAGAACATGAGGTGGTGTACTGTGCTTGTGCTGCTTATGGCATTTTTTTCTACACTTCACTCAGTAAACACCTCTCCATCTCGGACAATTTTATATGAAACTAAATGCCATTTTTTTACCAGAGTTTAAAATGATTCCCAAGTGTCCTTAAAACCCTGCTTGTTGCAGAAGATGTCATCCTGGTTCCAAATTACTGCTGTTGCATTTGTATATATTCATATTGTTCAACCTCAGAGCTGCAATTTTCCATACTGTTTCTCTTCAAATATTAAACTTAAAAGGAAATACTCTCTGCCGCTTGTTCCACACACAACTTCACGTACTACATTTTGTGCAGTACTTCAATAGAATCACCAAGTCTGGCCCTTTTTCCATAGCGATTAAAAAAATCTGTTGACAGATGGATTTTTATCCTCTGGTGTTGAAGATTCACATATCTTCTGGTGGCCCAGCTTGGCCTGTACCCCTTAGGAACAGGAGTCAGCTGAAGACCAAAAGGCTTAAGCCAGAAGCTATTACTTGCAGCCAAAGGGAAAATTGCACATGTTGGAAGGAAGGTGATACTTGAGCAAACTCACAGTTTTCACCTGTGCTCTACCTAAAGTGTAAACTTACACCGAATAATGGTTTTATCTCATGTGGCGGCCAAAGCCCAGCGGTGACATGAAGCAACCCACCGCTCCCCTGCACTAGTTCTAGGGAAGGGTGCTCTGGGATAATTGCACAACTTATTTCTTAAATTCCCTTGTCTTGTGAGGTCGACATGGGATCAAAGAGCTTAGCGGGGTTTTCCCATTCCTCTTAACTTCACAAGGAAGCGCTGGGAGGACAAAGGCAGTTGATGGTGACACCCTGTCTCCACTTTGCCAGCCAGTTTCCAGTCAGCTACACCTGAGCAAACATTTGTGAGGCTCACAAAGGCTAGGCTGGGCCTGGTTAGTAGGAGTTCAGATGTTTAACCATGGAGAGGGCTTGTCCTACAAACTAATACTCCTTTATCAGCCGCTCCTATTTAAAATTGATAAGAAGATGATCACTGCAGCGCAAATGCTCACGATGTGGATCCAAACAGAGTAGTGCCCTCAGCCTGGCACTAGAGCAAGGAGAAGTCGGACTGACCTGTGCCTGTATGGATATGTGAGGAGTCGCACATCAAGGATGTGGCTGGATTTTGTTACTTACTAAAAAGTTTCATCCTCAGAAATAAAATTCCATTGAAACAACTAATTCTTTTTCCATACAATGCTGTATTGTCTTCCTGTGGCAAAATCCACAACAGGATACAGGGTATTGTCATCTGCCGGAGTTGTTTGTTGTTTTCCTTGTGCTGCTGGGACAAATATCCCTGCTTTGACTTTTAATGCACTTAAAATCATGAAAGAAGGACTCGTATAACTGCTGGTGTCCTTTTTAGCCTTTTTTTTTTTTTTTTTTCCTGTTCCCTAGCTACAAGTTGAACTAACTATTTCCCAGCCCAGAAACCCACAGCACGTTCCCCCTATGAACTTTGCCCCCTCGGTGGAGATGTAACACGGCTCCGCTCCACGTCGGGGGCACACTGGCTACCCTGTAAGGTAGCCAGAATACATTTTCTCTTTGGACATAGGCTTAAATCTTGAAACTGCCGGGTTCAGACCTTTCCCAGCTAGCACATGATTCCCAGAGTTGAGGTGTAAGGGTGGAATTGCTAAATAGGTCCCACTAATGGGACCTTCTCTGGCTTTCTGCGGTTGTTTGCAGGTCTCTGAGCTTATCTTCTCTCTTCCAATTCCTATTTATCAGCCTAGGAGATGATGCTTGGATACTTGTTTAATGCCTCTTGGAAGCAAAGCTCTGTTTATTTTGCAAAATTAGCTGCTGGCTGTTGTGTTGGAGCTTTTAGCTTTGGGTTTTGCGTATGGAAAACAGCGCTGAAAAGTAATTGTATGGTTTGCTTTGGCTCTTTGCGGAAACTTGGTATTGATTGCATGTTCGGTTTTTTTTTTTCCCCTTAGGGTGCAAATATGGCCAAACAGATTGGAGCAGCCACATATATTGAATGCTCAGCCTTACAGTCAGAAAACAGTGTCAGAGACATTTTTCACGTTGCCACCTTGGCGTGTGTGAATAAAACAAATAAAAATGTGAAACGAAACAAATCGCAGAGGGCAACAAAGCGGATTTCACACATGCCTGGCAGGCCAGAACTTTCCACAGTGGCGACGGACTTGCGAAAGGACAAAGCAAAGAGTTGCACGGTGATGTGAAAGGACCTCTGTTTCCTGGAGAATGGAGGAAGAGGAGCGTCCGGGAGGGGTGAAGGCTCAATGAAGTACCCAGCCACATGGTATTTATCGAGGGCTTATGCCAGTGCTTTAACGGAGACTCTTCGCCTCTTGCGTGAGACTGTATTTAGGAATTGAGCAGCGAGAAGAAATGGCTCTGCACGAGGTGGCATCAGGAAATGATACATTGAAGAAAATGCCAAAAAAGAAACCAAAAGGAAAAAGGGAAAGGTGTTTGTGTGTGCTGAGAAAAGAGAGAGTGAATGGGAAAATAACACTGCAAAGAAGAGAGATGTCATTGACAGTGCTTGTTTCTTTTATTAACGCTCTACTCCTGGATGCTACCACTTTGATTTCATTAAAATAATACTTTACTGTTTGGTTTTTTTTTTAAAGACGTTGTTATTAATATGCCCTCCTCATTAAGGAACTACCCCTGTGACCTTCTAGTTGGTTTTCCAAAGGATATGATCTAATTTTTTAGTAGCTCATCGTTAAAATGGAGAGGATGCTGAGGCCTGTGTGTCACTTAGAGGAAAACACAGTACGTGAGAAGTCTGGAGTTTTGCCTTCCCGAGACAGCAGCGTTTGAGCACGTTGGTAACGAAGACAACCGTTTGAGATTTCCCAGTATTACTGGTGCCCTCACACTGTGGAAATTACATGGATCAAATTGGGGGGTGGGGGGCAAAATCTGCCCCCATTGCAGGACTCTCTTGACTTTCCGTTCCTCTTTGTGATTGTGATTTAGAGTGGAGATGATCTTCCAGTTCTGGTGTGTACTGTATGGGTATGTTGCTGTAGGTTCAAGTGAAAGGTGCTAAGAGCTATGATGACAAATGATCCTTAATTTTACAACCATGATAATTGGTTACGCCTTACTGCCCATCTGGGGAAGCCCCCAGACTCCTGCTGGGAGCTGGAGAGCGGAGTGGATCCCGGGATCTAGCCCTCCGTAAATGCTACGGAGAAGTGCTATTCTGTGCTGTGGTTCTTCTCTGCCGTCTTCTTTGCAAAAACCCCAAGAATCTGCAAATGAGCCAGCAGAGCCAGATGATGGTTTGTGAGGCTCGTATTTTCCGGGGGGGGCAGCCGTTTCTCCCTGCAGACTTCGGTTGCTCGTGGTGAGGTCTGAAGAACTGTGACGCCTTAAGGGGTTCCCAGTGGAAACTGGATACTGCCCTTAAGTCTTTAATATTCATACGTATCCAGACAACAATCATGAAACATCAGCGAACCAGCTGAGTCCAATTCCTTCTTTTGCTTACTGAATACTATTGTTACATTAAATAAATCGGCCTTTAAAATTATTTGCAACTTGTTTACTGACCGACTTAACTCCGTAGCTTCTCTGGCAAGAAGGGTACTGTAAGCTCCATCCAGTGTGGCTCTCGCTTGTTGAGCGCAAGCGTTTTGTTCCCAAGGGGTAATGCTTCATTTTGGAAGTGCTCAGGCTGTGTTCCTCTTGACTTGTGCAAAAGTGAAGGGTTAACATAATTAAAACTCAGTCCTGTGTGTTCCTGGCACTTTGTTTCATCTGAGGAAAAGGAAAAACAAAAAAAAAAAAACCCAACCCCACAAACCCACCCGTTCTGATTATTTCCCACAAAAAGACATTTTTACCACCATAAATAAGCTTTTGACTGATGCAACAGTGCGCTTAGGGCAGTATTACAAAATAGCTGGTAAATGCTTTCTGTATTTAAATATTGTGGAAAAAAATAAGTTATAACTGTTATAAAACAGGACATTCATTACTTTTTTTTTAAATGTTGAAGTCACTTTGTATGTTTGGTTAATGTTTCTGCAGTATTTATTAAAATACCTTTTTTTTTCTTTGAATTAAAAAAAAAAAAACAAGTAATTGACTTGTAGTGGAAATGGCCTTTGTGTGTTTAGTTCGTTAATATTTTGTGTGTTTTGGACATAATTGTACTGAGCTAGAGGCCTGGGCGTAGCCTGGGATTGGGATGCGATTGGAATCTCACCCTTCTTTTTGGGGCGTTTTATTTAAGGTTGCAGCGTGGGTTACTGAGGAGTTTCCCAAAAATGACGTGTGATTGGGGAAGACCAGAGCAAGAAAACGAGTGGAGTTTGGTTTTCTTCGCCTCCTATGCATTAAATGCTGCTTTTTTAGGAGGTTTCATATGTTGTAGGAACTCTTCTTCGCTGGCCACCAAGAGTTGAACGAAGGCAGACTTTCCTCACCGAGGGATGTGCCTGTTTTCTGTCACCACTGGGGACATCATAGTTGCTGTGGCCTCCTCTTGGAAGAGTTGTCCCACCACTGCATCTGTCTTAGGTTTGTCAGGCTCCTGACTGGACTTACTGGACGTGATGCTGAGTGCAGCCAGGGTTGTCCTCACCGCCTTTCCAAGGTTTTCTCCTTGAAACTTGTGAAGTCAAAGCAAAGGTGCCTCTGAGTTTCTCATTTTGGGGTCTGTTGAAGCACGTGTGGTCACTCAAGGTGTCTAAAGTCAAGTAGAAGTCCCAGCAGTTGCTTATCTCCCTATGCTGTGCTGACCTGATGATCCTTTTCTATTTCTGAAGATAAGGAGCCAGGTTGTGTTCCCTGGGGGTGCGGATGCTGTAATTGCCGGATTGAACAACTGACTCGTTGTGCTAGAAGGTGGCCCATAGTGGTGGGAGGGTGCTGGGCTGGGTCTGCAGTGTCACTCCTTGCTCCAGTGCCCTTCCAGCAGCTTCTGGGGACCCCTCTACACCTAAAAAGCTGCCTCATCTTTGTAGGCTGAACTAGTCTTGTTTCAGCCTCCGGTCTTTCTACCTGGTTAATGATGCGTGTCAGATCAATGTGCCCTTGATTCCTGAATTTAAGTACACCTTGTAGGTCACTAGTCTAGAATTAAGTCACCAGGAACCCAACAGAGGGACTCCTTCTTCAATGACTTTGAATCTCTTGCTCTAAAGGACATTTTCCAACTTGTATTTACCCAACAGTGTGGTTCCTCTCAGTGTTCTTGGGTTTTTGGCATCTTTATGAGGATTACGAATGCTGGAGGAGCAGTTGGGCCATGTAGCATTTCTACTAGTAGGGCTTTCATGTTCATCCTAAGCTTCACCGTAACTCTTTTGGCCCCACATCACCAGTTCCCCACACCGAGTGCTCACTGGTCTTACTGGCATCTGGCTGGTTTCTGCTTACGCTTGGTAGAGCGCTATGGTCATGTGTGTTCTCCTCTCCCAGGTTTTGTAGATCCTGATAGTTCTTCTCAGACCTCTGCTCTGCTGTTTTCTGGGTCCTGGTGGGATGCTGAAGTAGGTGAGGATAAATAAATATAACCTCTTTGAAGCCTCACTGGAAATGTGTCCTCCTGGTGATTCCATGTTTGCTTTAGAGATTCACCAAAGTTTCTAAGGAATTTTGGACCCATTTCACGTCATCCCTGTGTTACAGCCAAGTGTGGTGTGGTCACAGGTCAAATGGTGTGGATTGAAGGTGCTGGGTTTAATTAAACCATACTCAGATACTTACAGAAAGGTGATAAAGATCCGTTTTCAGTTGATCAATGTTGATCGCTCCCCTTCTTCAATGCCACCAGCTCAGTCCTTTATTTTGCTTGAAGTGGATGGAAGATGGAGGTGTCTTAAAAGTCAGTTGTTGTGTCTAAACACACTAAAACCAGCGTGTGTTCTCCTGTCCCTGCTGCTCCTTCTCCCACGTCCTTCAGCCCAGAATTAATTGCTGATTCTGCTTTTTGCGTGCAACGTTTCTTGCCAGCTTTGGCCAAGGGGTGGTTGAAACCTCTGAGCAAGAGGAAGGACCAGAGAGAGGTTCACTCTTCCAAAGCCTGGTGCCTGCAGAAGCACCGGTTGATTTTTGGTGTTGGTGAGATGATGACCCTCTGGTTGCAAGGGGTGAGCGGGAAGTGTTTTCGGTGGTGGGCTGTGGCCTGCTCAGATGTTTCTCTTCAGCACCCTTTGATCCTTGGAAAACAAATCTGGCGGCTCGCCACGACTCTGTGGTCGGCTTCCAAAAAGCACTTAACTTTTGCAATTTTTAATTTTTTTTTTGGTTCTTTTATTGCACAACGGGGTTGTGCAATCGCTTACAGTAATTGAGGCCATTAACTGAAACTCAGCCCTTGCAGAAAATCCTAGGGTGAGGGGATCCCTCGAGAGAGCAGTGTTTCTAAACATGGTGGGGCTCCTTCATGGGCCAGAAGTAGACCTGGCGCCCAACCTGGGTAGGGTAGGAAGCCCGTACCACCCCAAAAATGGACAATTCCCCACCTCCTGGGTCTTGCAGATCATTTCTCATGAGCTCTTGTAACCATAGGATGAGAGGAACAGTTTTAAACTAAAAGAGGGGGGATCGTGACGAGATATTGGGAAGAAATTCTTTGCTGTGAGGGTGGTGAGACCCTGGCCCAGGTTGCCCCGAGAAGGTGTGGCTGCCCCATCCCTGGAGGGGTTCAAGGCCAGGTTGTGTGGGGCTTGGAGCAACCTGGTCTGGTGGGAGGTGGAACAAGATGATCTTCAAGGTTCCATTCTATGATTCCTCAGCACCTGATCCTGCCCAGCGAGGGAACAGGGGCCAGCAGGATGCCAGCACGGCGAGCAGAAGGTGGACGTCAAAAGCAAACCCACCCCGTGTTCCTCACTAAAACTTTTAAAATGCCTCATTTACGCTATTTGGTGGATATTTATGGGTATTTCCACCCATTTTGGTAGCTGCTTAAAGCTCTGGCAGCTGCAGTTAGTTTGCTTTGAGGGTGTGGAACTTGGTGTTGCTGGGTCCGTGGTGGATGGATCTATTTGGTGGCCCTGGCTGTGCCCGGGCAGGACCTGCCCACCTCGGGGGCTGATGGCAGGAAGGGAGCAGAGCCCGAGGAAGAGACTCAGCTCGTTCCTCAGCTCATGGACTGGTTCTTGTAGTCGATCTGCAGAGAGAGCTTGGCTAATTAATAGTTTGATGTTGTCAATACGGCATTTCGTTGCCTAATCCTCACGTAGCGGCGCTGGCTCTCCTGAGGGAGGGATTATTTGCTGAAAAGCAAGTAATTAGCAATTCTCAGCTCATCGGGCTTCTTCCCACCAAACTCCTTTCTTACAGCAGAAGATTTATTAACCTTTTATTTTACTTCCCAGGGACTTGCCATCTCATTCAGATCTCGTTCTAACCACCAGCTCTTCTGCAAAAGCCACCGAGATGCTGGAGCTGCAGCAGAGCCACCATCCCCAGGCCTGCGACAGTGGCCGTTGCTGGTTTTTGGTAATATTTTGGATGCAGAAGTAACTTTTATACTTTCCTGCAGCCCCTTCAGCTCCTTCAGCTTCTCAGGAGGCCCTTAGACATCCAAAACAACGCTTGGATTGAGCTGAGCTCCCAGCAGAAGAACCCTGTGATGGTGGAAGTTGCTGGGTATCGAGGAGGGATGTTCTGCCAAGCGGTTCTTTTTATTTCCCTTTTTTTTTATCTTCCCTAAATTATTTTGGAGGATTTAGGGGTGAGAAGTGATATGAGGAAAAGAAGAAGAAAAAAAATAGATCTTGTCCAATTTTGAAAACGATCTGTGAAAAAGGCGGCTGTTGAATGGGGAAATGTTTTTTTTTTTCGCCCACCCCTCCCCGCCCTCCGCAGAAGGACGAATCCTGGCAACTCCAGCTCTTCGCCGTGAGATACACACAAATTACCCAAATCCTCCTAAAAAGAAATCTTTTTCCCCTTGCGATTCGCTGTTGATGTCGGTAAGAGCTTACTTGTATCTAAGGCTGTGGAAGGGGATGTCCTTGCTCTGTCACTGAGCTTGGGGGGGGGAGCTGCTGAGCAAGAGCCCCCCCAGCCGGGGCTGGACCCACCGTGGGAACCCTCTGTGTCCTCTCCCAGGCCTCACCTGGTTCAACCACATTCCTGAGGTCCCCGCTCCCCACAGCCCCCCCCCCAGCAGTGGGTGGGAACGGACCTGCTGCTTGGCCTCCAGCCCACCCCAGGTGCCGCTTTGGGGTGAAAGTAGACGTTTCACTCATTTTAGCAGGAGAAAGTGAAATATTGGGAGTGGGAGGTATCAATAACCCGCTGTGCCCTCCTCAAATGATGTGGTTTTTTTTTCAGTACAGATGCAATGCCATAAAATAACGCTCACATTATTTAGTATTGTTAAATATAGACGTGTGGAGAGTCGAGTTATGGTGCCCGGTAACCCAGGAGCGTTGGAGAAAGGGCTCTGTCTGGGTGGGGGGGCTCTGCTGCCCACCCTGCGCCCCTACGGCCTGATCCAGAGCGGTGGGGATGGGTTCCCCTCCTGCTGCACCCCCTTTCCAACACGGGCAGAGGAGAACAAAAGCCATTTGTGGGTGCTGCAGGGCATTTTATGTGTGTCTCCCCCCTTCCAGAAATGGACCTCCCACAGGCAGGGAAGGACTTTCAGTTGCAGGTTGCTCCCACAACTTCCACCTTCCTGGGAGCGGAGCCATTAAACTTATCCTGACAGTAATAACTGCAAATTAGATTCAAGACTTTCCTTACACCAGACGGTGAGTCATTTATTCTACAACGTGTCTAGTGTTTAAAAGAAATATCTTCCCCTCCATGTTGTTGGCCCCTGTGACTAATGCTGGGTGGAAGCAGAGGATGGTGGTGACGCTGGGGATGAGGCAGCGTTGACCTCTGCAGGGTGGCACTGCCATCTCGCCCTCTCCTTGCCTGGCACAGTGTCACCTTTTTATTGGTGTTTGTCTGCTTTTCGAGGCTTTTTGGCAGCATCATGTGTAGAGCAGCTCTGAGGAAAAAGACCTGGGAGTCCTGGTGGACAACAGGATGCCCACAAGCCAGCAATGGGCCCTTGTGGCCAAGAAAGCCAATGGCATCCTGGGGTGCATCAGGAAGAGTGTGACCAGCAGGTGGAGGGAGGTCATCCTGCCCCTCTGCTCTGC